>JACCIC010000044.1:1325000-1745000 GCA_018907035.1 Sycobia sp. Sy_11 | reverse complement strand
ATGAAGAAGAGGCGACAAAGCCCCGCTCGTGCAAAATCGATGAAAGGTGGCGTTTACTCTACGCTCACGCGTCGCTCACAAACATTATATATATATATATATATATATATATATATATATATATATATATATACCAGCCCACCTACATACTCACGTACGCATGCGCGCGATAGCGTTTGACTTCGACCCGCCTTTATAGACGAACCTCCTTTTTCATCCCCTTCTCTCCCCTCCCGCCCTAGACGACGCGCGCCGGCCGTGCTGCGCCTTTTTATCTCTTGCTCCCTTAATAGAGTCATCATCTAGTTCCCCTATCCCCTTCCTCCCTCTCTCTTTCACTCTCTTTCTCTCTTTCTCTCTCTCCCTCTCTCTCTCTCTCTCTCTCTCTCCAGATAATCGACTGAAAATAACCCCCTAGAGACGAGAAAAGTACTAGCATAGAAGAGGCATGGAATGGGGGCTAAGTACCTACGGGGCGCGGAAAGAGACAGGGGAGGGGGAACGACTTAATGAGTAATGACGCGCGTGCGGATAGAGAGGTTATACGCGTGTGGTTTTTTTTACACGTTATATATATACAATATAAAATCTGTCCTCTTTATATATATATATGAAACCTCGGCGAAGCGATTACTTTGAGTCGCGAAAATTGCCGACGATCAGGTCGGACATGTCTCTGGAGGTTTTTGTTTTTTTTTTGTCCTGGATTATCTCAAAAATGTATTTTAAAGAAGTTTCATATTTTTTTATTTTTGTAGATTATTCTGCTGGATCAGCGAGTGTATAAGCAAGAGAAGAAATTACGGACAGAGCATTAATCCTGAATGAATGCCCACGTGTATTTAACGATATCATCTTTGGAAAAAAGACCCACCATCGGGCTGTTTTTCCTATATTTTTTGAACGATGTGATAGGGGCTTAATAAAAATATGTAGAAAAAGCATAAAAGGCATCAAATTGCTGGTTAGCGAGAGCCAAATAGATTTTTTTTTTTTTGTACATTTTCAAAATTCTCTCTATCGATTGATTCCAAAAACACTAAGCAATGAATAAAGAGAAATTAATAAAGCAATGAATAAAAAAAACTAGAATATTCTTTCTTATTGTAAGCTTTTTTTAAAACTTCAATCATATAAAAAATAAGAAATTTTCTCTATAGATAGTTTTGGGAATGTGAAATTACTGCTAAAATATTAAGGGAACTTAAAAAAAATATTCTACAATTTCGTTATAATCCTTTTGATTAGGAACGTCAAAGAAAATTTAACATCTATATTTATATTATATTAGTTTATATTGTATTAGTTTAAAAAAATACTACTATTGAGTAAAACAACCCCATCACTTGGGTGAAACTTAAAATTTTTGCGTAGATTATTTGTTGTTTGTAATCCATGTCATATTGATGTAGAAGGGTTTTTTTATGAATTTAATAATTGAAATTATTTATTATGTTAATAAATATTTAAACTTACTACTAATATCAGAAATTTTTACCGAGCACTAAATTTTACTATCGTAATTAATGGTTCCTCGATAATTGTCCCAATAGCTCTAGCATCATTTACTTTTCGATAACCATCGGAAGCCGGAAAACTTACACACGCTGCAGAAATTCTAAAACGTATCTACGCATCTATACTCTTTACAATTCGAACGAATAACTCCCGACAATTAGCGAGCTTCCGTTTACGCGATAAACTCTTCTCGAGCGTGCGCAAAGAGCTAAAGAGACAGAGAAAGAGAGATAGAGAGAGAGAGAGAGAGAAACAGATAAAAAGAGGAAGGGAGCGTATCAGACGCCTATATCTGGCCTGTGGAGAGCTCGGGCACACTTTAATATCCTGATTAAAGCGGGCCGAAGCTGCCGAGTGAGTTCTCTCTCCTCTCTCTCTCTCTCTCTCTCTCTCTCTCTCTCTCGCTCTCTCCGCGTTGAATAAAATCTAAAGAGATCGTTTTTCTCTAATTAAAAAGCCCTTTGAAAAAAATAGGAGAGACTAGGGGCTTCTTCGCCAGTGTATGCGTATACGTGCGCGCGCGTATAATGCACATTTATATGTTTGCGCTTGTCTGTCAGAGAAAACTTGAAGTGTGCGCGTACGTATAACGGTTGGATGACCGGAGTAAGCGGCCGTGATTATACTCGTCGCTTACGGGGCTCGGGGGAGGAGAGTCGTTTCACTTATAAATATTTCACTTTTTTCCTGGGTCTCGCTTTTTTCACTTGGATTTTTTAAATTTTCAACGCTATATGGTTTTTCGCCTCGGATTGGACGAATATTTTTTTATATGATACATGGATATATCTGTAACACATAAATATTAATACTACGCCTATATTTTATTCAATTTTAATTCTTAAAAAAAAACACTTTATTCGTAGTTAAATAAATGAAAAACAATAATAAATTCACGACGTTTTTCGAAGTCTATGGTTGTTTGTTTATAATAAAATGGAGATATGATATAATATATGTAGTACTTACGGGCATCGCTGTGTTTTAAAATTTCTATATGAGGAATTCAAGACTTATTAGTGAAATAAATTATAATTTGAAATTATACAGCGATGATAAAAATAAAATTGAATTCACATTAGCTTTATTTTTCTTGCAACTTTAGATGTAAAAAGATTACCAAAAAAGTGTTTCATAGATGAATTTTTCCTAAAGATCGTGAAAGTAATCATTCAAAGACTATATGAAACAAATGAAATGAAACTCATTATCATACCTGCTAAGTATTAAAAGAAAATACTCTCAGACCAAATGGTTGAGAATATTTTCTAAAAGAATACATGTCGAACATATTTTTATTCTTAATAAATGTTATGAATTTCTCAAAATTCAAAAAATTTGTTTTTTTCCAAAAACCTTAAGGAGGTTCTGTATCTTCTGAAAGATCAAATTTTATCGGTATTCGGTTAGAATATTTTTTGATAAACTACTAAAACACAAAGTATCAATCAAATCTGGGATTGCGTGTCTTTCCCTTGCCTTGTCAGATAATAAATATCCATTCGAAAAAAAATTCAAGATTGCTTTAGTGTATCCTTGTATTGGATGTAAATTCGTCAATAGTCATGAATAAATGAAGAGTCTATTTGAACTATTGCATTTTTTTAAAATACTACGAGGTTAATAAGGATTAATTTAATAGTATTATGACTCATATTCATTACAAAAGTATTAAAATTAAAAAAATAAAACATTTTCTTGCTTCTTTTAAATGTGTTTTAACTTTTATCTGAAAAGTTATTATGTATTATCATTTTATCGAACTCTTTGTAAGAATCTAAATCATGTCCTGTTTTAGTAATAGTAAAGTAGGACAGAACCACAAATCGAAAAAACATGTGGACTCAAACGTCTCTTTGCCTTGTTACGCTGCTGCTTTCAAATCATTTTCACATTTTCTCCCAGTACGTCAGCTGTTTTCTATATTTGCAAAAAATACTCAAAGAAAAATCGAAAATAGGAATCTTGGGATGTATGGAGCTCGACTCTATGGATTTGTAGTTTAAGTGTTGAGGACTTGCAATGATTTAAAGATTCTGTTTTCATAAAGCATTGTTAAAAAACCAATTAAAGCATTGTTTGATAAGACCAAAATTCTTAACGAATTTGAATTTACCATTCCAAAAAGCATATAGAGATTTTCAGATATCTTTTGCAGATTGTTTTTTTTCGATTTGTAGTCCTGTATCATTTAAACAGTATTATCTCATTTATATCTCCTAAGCGTATTCTTCATAATTTATGGAGATTCATAGGCATATGTACCCAGTACGTTTAGATAAATTCTTCGCTGTTAATATCTATAAACTTTAGATTTCATTTATATTTATTTATTTATATTATTAACTTAATAATGAAAAGACAGTAATGAATCGTGGAACATTACTTTATTATTTTTCGAAGTTTTCTCTGTGATAATTTTATATTTGTATGCATTTGAATCAATTACATGCCTTACATTTTTTCTAATCCTAATGCAGCACTTCTAAAAGATAAATGCATCAACGGCTCTGCAGACACGAAAAACGTAGGTACAACTTATTTTAATGTAATTTCCAGCTCTAAGGTTGCTCTATTGTTGCTCCCAAATACTGGTATTAATGAGCGACGGAGATCTACGATATGTTCATAAACAAAGCGCATGTAAATAGTTACAATGGTGTTGTATTAATTCGGCCGAGACCGGGACTTTAATTGAAATCATCGAATTACTAGTCCTTCGCTCTATCGATCGAGCGTAGTCATCCTAGGTCTTTGAGTGTTTCTTTCCAGCAATTCAGTGGAAAATCATTTGATATTATATCAAATTATGCGAGATTATAGCTCAATCTTGACGCTACAGTTTGTTGATGGTCCTCATACAAATACCCAAGGCAGCATCCATAGCAAAATTACCCAAGCAGCGTATAGAGAATCAATGTTTCATAGCACAACTGATTTTCGACGAATTTCAGGGTTTCCATTGCAGAGTGAACGATGAAACTTGTTAGTTCTGAATTTTATAATAACAAGACAGGACTTCATCGCCAGAAGTAAATTATAGATGCATTGTAAATAGTGCAATTATGAATTGAAAATATCAAATGGCGTTTAACAGGACTGAAATGTAGGAATTGGATGTTCTTATTTCAAGGCAGTAACTCTAACAGACAATGGCTTCCGCTAGACGAAATTTTTGAGTGCAGAACCCAGTAACGTTTCGTTTCTAGATTACCAATTAAACTCATTAATAAAGCAATGCTGGTAATCTCTATCTTGGTTACCATGTCATGACCACGTATATCCGAGCTTATAAAATATTGACACTCGCACTATAAACCTGTACCGATAACCATCTCACTTATTGTATACTGGCAGGAACTCCTAATTCTGGAGGATTTTGAAAGCTCGCAATTTTTGATAATATTTAGATTTTGCAGTGCGTCTATTAGTGTATATGAAGTGGAACGTGAAGTTCTTGTTATGATAAATAATCCTGGCAAAATCTCGAATATAAGAGCTACAGGCCTTTACACAAAGATGACAATCCTAATATAGTTGAACTGAGGCCAGACTAAGCTGCTAAAATTCGGGTCCCAATAACGATTCAATCTTGGTCTACGAAATAAATTCATAAGCAAGACAATGCCGAGAATCCCTGCGTCAAACATCCTGCCAATACCATGTGCGTCTGACCTTAGATTTGATACTTTCGGTCAATTATGGGCATATCACCCAGAAAGAGCAAACACCTAGTGGATTGGCACTACAATTTAGGGAATCCTACGAAATTTTCCAAAGTTGAAAATATAAAAAGCATCCCTCATAAACATTGGTTATGGAGATACTCATAGAGGAATTCAAATTTAAATTTCGTATAACATTTTATTCAATAATAAGAAACTATTAAAACTTATAACATCTTTCTTTTGAAATAATAAGAATAGTCTAATGTCGAAATCTATGAATTTTATTAAAGAAATAATTTAATATATCTATAAGATAAAAAAATAATGATTAATATTGAATTCACTTAACCTTTACCCATATCCTAATAAAGAATAATAAGTTTTTATCCATTATAGAAAGAGTTCAGTAACTGTGAAACATTGATTTTGCATCACTTGGGTAGAAAATGCTGGAGGGCACCGCACGATGTGCAATTAAAAAAAAAGTCACGCCCCAACAATGAAACGACGACCCGGTAAAAATTAAACGCGAGCTGCACACTGTGCTGCCTTTTGGTGCGAACTCATAAGGAGCCCGCCCCCCTCCCGCACATACTGGAAACACAGCGGAGGGGAAGAAGAGATAGATAGAAAGAGAGGAAAAATGAGAGATACCGAGGAGACGAGAGAGAAGGAGAGAGAGAGAGAGAGAGAGAGAGAGAGAGAGAGAAGGGTAGTTGGGGAAGGGAAAAGCTTCTCTGAAACACGCGAAATTACTCTGCGCAAGCCAGCAATTTAACCGGAAGCGATTCTCAAAGACTACTCGGTTCTATGGATGAAAGGCAAAGGCAAACACAACACACAAGAGCGAGGAGAGAACTTCCATGGCCTATTCTCCGCTCTGAGCATTCCTCACCCCCCTCCCGCCCATTGCCTTTTTTCATTTGCCCGGTGCGCGCGGACCAGCGTTTCTCTCTTTCTCCGGGGGGTTTTTACACTTGGAGCAAGACCGGACGCGCTCTCTCTCTCTCTCTCTTTCTCTCTCCCTCTCGTTCTCTCCCGCTCACTCACTCACTCGCTGGCGTGTCGCGAATCTTTCGCATCGATCCGAGAAAGAGAGTAGATGGCTCTGTCTCTGGCTCTCTCCCGATTTGTTGTTGTTGTTTTTTTTTTGTCCTCCTTCGCTCTTTCGCTCCGAGGTACGTAAATGGATTGCTTATACTCGGAACCATCGTACCTACCCGATACGTAATAAAGCGAGCGAAGCGATCTCGTCTTGGCGGTTTCGTGGGATAGGCGAGTACGCGCGCAAGCGTTGCGCCCTTAATTCCCACTAAAAGGGTTTCGAAAGAGCGACTTTAGCGCGCGTGGGCGCAGAGCAGTTTTTTACGCGAGTGCCTGGGCGACGAGTATATAATACGTATTACACTTGAGTTCAATCACTGTATGGTTTTTTGTCCTTTATTTTAATCAACCAGTGTATACATTTCGGAAAATAACAGAAATCATGATGCTCGCGTAAATCTTTGTATAATATGCATAAATAACATAAATAATCACATGAATTAAAAGTTTTTCCTGCAGAATAATATTGATATTAATAATTAGTACATCGTTTCAATTACTATAATTTAAATAATTAATATGAAATTTGAGATAGTTAAAAAAATATTTTAAATATTTTAGATAATTCAGTTTTGATTTCCACGCGTAAATTAAGCTGATACATAAAAGATTCTAAGTTGGCTCCGAAATCAAAACAGCAAAAGACCAGTAAGTATATTTGGTAGCAATACAAATTTTGAATTATAGATCATCTGTTATTGACGTATATAACGGTCTAGAATGGTTTCTGACTTCTGGAACTGTCGTACGTTTGTATAATATAAAATCAATAATTCATTGATTGCGAAACTACTAAAAAGATATAGGATTTAATCCCTGGAAATGAACAGAAGCGGTGCGCAATGCAGGAAAATATTAAAGATAAATTTAGATGGTGGTGTGCGCAGTCAAGTTGTCCTTTACTAACATAGTATATAGATTAATCTGTCTTATTTTATTTCAAATTTTTAATTGAATTTAATTTTTTAGAAATAATTTTTATTTCAGATTCTATGAAGCTGATTATAATACCGGACAATGTGGCCGTCATTATATTAGTGTAGTAGATTATTGTATCAAGACTGTCAGATCGATAAAAATGTTTATTCATTTAAAAGATATAGAAATTGAAGAAAAAGTTTTTAATTGTAATAAAATAACGAATCCGAATTTAGCTGCGTAAATTGAATCTTTTAGTTTAAGAATTTATAGGGCTATAGGAGATTAATTGGGTTGCATATTAGATATTAATATTTTATTAAAAATATAATTTATAGATATACTGAAAAAGAGAATAAGAAATGCTATTATAATATACCTAAACAGAGCATCTATGTAGTTGTTATTTCCAAAGCATATATGCTGTAAAGAAATTTAGTAATAAAATTTTCAGCGAACTTTAATAAATAATTATAATTTTTTTTAATTTATCGCTCACCTCATGTAGGACTTTTTCCCACAAGAACAATTCAATTTTTCTTTTATTAAAAGGTCTATAGAATAATAAAATGAATTATATTCCATGCATTACTTGTAAATTTTAAACTCTAAAGTTTAATAAGAATTTTAAAAAGTCCTTACTCTTCAGGAGATAGATTAAAGTGTAAAAAGAATATAAATTAAATGAGATATTTTACAATAGGTTAATTTTTTACTTGATCTTACAATCAAAATCTAATAAATATGTCAGTATCGTTTTCACATGCATCGATTGTTAGTAATATTGGCTTGAACCGTTAGGATTTTCTAAACACAATTCATTTTATCTTTTGTCTTTTTTTATACCACCTTTTCATATTTTACTGGAGTATTTATTTCCTTAAAATTTTCAGTCGAACTTTCTTTGGACCAAGAATGCGTCAGAAAGAATGGCTATACAAATGTTCTGTACAGATATATTAGCAAAGATTCTTCGAGCTGCAGACAAATATAGGACCCAAATTTAGCATATGACTCTCTCCTTATTGGTGAAATTCGTTAACTCAATAAATTACTAGAGCAATATAAGAAAATATACTCGTAGTATAAAAGACTCCATGTATTTATAATTTATTAATCTTAACATACTCACTTAGAGTACCATTACATGAATCTCTTCTGAGTATAAAATTCGTTATTCATAAATATGACTAAATAAAAAACTAACTATCATAAACTTAATAGAGAGCATTGAAATCCCTAAAAACAGTTATATGCTACATAAAAATGAATGCTAAATGCAATTTCTTAGTGCAATAAAGTTTATGGGAAACTTTGGGTCATTTCATGTCTGGAAAATCTCAGCCACTCATTTATTAGTAAGGCTTTTCAACATATAAACAATTGCAATATTTTTAAAAGAATCTATTACTCTGCTTCCAAGATTAATAACATAGATTTCGCACTGTCTAACTTTTTTTTCATGAAGATGGATTTTTCATGTATTTCACGGATTTTCTTTTCAGCTTATTCAATTCGCAGCCTTCAACAATATTTATAGCTTACGATTTATAGCTTACATGCTTTTGACATTCGTTATTTGACGCTTGACATTGAACTTTTATTTTGTATCTAGACAAAGATTACATCCATTTTTAGAGCCAAATAAATCGTACTTAATATGATAACTACTAATAAAATATTTTAAAATATGAAGTATAACATGTGTCTAATTTCTAATTGTTGTTTTATAATATGGATATTATATAATATGTTAATATTTAATATAATATGTTAATATTTTCATCTGCACAACGTTTTTCAGTCACATACAACCATATCAGTATTTGTTATTTTCATGAAATTAAATGTTTACGAATTTTCGTCTCAATAAATATGATAGCTTTATCAACTATATTAATATTTTTATAAAAAATAAGCTTAATTTGCATAAGAAATTAAAAAAAAATAAAAGGAATATGTACCAAAATAAATCTATTTCTGAAAAAATACTGAAAACAATTCAAGTAGTACGATTAGCATTTGGGTTAGGGTAAGGATTTCAATGTTTATTTGTATTAATTGCATGTAGATGCTAGGTTTGGCTATCCAAAAGTCTATTCAAGGATTGAAGTTCAAGTCGTTGATTCGCAGAAATCAACCATTTGGCTATCTCAAAGATAGGCTAAGAAAATGGTCGCTAATACGTAAATAGGGAAGGCAATTTTTAACGATAAAAATTAGAAATAGTGCAGTAATAATACTACTAATAATACTACATTATGATAAGTAATAGCTTGATGTTATATTGCAATGATAAAAAAACAGTAGCATTCTAATATTGAAATATTAATATATATTTTATATATTAATATAAAATATTTTTAGAATTAAAATTAAAAATTGTACTTATGTCGACTGTTCTGAATTAAATTAATAAATATTTTTATTTGTCTTACATTATTTATTGTCCTTTACTAACATAGAATATTACTTTTATTCATTTTATTTTATTTATTATTTTATTTTTATTTTTAACTTTTAATATAATTTATTGTAGTAATAAGTTCTATTTTAGATTCTACGGGGGCGAAACAAGGACATAAACAAGGACAGTCTGACTGTCACGATTTTAGTTAATATATTATATTATAAAGACGGTAAGTCCAATAAACACATTGATTTTTAGCCGAAAAAATAGAAACGAGCATATTGACGAAACGTAGAATATAAATTTGCAAGTGGCATACCAACGCCGCAGTCTCGTTTATTTTTCTAACCGAGTAGATGGTTCATTATTTTCAAAAACAATTTAAATGTTTACATATGGAGATCTACGTATGTTATATTAATTTTCAGTTGCACTCGCGTTTTTAATCTTGGACAAATTATTTATCCGAGGAAGATATTTAAGTTTAGTTCAAAGCACCGCCTTAATCTTATAAATTTTTGCTCTTAAGCTGACAATTTACTTTTATTGATTATTATTAATGAAAAAATCAAAATCTTAGTTTTAGGAAAGTACATATTTTTAATCTATATTTTTACTATAAATTTGTAATATTATATTTTATTATTGCCATAAAGTGCATTTATTATACAATTTCAAGATAATAGAAAATGCTGTTTATAAATCATATTCATATCTGTTTTGTTTTAGAAAAAAATTCAAATAAATTTTGCAAATTTAGGGACACATGAAATAATAATTTGTTCCGTATTACTTAGATTTTCTCCTAAGGGTTGAAAATGAGATGTAATGATTTTAATTTGAAATTAGCGAACAAATTAAACATTGCTTGACAAGCGTATCAAGAAATTTTATTTCTCTAATTATAAGCGACTTTTTCTTAATATTTTTTTGTATTAAATCAATAACCTTCCACTATATATTTATTCTTATTATATAATTAACTACTTGTCATAGAATGCTTATTATACAATGAACAACTGAATTTAATTGTTCTTTAGTATTTTATACGCAAAAACATTTTATTTCTGACCCAAAACGAAGAACAACACAAAGTATTATTTTTACTATAATCTGAAACAAATTTTTTTTTTCTAGTGTTCCAAAATATTCGTTTGGTCTTTAAAGCATTAACAGATAAACCGTCCGAAATAAGATAAAGAATCAGCTATTATACCCGTCCGGAAATCGAATATTATTAATTCTACTTTCAATTCTCAGTTGTGGTCAATAAAGGCGTAGCACATACTATCAAATCGAATAGCATGGACTCCTGTAGATCGAGCCTTTACTTCGTCACTTCACACGAAATAAGTGTGTTTAATAATTTTTCACAAAATCATTAGCAATCAAGCTTAGCAATAGAAATGGCCAAAGAAATTTTTTATAATAGTCGAAATAGGAAGTTCAATCTCATCTGAAAGAGAAAGGTATTCTTAAGTAAACACTTTGTTATACCGCATTGAGTCAAAGCGATCCTCTCGCGAATCAACTTGAAAAACATTTCCAACCACCACTTGTAACACAGATATATATACACCATCGAAACCCTTTCTCCGATCCACTTGCTGACCCGCCGACGCCGCTGCCCTATTGACGCTCCGCCGAAAGCAACGGAGAATCTAAAACGACCAAGAGCTCTCTCTCTCTCTCTCTCTCTCTCTCTCTATATATATATATATATATATATATATATATATATATATATATATATCTTTATATATCTGTGTCATATATAGGTATAGAGAGGCGATAAAGTGGCGCGCGCGCGCGCGCGCGTGTATGCGGAGTCGCCCTGAATTGTATAAGAGACAAACGACATAAAAAAAACACAGCGATTAGATCCCCTGCCAGGCCCGCCCTTCCGCCCGAAAGCATTGCGACGGCTAGCACCTTGTGTAAAACTTATAATAATAATAATAATAATCATAATAATAATGATAATGATAATAATAACAATTCGTTACGAAGTGCTGCGCGATCCCGACGATGCTCCGTGTTCCGATCGACCGGCTTCGAATGGAAGTGCCCCAATAGGTACAGATATATGTGCGCACATTACGGCGGTCGCGAAAAAGTCGCGTCGCGCCAATAAGAAGTCGTTTGGAGCTCCCCCCCCCTCCCCCAGCCACTCACACTCTCATCCTCTGTCGCTGTTTACGTGCGGGTCGCTCGAAACGCCCGGGTCTGTGTGAATGTATATACGCCTGCGTCAAGCCGAATCGAGAAAGAGAGAGAGAGAGAGAGAGAGAGAGAGAGAGAGAGAAGACCAAGGGGTGGGTAGCTTGCAATTACGGGTTTTGAGTGACAGATGCTCGCCCGCTCGGTAGTCGGAAGATTAAAACAAGTAATCAAAGCCCCCGTTCGTCTCTCGACACGGCTGCGCGGCTGCCCAGAGAGTCCCGGATGGATATGGATGGATTCGCGCCTTTCACCCCCCTCTGCCTCTCTTTCTGATCTTTTTCTTTCTTCCTTTTTCTCGTGCTTCTTCCATTTTTTACAATTTTTGTTCTCTCCTCTTTCTCCATTCTGTGTCTACGTGTGTCTGTGTGCGCGTGTGTGTGTGGGTGCGCGCGCGCGCGTGTGTGTGTGTGTGTGTGTGTGTGTGTGTGTGTGTGTGCGCGCGTGTGCGTGTGCGTGTGTGTGTGTGTGCGCGCGCGCGCGTGCTACCGTCTGCAATCTCAATTTTTGTACGTTTCTTAGCCTTTATATAAGAACTGTCCACACTTGTACGTCGATTTTCACTGCTCGGTTTCCCCCTTGCTTTTATCTAATTGTACCATATAAACTATGATAAATTTTTTTATAGGTCGTTAAAATTAAATCAAAGAAGATAAGGAATTCAGATAAATGTTTAGTTATCGCCTAGTAATGAAACGATTAGTTGAAATAAATCAAAAATATTTCCGCAATTTAAATGCACCTAAAATTTTAGAGCAAGTCTTAATTAAAATAATTACTGTTTTTCTTTTAACTAGATCGTCTGATGTGTTAAGTAAATATTTATTCGAATATATTTAATTTTTATTTCACTTTCATTTTGTTGATAGAATAAATTTCTTCGCTCGGTCTGAATCTAATCCGTCATCACTCATACTTTGTACAAATGAATGATTAACCATGAAACATTGCCAAATGACATAAAAACTTTAAATTTGATATTACTATAATTATTTATGTTTTAACGTGCATGTTGATACATTAGAATCTTTAAATTATTCTACTAAATGTTATATTATCTGTAACTTTTTTTATTATTCGAATAGAAAATACGTAAAACATTACTTAATCGTATTAAATACAGTATTTTTCACCCACTTACACAATTAGTATAAACATCGGTAAATTAGATAACTATAACAAACTGATTTAACTCACTGTGTAAAAGTAAATTCTATATTGTAACTATTTTATTTATTTATTTCAATTGTATATCAATAATTTATTTACAAACACGATAAATAAAAAGGGTGATTGTACATAATTCCATAAAGTTCTATGCGGACGATTGCATGTCAATCGGAACACCTATTATTTTCCTAAATGTGGCACAGATTATCTTTCACATGTATACTTTCATTTCGTCTGTTTTTTTTAGAATGATAATTTTATTCTGTTTCAAAATTATCTAAAAAAGCATCGCCCGGCAATTCCATCTCATTACCGTGATCTCAATGTCTCGAAACGAATTGGAAAACAGAGATTTACCACTGGAAAATTCAGAGCAAGCACTGCGTTAGCAGTTGACCAATCCGACATTCAGTGTCGTTCATATGAAAATAGCCTCTTCTCGTTAAACGAGTTATGCGATCGTATAGACGTGCGCCCATTCGTCGAATTCTGCTCTCATTCAAATACCGTACATTACAGATACAATTAGCTCGACGATCGCTGTTATCAGGGCACACGTTGCGCAATGCCTAAAGGTCCAAAACCTCCCGGCCCCAAACGCGTCGGGGCGATAAAGCAAATATTATATGTATACAAGTGCGCGCAGTCGCTCGCGTAACCGCGCGTACGGCAACATGCACAAATGGTCGTGGTGCCTTCCGTCGTGCCAGCCCCGCTCTCGGTAGAGGTCCCGTGCTGTGCGCGCGCGCGCGCGCGCCCCGCATCCACGGACGGATGAACTTACGCACACGTACGCATTGTAAAAGCTTCTACAAGGGGTCCCGGGACGTCTCCGAATTCTCCCGTTATACAGTGCACGCATGCACGCCCAAGAGGGATTATCAGTTAGTTTGCGCGCATTTACCGACCCTCGACATCAGCGGGCACGCGCTGATTCCTTGATGGAACCACTCGACCGGACTGATTTTTAATCTGGACTCCCCCTCCCCCCCCACTCGATCAATCTCTCTCTCTCTCTCTCTTTTCTCTCTCTCCCCCTCTCTTTCGTTCAACGGTGAAATAAGGCAGTTTGGAGAGAGAGAGAGAGAGAGAGAGAGAGAGAGAGATCAATCATATATAGTCAGTGAATATTAATTACACGGCCCTTGCGGTTGACGTGCGTATGAGATTTGTAGAGAAATATAGTAATTTATTATAAGACATTACACGGATATTAACTTAATATCTATATACTCAATTCCATGAAAACAAGTTGAGGTGACATCATGTAGATCTTAGCAATAAAAAGTTATCGGAAATTCTTATTTAAAATGGTGATATATTTATTTAAATGAATGTGATGAATTGTGAATGATATGATTGTAATAAATTGTTTTCTATAGCAATTAGAGAACTGAATTTAGTCACGTAAAAATGAAAATTATTTTCCAATTATCTATTATTATTACCCCAACAAATACGCGCAAAAAATGCATTTTTGTATAATTTTAAATAACTTCATTTCAAAAAACGAAACCTCGACTTGAATCGAGGTCGCGTGGACATGCGTGAATGACGACACGGATGAGCTTCGTTTAGATATATTTTCTGTAAGAACTTAATGAGCTATGATCGACGCATATTGATGACTGGTGTTAAGCAAAGCTTTTCCTTTTATTGTATACTTTTTTCCGCAGGAATGATTACTTTGCTCTGTACTTATGAAGAACCAATGAAATTTACTAGTGAAACTGTCAATGTAATTCTGCTAAAGGGTCCAGCTGCGATTGTTATGTTATATTTTCTATCTCAAGTTTTAAGCCAATTGGGGGTAACTGCTTGAAGCTCATTACTGGCGTCTTAACGTGAGATAGATTTAAAGCAGAGTTTTTTCATTCTATATGTACTTTATAATTACAAAATAACATTTCATAATAAAATACAAAAAATATTCAGTTTTGAATACTTTATCAGACACTTTTATTGCTCTTCTGAAGATACTCATATTATATAAAATGTTATTACCCCTATTATTCTCGTACAAAAAAAAAACTGAAAAATTTTAATAGACTCGTATACACCATCGTTAAATTTCAACCGTAAGTCGTTAGCATTATGTACACGCTTAATTAAATATTTATGACAAAACAGAATTATTCAACACTTGTAAGGACTTTGGAAATTTCATTATGAAGAAAGGCATATTAATTTTTTTCAGTAGAAGATTATGTGTACAATGAAAAATAAGTAAGATGAGTAATACTTGATATATAAATGTTTTTCTTATCAATCATAAAAATGTGAATGATATCTGAATTAAAAATTTTTGAATTTGTACGATAAATATCTTTTATACAAATCAACTGTTATTTACAAATGTGTACATTTTTAAAGATATTATGTCTGAAAGTTCTAAATTTGTCAAAGAGGTTTTTGCTGGTAACTTTGATTCTCAATTTAGGGATAGGTTATGCGATATATCTGAAAGATAAGTTGAAAATGGAAATCTCTATTTTAACACCAAAGTTCGTAAAGTTCTTCTCCATCTATGGCATGACTAACAGAATTAAAAACATTTTTAATGTGAAATTCTCCATTTTTATAATAAAATGCAATATGAAGAATATAAAATTATAGAAAACTAATAATTTTAATCAATTTAGTATCAGCTTTTATGTAAAATCGCAAGACTGCTCATAAATAAAAAGTCTGAAATTCTGAGTTCAAAGAATATCATTTGTTGGTAAATGTAAACTTTTTGTTATTAATTATCAGGACCACAAATTCGAAATTACCGGCCCTCTGTTTTATTCTGTAAATAAAATTAGTCTGTTTAATAGCTCGTTTATTTCTAAACTTTGAATTCAAATTATCCGCATAGTGGTATTTCTTTACGTTCGGAAGAGTAAGCATCCTCGGGAAAAACATTAATTAATTAATATTAAAATCATTAATTAAATCGTCTAAGATTATACCGGCTCCACTTTCGTTAAAGCTTTTGTTAAAGTTCTTGACGTGAAAGATTTACAGATTATATTTTGTTACATGTACTTGTCATATGTACTTTGCTTTGCATGTACTACATTATACTTTGTTACATTTATTAAAAAATAATAGTTAAGTAAATACTTCTTCGGAAACAGAGAAAGTGAATATTACCGAAAGAACGCGGGTGGCATGATGGAAGATTACAACAAATTATGATGTTTCATTAGTTTGGAATTACATTTTCTTCATTCTCACATTCTTTACTTCGCTAAAAGTATGGGATATTTCCACTTGAAAAGTCCCATACAGATATTCGTAAGAAGGCATAAACAAATAAAGTATTAGTAAAATGGCTCGCTTTAATACATCGAGGCTAAAATTCAGTCGTATCTGACCATAAATTCAATATGAAAAAATGCATAAAAAAACTTCCTTCGTATTCTTTGAAAATTCACCAATCTAAGTGCAAACGAAAAAATATACCTGACCAAAAATAATCCATGTAAGCGATATAGCCTGGGAGAACTATGATTTTCACTATCACGAAATAAGAAATAATCTATAAAACAAGCTATAACTGAAGCTGAAATGAGTACTTCGACTTAAGTATTCTGCTGTATATAAACTACTCGTGTCAGCTACATTTCAACATCGAGAGAGAATCAGCTACTTAGAGATGAACTTGCTGTATCTTGTAGCGATATTCCTAAGCCAATCCTAAGTAAAGTGCTTAAGGTCCTATAGCGACTGTTGTTTTTTATTCAGCTTAATTTTACTGTGAAAAATGAATATTATTCTATTAAAAATGATCCTAAGCTTGAAATCAACTTTGTGTCCATGCCAAGGTCTAGTCCAATGTGAGAATTGCTGAAAAATCATGCTAGAAATTTTTTTTTATTTTCTCTTTCTACGAGACCTACTTAAAATCCTATTCTTAAAATCTGTCTTAACATATTATTTTGATGTCCACACCACTTCTTCATGGGTTTGTGTTATTTTATATAATACGTATATATATATATATATATATATATATATATATATATATATATATATATATATATTATAAAGTTTCCCATTACATCCAGTCCTAATAATTTATACTTAATAGGTATAAAGAACATAGATTGCTTCACTCTGTTTCACTAATAAATTTTCATAAATAATAATCCAACAATTTAATGAAAGATTATACCCTATTATTGGACTAACAATTCGCTATCCCGCGACGATATATTTTCGCGATATTTTCGAATTCCACAAGTTATACACGGAGAGTTTAATGGAAAGTGCCGCGAGTGGATAAAAATAGTCGCGCCTCCGGCAGCACCCTATATAAACATGAAATAATGATCAATCGAATCAAGCGCGGTAACCCGCCCCGCAAATGCTCCCCAATGTCTCTCTGCATAGCACCCCCCCCCCGCCACTCACTCATGGCTCGCACGCCGGCCGCATCAGCCGTCATAAATAACTCTGTCGCCTATTAGAATTCGAACTACCCAACCACCCATCTCCCCAAAGACAGGCTTTTAAATCCAAATCATTCGTGAAATTACATTATATCAGCTAACTTAATTTATAAGGAGATAAAATCTACTAGCGCGTGCCCTTTGCATCGGTGAACTTATATACGTATCTGGGCTTGGAGGGGGTGAAATTTAGATACGTTATTCGGACTTGGTAATTACGTTGAATTAGTTACACGATTTCGACTGAAAAGTTTTTAAATTATAAAAGTTTTTTTAAAAAATTATTTCATAATTTATACTTCATGTTTCTTAATTCTTGATTTAGTCTTAAATAGTTATTACATTCTGGCTTTGTTTATACAAAAAAAATAAATTTCCCTGAATCTTGTAGCGTCAATGTGTAAATGAATCATTAACGTGTAAACTCGCCTTTTTATTTCCTATACTTAATCGTAGGGGCGTCAAGAATTGTATTGTAGTTCTGATAAAGCCAGACCTATAACTAGCCAGAAATTATCGAAAAGGAAAGTTACAAACTGACGTAAAAATTTAACAAAATGTACTTCAATGTATACTAATTCACTACTCCCACTATAAACCTGAATAATGAAAATTTCAAAACTTTGAAATTTTTGTAGCTGCGTCAAAAATCACTTTAATTTATCAAGTAAAGGCAACTATATGGAGTAACAAAAATTGGTCAAATTTAAGCGAGCGAGCTCCGTTTGCATTTAATGAAAGCTTTGCAATCTAATTTTCTCACATTCCAAATATATTGTTTTTTTTTTTAAGTTAAACTGTAGTAGCTATATATTTCCATTAGATATAATACGAACGTTGACGAATTTTTTCAATAGACACCTCTACATTCTATATTTGCAGAAAAAATTACATTTCAAACAAAAAAGTTTTCATAAACTTATTTTTCTTCGAATGTACAATTTCGTAGCTCATGACAAGATTTAAATTTTGCCTATTTAACACTCATTAGTAAAATCACAGGATTTTATCAGACTCATGATGATAACAAGATAATTAGAATTATCTCACTCAAGTTGGACCTAATTCGCAACCTAAAAGGTCCTAACTTCTCCTTCTAAATTTACAAAATCTACTATGGATTTTATCACTCGTATCGAAGTTTATTAGTTACCTTGTACCAATATGAGACCATATGCTTCACCAAAAAAGTTAAAAAAAATCTTTTCGGGTTATCATTTTTAGGTTAGAGTGGTGAAAACTGACCTTGGAATAAATCCATTATGTACAAATAAATACTCTTTTTCGATGCTTAAATAATTAAACTTGTATTAATTATTTAAGCATATAACAATTAAATTATTAAATCGGAATTAACGGCTGCAATAAAGAATTAGATGCTTTATATATTAGTAGTAAACGAGTTATTTAAAAAATCCAATTTACGTCCTTTAAACATTTCCTGTATTATGGAAAATATCCTTTACACACGTTATTATACTCTATTTGAGTTTTTCTAATTGAGAAATGCAAAATTTTAAATAAAAAATACCAGGCCCAAAAAACTGTTGAGTTGATGTCCGTATCCGTTAAAAGTAATAAGAAATAATCAAATTTTTCATGATTCTTATTCCCGTGGACGTACCATAGTCTACGCCCCCCCCCCCATTTTATCCGATGATCTAAAAATTAATATTCAGATTCTTTACAATTTTCAGATTCTTTTTTTCTTAGCAATACCCTGTCGGTGTTTCGATGAATCGCTAATGAAATATGGAAAAGGACCACTTTTACCTATCGTAGACTAAATGCGAGAAAAACGAAAGCAATAATATTTGCTCCTTGCTATTTCGCTAATGGTGTACTGCGGATTTTCTGGAAAAGAGGATAAAGGAAGTTGAGCTTACCAGGGCGACGAATGAACCTGGTAGACGATCTTCATGATGAAGTTCGGTGCGCACATTTTTGGAATTCACTTCCTGTTGAAATTCGTAACATAGGAAAGGTTTTAAATAATTATTTAATGTTTATTGATTTACGCTCAAACATATATAAATATATTTTAAATCTGCTCGAATTCACGAATTTAAGTACTGAAAGCACTAAATAATTAGTAAATTCAACGTGAGCATGAATTTCATGCTTTTTATTTCTTCTTCTACTTTCTCTATTATCATTGTAATTGCATTGTTATTGTATTATTGGTATGAATTAATTTTGATATATGCTATTTAGAATTGTTCTCTAATAGTAGTTTATAAAACTAATCTTTTACTATGGTTTAACTTCAGCAACATCATCATTTTATTTGATTTATTGTTTAGAAACATTTCTAACACGTTTTATGTCCATTTCATATACATAATTTTATATTTAACTACACAAAAATATACAAATAAATTTCAATTCATCTATCCTATATCACTCTGCCTTCTTTTCACGCAAGCAGCCAGTCACTCCATACGTGCGATGCTACATTCATTATATATATATACATTGCGATTGATAAATGCGCAGTCGCGCGACGATTCTTCAAATATGCAACATTTAGCGGCAGCGAGTACGCCGCGTCGCAGAAGAAGTTTCGCTCGAATAGATTTCGATTATTTTTACGTTAGCTTTGAATTATACACCAAGAATGTTTTACGGCTAAAAATTTCTTTCCCCAATTAGATCTATCCTATTTGTATATATGATTGATACAAATATAAAGTCAAAAAGAATCAGAAAAAATACAATCGAAATTACATAGTAGATACTATATTAAAACAACATTGAATTATGTTCAAACAAAATGTTTATATTTCTTTAACGAATTTCTTCATTGAAATACTAATGTATTGAATAATATTTACTTTTGTCGGCACGATTACATACACGAAAGCATATAATCGTATTTCAGAATTTGGTCTGCCCGTTACTTTTTTAGAAATTGAGTCTCAAAATTATTATTACAAACTATAAATATTTTATTTAGGAAGATTAGTATAAGTTTTTGTCTTTATTCTTTCTTTTAAAATATTATCTTTTCCTGAAAACCAAGGCTTTTATCGATAATAAAAACATGTTTTTTGCCCACAAAATTTTTATAATTTACAATTCTTCAACGCTTGGGCGAGTTCTGCAAAACTTTATAAAAAATATTCCACATTTGTTTAAAGTAAAACTCTCGATAAGAAAATCGTCATAATTAAAAAAAATCTATTCTTGAATGAATTATAATTTAATTGCTGAAACACGTTGAACATTTTTAATACAATTTTGTAAAACTAATAGTAGTATTTATAATATAAATGCCTTAAATAGTGTATTCAATTTTCGTAATTAAGTTATATATCTCAGAAAATTTATAACAAAATTATGGTGAATACTTATAAAACCGCATTGATAATTATATTTCCATAATTAAATAATTAACATCGCCAGTAAGCATGAAAAAGTTGAATTTTTTGAAATCTCAAAACAATAGCTCACTTGGTCGAAGGCATAAAGAAAGTATATGTAGATAATAATCAGCCACAGGAATGCGATATGAAAGGAATGAGAATTCATATAATCCCTTTTTAAAAAAGAAAGGAACTAGACCGATGATAAAGAAAAGAGAACAGGCAGCTCTCAAATATGATTAGTCCTGAGAGACTTCGGATGGGGATATAAGAATTGGATCTAGTCACGGGCGTCGCTGCCAAGACAGAAGAATGAGAAGGAGAAAAGAAGAAGAAAAAAAAGAGCCATATAAAAGCGGGTGGGACGATGAGGGGCAGGGGTGGTATGGGGGAGGGGAAGAAAGCTATGGGATGAGCCGTTTATCTGCGGCGTCGCTTTTCAGTTTTCTCGTCTTTCACTACCGCGCGTCTTTACCTTTAAACCGGAGAAAATGCCGTCGTTCCCTGCTCCTCGCACCATCAGCTACTTTATCTCGCCGTCCTCCGGAGCGCCGTTGCCAGCAATATGTTTCTCCAATCTCAGTCTCTATCTCTCTCTCTCTCTCTCTCTCTCTCTCTCTCTCTCTCTCTCTTTCTCTCTTTCTCTCTTCCCATTTCTATCCTCATATATATATATATATATATATATATATATATATATATATATATATATACATCTTTCTAAAACTTTCTTCATCCTTGGAACCGTGGTATAACATCCTTCGCCGGGGCCCTTCGCACACCCCTCTCTTGCAATAATAAGCTCGACTTCGTCTCGCCTCGGGGCGAGAGGCTCGTCTCCCTTTTTAACTTATTCAGCTCACCTTCCTTGTGAATATTTGCCCGTTCTCCGGAAAAACTTGCTCTCTCTCTCTCTCTCTCTGTCTCTCGTTCTTTCTCTCTTCGTCGCTTCCTTGCCACCGGTGTCACTGTCGCGACTTGTCAATTTGCCCTTATTAATGTGAAATTCGTGTTTTAATCTCTTTCTGTATAAGCGAACGCATTTATTACTGCTTGGAGCTCTCCTTTTCTTATTTTTCGCCACGTGGCATCGTGACAAGGAGTTTATACGCAATTAAGGCGAATGACAAATGTTGGGAATTTGCTTTGGTCTGTAAGTGTTTTAGCGATGCAGAGCTGAAAAGCAGTTGTAGGAGCAAATATACCTATATTTTAGTTGTAATGTGCTTTTACTCCAAGTGCTTTCACGCAAATCTTTAATATACTTATCATTGGATTAATTCTCAAGGTAAAGCGTTTTTTGGCATTATTCACTGAATTTTGTTATCGCTTTTCTGTTATGAAAAGATTATGCCTATAAATGTTAAAATATAAATATTTGTAACTATGAAATTTTCTGAAAGTAAACCCCAAAATTATATATATATAGTAACATACGCCGTGTCGGCTTCGTCCGAGGTAATAATTTCACTAATTTATTAAATAATTCAATAATAATATCTATCTGAAAAAAATACTCTTTGTTGATAATATTACCTATCATGATTTCCGTATAAAAACGTGCTCTCTTAGAGTCCACTTTATGAAAGTGCTATTTGCAGATCAATTTTTTTTTTTGCTTCAATTTCAGTTGGCACCACTAACCAAATATTCGCAATATTTAATTTAAAATATCGAAATATATAATACACACATTTTACATACGGCTTCTACGTGGAAATTCTTGTATTTTAATCTTCGATCGATAGAAAAAGATGTCCAGATGTCTCGAGACGACCTCGATGGGAAGTTTAGTGTCCGGGAGGTAGAAAACGGCTATTTGTCAATGATCCCATTAATTTAAAATTATTTATTTATTAATATTTTTCAGAGTTTTAAATATATATTGTGTAAACTATACATGCTGTTCTGTATAATCTGTTGTGTTAACGATAAATGAATTTCGCTATTTATTTTAACCATCCATTGTTTTAAGCTATAATTGCATTATATAATTTAATTTTTGTTAATCTATTTTGGAATGATTAAGAAAAATATTTCATATAAATAATGGTCTGGTATTTGAACATTTTTTTATTTTGCTATGATAAGATTTACAATGAATTGCCTTCATCACAGCTAGGAGATGTGACTATTTCAATAATCTGATATTTAATTTCGTTATATAATTTTTTTTCTGTTAATATATTTCTGGATTTAGAAAAATATTTTATATAAATTTGTTATAAATGCCATTTGTCCCCGATATCTTCGGGTAACTTCGTGTTCGAACCGTACAACATGATGACCCGTATCTCGGGACAACTTCTACGAGGAGTTTTGTGTTCGGTGATAAAATTCGAAACTCCCCGTAAAAGTCGCCCCGACAAATCTGGAGATCGTCGTCTTCTGACCGAGCACGAAACTCGCCGTAGAAATCGGCCAAAGAAACCTGGACATAGTGATCTTCCATCCGAACACGCAACTCTCTGTAGAAGTCGTCTTGAAATACCTGGACATCGTGTTCACTGTTTGAATACGAAATTCTCGGAGAAGTCATCCGGAAACACCTGGACACCATCATATATTTTCGTATTTGAAATTCAATACCGCGGACATTTAGTTAGTTGTCCTAACTGTAATTGAAGCAAGTAAAATGGACTACAAAATAGCACCTTTTTATACAGATGCAACGATATTATATACAGTTTTATAACTGTTCGTAAAGTAAATTCCTATTTTGCTATCTTTGTTTTCTTGAATTTGAAAAAAAAATATAGCCTCTGTCCTTCCGAAGATGATACAGAATCAAGATATATATATATATATATATATATATATATATATATATATATATATATCGAATTTCAGAGCAATCGATGCAGTATTTTTTTTGTCTAACTTGTACAAATAAGAAGCGCTTTGTCTCTATAAATTAGTATGATATGATATGATGATGATAGAATCGATAAAATGAGACAACATTTTAAATATACTAAATAATTTAAATAACTTAAACTTTTAATTTTACTGAAACAACCACGATTTTAAAATATAATAATTAATATATTATATAGTTTATAATCCCATAGTTTTTCCCAACAGATGATAGTTATTGGACAAAAATTTGTTGCTTAAGATTACATTGTTAATATCATTAGATTTGCTTCTGTAGCATATCGTGCCTGATTGCTTCTCTATTTCCTAAAACAATTTTCACAAGTAAAAGTCACGTGGTTGTCTTTGAATACAGGCAGCCAGTAAGCACACGTCATTTCCAGCTGAAAAATTATAACATTTATAATTGTTTTTGTAATTAGAGCAATTAAGTGATTTCAAGCCAATACATGATAAATGATATTTTTGTTAAAATTACTAATTTTTTTAAAATTATGAATAATAAGAGCTTGTATCATAAATATTTAATTATGGTATCGCGTTTATAAAAATAATTTTTAATGGGCAAACTCAGTCACTGAATTAATTTGTAATTATAGCATTTCTTCAAATAGAAAAACTCTAGTAATGTTATAAAAATTTAAAAATTGAATCAACAACGTAAATAATTTTTATTTCTAGAGCAAAAGAGATTTAAACACATCCAAGCGAAGTCTCTAGCGACACTGTACTTTCTTTATCATCTATATACTAATACGCGCCAAATTATGAATATATTCTAGATTCTTTAAATGAGACTACTTGAGAAATTAATGAAAGAAATTAAAAGAAAAAGCCATCAGATCATAATAGTTTGATTATTTGTAAGACAGCAAGATAGAGAGAGAGAGAGAGAGAAAGAAGAGAGAGAGAGAGAGAGAGAGAGAGAGAGAGAGAGAGAGATATTACGTAAATTTTTCATCTCTTTCGCCGAAAGCAATCGAAATTAGATGCGAAAGAGATAGAAAAGTTATTTGTAGATTGTTTCTCTCTTTCATGACTAATGTGTAACGTTTTTTTAACACACTTTTTTTGCTGTTGAAGCAAAGCTTTATGATTAGTTCGCCACGGATCAAAGTATGCATAATAAACGATACCTTTTAGGATGTAAATCTTTACTAAAGAAGTCTATAACTTGACAAAGTAATGATTACACAATATTTTGATTCATATGGGTGATATAATTAACGTACATTAACTGCAACAGTTTACAACAATTATTATAGTATTATTTTAAATTATGGAAAAGTTTATACCACTGACAGAATAACGATGCTCTAAACATAAATTTACATTTTAGAATAAGCAAAAAAACTATTTCATTCAGAACAACGAGCTTGTGTAAGTTCTTATATGTTGTTTTTGTTATGGAAAAATTTCGTCAGTTGAATGACTTCTGAATATATCCATTATTATTCGTTACAATGCTTAACGATTCAAAGAATTCTTCTTATTTCTACATATTAAAAAAGGACTCAGCAGAAAAATTTTGATGCCAACGATGATAACGTTTCTGAAACAACTCACGTGACAAATACTTATTTCGAATTATTAAAAAACTCATAAACAATCATAGTGTTTTAGAAGAGACATAAGAGATAGAAAAAGTTTAACTAATAAATGTAAGATTATTAAACTGAACAACGTATCTAACTAAAAAGCGATTCAATTAAACGTATTTTTGTAATTGTATTCAATGTAATTAAATTTATAATTAATTTGATGAATAAGAAAAAGCATGATTATAAGATGAATTACATTATATGAAGTATCACATTAAATAAATATACGATGGATATCTAACTGGTATACGTGGAACATCTTACCCTCAATTTTACACTTTTTCATAACGTAATCAAATTTTCTTTTCATTTCTAACATTGTTTGCGGGTCTTGATCTTTGGGCAGTATAAGATTTTCATTATACGACCCATCTTGATTCAACTATAGTAAACAAAAAAAAAATTTAATAACTTTAAAAATGTAATAAACCGTGAATATACGTTTACCAATCCCATTCTTTTATCCATACAGGCTAGCCAACAATTCTCTTCTTGCTTAGTGGGCCATTTAAGATCTGCTTTTGTGTCATCCGCTAGAGCTGCAACATATTTATTTTGTCAAATGTAGTGCTATGCATGCAAATACTTTCGTGTCAATAGTCAGAAATGTTTTCTTAGTTAACGTAGATCCAGTTGCTCGAACAACTTTTCTATTAGAACTTTAGTATATATAAAGTTTCGAATTTTTATAAATCAACAAAACGAGACAAAATTGTTTTACTTGTTTATAACAAAATATGACCTTCGGAAAAATAAAACAAAAAATAAAACAAAACAAGTATACAGGGTTATTATTTGTTCTATAACTAACAAGTTTATAGAATATAGTGAAGTTCCCCATTATGTTCATTGCCTCAACTGAATTAATCTTGGAAAGGTCAAAAACCTCGAGAGCTAATGAGTAATCCCATATTTCAAAGCTTATTTTGGCTGAATCAATGATAAATATAAAGATGTATTAAAACATATATCATTTTTCGTTCTGAAGCAAGAATTTTTTGTAGATACTTTATTTTATTTTGAAGTACGGAGGTAGAAATTTTGTTATAAATAAATTACAACTATTTTTTTCATTTTGTTAATTTGAAGAGTTAAAACCAAATGATTATACTATTTTATTTTAACATTTTAGCCTGGACAGGATAAGTTCTTCCTTAACCTTTATTTTAAGACACATTCATTCTCAGAATTCTTAGTACATAAAAGATAAAATATAATAACATAAACCAGTAATTGATGAATTAAATGCATATTACATTCTGTAAGTATAATTTTTCTTTCCATTAGAGTAATATAGTTTTGAACTTATAATATAATTAAAATATTTTCATTATCATATAAATTTTTAAAATTATACATAGATAAAAGTTTCTAATAAATATTAATTATTGATATCAGTAGTTTATTGCAAATACTCAAGTTTGTATGAGGATTATAAAGATAAATGGATATAATTAAAATGTAAAATGATTGATAAGGTTTGAAAGAAACAGCTATTGTGTATTTTCGATATTTCCTCTTAAGACGCTTATCCATTATTCATCAATACATAACAGGTGTCTTAATCTTAAATTTACAATAGTAACAGCGTAATGCTTAATATGATCTTGTATAATTGAATTATGAAAATAAGAAAAATTAAGCTTATAAAATGCATCGAGGAATATAATGAAATGATGCTATATCGTACAACATGTTACAATTGTTTTGTCTTATTATCTATTTAAAATTTATTTAAATCTGATACTCGAAGTAGAATGAAAATTAGTCATTATTAAACTAATTTTTCATAAATTTATTTATAAAAACTTAATTGAATATACGTTTTAATAATTATATGCTTAGTTTCATGATATCGTAAGCGTTAAAAGCAGCTCTATTGTGCTTCTAGTACGTGTTATCGTCAATGAAATTTATCGCACAGATAGCGATTCAAAAATCATAAGCATTTTTTTAAAAAGTTTACAAAATTAAATTTTAGTGGATATATTTTAAATTGCGAACATGGCATATAAAAAATTAATTTATTTTCTTGTCGTAGCTTTTATTACGTTTTTGAATAATCATAGTAAGTACTAATATTCTTTTTTATACTTTTATCATGAAAAAATTCAAGAAAAAATGTAATATACTGGTACTCAAAACCGATTAAAGGTTGTGAAAGTTTATTAGTTTATTATAGTACATTAGTTTATTATATTATAGTTTATTAGAGTGAAGGTTATTAAATTATAGTTTGTACACTGGTTTAGCTATTGTACAACATTATTTTTTTCTTTAATTAGATACATTCTTGAAAAAAAAATACATTAAACATTGAAATTCTGTAACTACAAAACCTGGTTTGCGAAACGATAAGTTATTTTAAACCAATATATACTATAAATTACTGAAAAAAACTTTATTGATGATTATCTAAATTTATTTTTTTTTATAATTTAATTTAATTGCTATAACAACTTAGTAAACTAATATCCCATGTGTCAATTATAACTGCTGTGCAAAGAACATTAAAAATATAGAGATGTTAATAATGTGCATTTTAGTGTATTAGAATTATAATTATTTGTAATATTGTTAGATTATATTAAAGGTGAAGTTTATAATTACCTAAAATAAATAAAAAATTGTAATATTAATATTGTCTTTTAAATATTAGATTGAAACTTTTTCGTTTTGTTCTATCTGAAATGATATTGCTCGCCTGTTTAAAAAATCATATATATACATATATATGTGTGTATACGATATATATATATATATATATATATATATATATATATATATATATCGTATACACATTTTGGAAAAAAATTATTTTTTTTTTTAATGAATATTATGAAAAATAGTGAACAGATGACATACTATATATAGCTGACCGTGTAAAAACGAATAGACATTCTTAAACACCCAATGTTATGTGGATGGAAGTATTTAAAATGTTTGATATTTAAAGTAGCTTTATTGACTATTATATATATCTTATTTACTATTACTTTATAGCTTTATTTAAGTATTCAGATTTAGAATGCCGCCAAAGAAAAGTATGGTATATATGAAAATAAGAAGAAAAAATAATTTCCAAATTCGAATTTTACACTGTGTCTTATGGAAATGGATGAAAATTTATACCTATAGTCGTTGATTAAGAAAGTCTTACCATCTTTACAAAATTTAGTTTAAATTAAAAATAATAATTCAAAGTTAATTTTAATACTAAGAAAATAGTGGGTCAACGTGCAAACTGATGAATGTGTAAACTTTATATTTATATAAGTAACTGATGTACATTTAGCACCATCTCTAAAAAACCTTTTCATTTTTTAATCTTGTGTCAATTAAAATTATTAATCAAAAATTCATAAAGCATAGAACATAAAAAGGATAATGATAATACCTCTGAATTTCAAAAACCTATGATTTTGTAGGGAGTCCTTTATAATGTTCTCAAAAAAATTGTAAACATTTAATATTTTTTTAAGCAACTTTATACATTTTAACTCGATGAACTCATCTTAAATGCTATCTCTAATAGTTGTTTATTGTTTATAGAAATAATATACACTCAGATATATCATAATATATACAACAAATTGTTTCAAATTTAATATAATTTTGAAATTTTGAGGATCATGAGATAAAATGTTAAAAAAGTATGCTTTCTTTTCTTTGAAAAAAGAAATAATTAAACAAATTTGGTCTTATTTTTAATAAAGTGCCAAAAAAGGTCAACAAACGATTGACAAAATGTTGTAACAACGAAAACAGTCGAAAAAGAAATACATTTATGTTGTTTTCAACTATGGATGGCAAAAAATAACTTTAATTCTTAGTTCTAATATACAGAATTATTGTTTATATATATATATATATATATATATACTCTTTCTCTCTCACGCAGTCGACACTCACGCGGTTCGGACGTTGGTTCCTATCGTTCACTGATAGAATGAATGCTAGGCACTGTGGGTGTCGGCCTCTTCATCTGTCGGTACAGTGATCTTCTCTCCCCTACTTGTGACTCGTCAAATCTTGGAAAAATCGAGAGTTTTTAACTTGTTCATGAATCCTGTAACGTTGACTTCCCAGGAAACTGAGGTATATGGCTGTCGATCCTTTTAACCTAGCACACATATACACTTTCAAGTCGAAGGCCTTCAATTTTAACGTATCATCATCTACTTTGCTCTTTCCTTGTTATTGGTAGCGTTCGGCACAGTGCATCATAAGATAAAGGGAGAGACTATAGAAGATCGCGTCTCTACCTGATGATATCATGAAGCCTTCAAGCCTGATACTTTTGTGGGTATGGTGTAGAGCCTTTGTATATATATCAAGAGTCTTTTTCCACCTACTCTTAATCGGTAACAGTCAGCACGGCTGCATATAATGTCAAGGTCTCTTGATAGTCGTAAATAGCCTAAAGTTTCTCAATGTTCTAATAAACCAAGACGCCGGTAACGCTGTAATTTCCCTATTTCTTAATCACTGAGAGCGATTTCTCTGGGAAAGACTCCAGGTCTGGCTCATGAAGCCTAGGATATTCGTAATTAATGATTCCACCTCTCTCCTGACAGACAAAGCATTTTCCTTAGTAGACCATCTTGTACATTTCACTTCTATTACGTTTGATTAGTCGTACCAAGCCTTATGAAGCTATCGAGTAGTAGACAAATCTGACAATAGTGGTAATAAATCATCCTTTCTCAGCTGTGAAACTCGCAGTTGTACAAGTCTCAAGTAGTGATTGTACAGCGCCAGTAGGATTTCCTACTATATCATCCAAGGCTTGATTGATTACATTGCTGACAACTCTTCGCGACCTTTGGTACAAATCTAGTGAACATGAGGTCCGGACGAAGCCTTTCCTACCAGGAGAAATTACATCTTGGTACAGATAGGATCTCTGACTCGTCCACCTTCGAGGTATATCCCTAGAATATATCCCTAGGATATAAGGTAACAGATAAAAACCACGAAAAGCCTGCGACTGCCAATAGCCGAATTCATGCCTGGGATCTTTCGCGTTCACGCCTATATCCACAGGCCACAGTAATCGTTCTTTATGCACAGAGCACGTAGTTTATCTTCCCAAGAAAGACAATATTGAATCCCGAGATTACAAATGTCGCGCACTGACCTGGACCAATCTGGAAGTGTGGAAGGCCCCTATGAATCCTATCTAATTACATCATGAAACGGTATACAAAAGTGAGAACCCTAAGTTTCACCATTTTCATCAGCGCATAGATGTCGCCATAGCTATTTCAACAGATTATCTTCGATCTTTAAGATCCGGGGACAACTAACACCTATACCATGGGATGCGCAGAAATAAAAAGATGTTACCAAAGCCGTATAGTATTATAGATTAATGCATCGATATGGAAAAGTCAAAACGTCTGAAAATATTCGCCTAAGTTCTAGGGGGGCTTGTTGTTGCTAGTGCTAGAGGACCTTGACCAGCAGCCGCTCACTCATGCCAAATGCCAACCACAATCAGAAGAAACCATTAAGTCGGACGAGAATCCACCAGCTCTGATATGAAAACTCATCCTGAAATAATGGCGTCAATAGTACTCTTGAACAGGAATAATTAACCGGTGTCGAAATATTTGTATATAAAATAGCCATGATTGTGAAAAATTTTAACAGCTTTTAAAATGAATTAAAAAGTTCGCTGTCAGAACGAAATATATTAACCTAACTTAATCATCAAAATTAAAACTTTAAATAATTTTACAGCTGTCATTGTTAAAAATATAGTCCAATATTAATGTGTAACCTCGCTTTGCTTGGAGGTACACTATCTAAAGAAGTAAATAATCAACTTCCAAAATCGAATAGAAATGTATTACATTTTCTGAGCAGTATATAATATTTATGAACCACACCCACATATATTTCCTCAGAGGGTTATTAAATTGGAGATGATTTCGATAATGTAAGAACAATCGCATATCTCTACCTAGCTTATAAAATACGCACAGATGTTGGTACTCCAAAGACTTACCTTCCGACACATGACGCATCTATACCTTCCGCATCGCTATCATACACCCCTCTCTCTCTCTCTCTCTCTCTCTACCTACCTCTTTTGCCCTAAATTTCTTGGTTTCTCCTCGATAACCACCGCACTCAATCTCCGAATTCCTCACTCTCCCTTGTGAGAATAGTTAAATAACTACACCATTATGAGATTTATTTAACCTTAGGGGTATGATTTAAAAAATATAATTCTGCCTTAATATGTTTCGATCTTTTAGAATCATCCATATTTTTGGATAATAGTGTAACATTTGAGTATAAATTAAGCTAATATCTTTTAACAATACATTTTCACATATTAGAAAATATTTGTTTAATTAAACGTGTATCTATGTCATTTTTCTAAATGTTATATTTATGTCCCCTTTCTTATAGCTTCAGCCTTAGAATCAGAACATATAGAAGGTGGTTACCGTGCTGCAAGAAATGCGCTAAAATATCAAGTTTCGATTCAAGGCAAAAGAAATGCATCTAATGTAATTTATGCGATTTGTGGTGGCGGAATACTCACTGATTTTCATGTAATATCTGCTGCCCATTGTTTTCTGGACGATTCCGGGTTTTTGGAAGAATTTACCTATTTGGTAGTTGCAGCTACAATTAACTTACAAACGTTAACAGGAAAATATTTAGATGTCGATATAATTTATACGTTACAATACCATAGATTTGCTACCGTGAATGATATCGCTATATTATTGGTGAGTATGAAAATGTAGCTATAAAATTTTCTTTATTATATCGTACTGTTCCATATAATACAGTTACGATTATAGAAAAGATAGTTTTTTACGTATAAGTCATTGAAATAAAAAGTATATAGAGATTAACTTTATCTTATATATATATATATATATATATATATATATATATATATATATATATATATCTAATTTCATGAAGATAATATCGATACTATTACACAAGTTTATAAAAAAAAGTTTGTGCATATATAATCAAACTCATGCATCCTTCAATATAGAAGACCGCTGATTCGTAATCTCCGATCGGTTGACATTCATAATATCAGATTTAAAATATTTCATGGACGAATGATGTAAAAATGGTGAAATAATCTAAAAACTTTAATATGTTTTTTGAGATATTGAACCCAAATTTGAGGTAGACTGGTGTCTATATATTAAATTCCAGATTATTACAGAATTATATGCTCCAGCGGAAAGGCACACTTCGAGCCGTTTGCCGTTTACTATTTTCTAATGCAGAATGATCAAAACAAGACTTACTAAAACCAAGCATGATAAGTCGATTTTCGAAGCGCTATGTCAAAAAAACTACTTTTATACACATCCTTAAAAACGTCTATTATTGATAAAAATTCGAAAATATGTTGCTTAATTGTCAGAATCTAATGAAAGCATTTATTAACAATTAGCAATAAAATAATATATTAGAAATATATTAATGAAAATATGCATTATTTCTTTCTAGTTGAAAACAGGATTGGGTATTAATGAAAATCCAAATTTAAAAAAACTTGCTTTGCCAGGCAAAGATGACTCTTTCGAAAACGATGCAGGTATTATCAGTGGATATGGATGCACCAACAATCAAACAATAATTAACAATAATTGGACAAACACACACAAAAATATAGATTTAACCTTAAGATTCGCAGCTGTTAAAGTATTAGAACAAAATACGTGTCGATCTAAATATTATTACGTGAACCCCGACAAGCAAATATGTGGTTTACTGGTCTCAAATTATTTCAACGATAACTGGCGTACTTGTAAGGTAAGTGAATTACGTATTTTTGCTATTAATAAAAAAAAGTAAAATTATTCAAAACAATTTAAATAATTCAAACATATAATTCTTATCATACTAAAATAAATACATTATAAATATTTAAAAAAATTATTTTTTGTGCCTTAAAGTTATAAATGCCTTCACAAAATTACTTTTAACTACTGTATTATATTTACAAGACTATGAATCAGATACAAAAATATTTATGTTCTGTTTATTCAAATTTATTTTCATTTTTATAATTTTTCTATTTTTGAAAAAAAAATTTTTTTCACGTACTTCCTATTAAGTAAAAATTTTAGAATTTGGTTTATAATAACCTTAAAACAGCTCGATATCAAGCATCACTTTAATAAAACTTTCCAAGTATTTGATTTAATATATATTTACATTTAAAATTAATTTATTAGATCTAAAATCTACTAATCCAATATTTTTCTATTCGATACAAAATATATAGAATTTTTTAAATTTATTTTTACAGAGCGATAGTGGTAATCCACTTGTGATTAGTGACCGTGTTATTGCACTGGCAAGCAAAAATCCAATTAACTGTGATGATATGAACGATGGATGTATATACACGAAGGTCTCGGGATATTTGGATTTTATTGAGGGTATCAAGAAAAATATTCTCATACCTGGAACCATGATTCATTTCAATCGAAAACATGTAATTTAATTATAAATGGAATGCATATGATCATATATATGTTCTATTAAGAAAAATATAATAAATTATTATATAATGAAAAATCAAGTCGAACATAAAAATAGTATGTTCTAAGATTAGCTATAAATAATAAAATTATATTTAATATATATTTGAACTTTTTTTTCAAAATATGATATTACACTATTTAAAAAAAATTGTCAGAAATGCGTGATTTCGCAGAGCTTTTTGATAACAACAGTGCCATTGACAATACAAGTTAGAACACTGATGCTGTGGGTGTATGTTGTTCTATCCATATACAGACACACACACACGCGCGCGCGCGCAGGTTTTGGAGATTGTTGCCTATGAATTTGACAAATTTAGAAAATTCATAATGGTGAATCCAATATAGTGTGAAAAATTCTAATTAGAAAGAAAACAGACCGCATTGAAACTGATAAATACATAATTAAGTATTTTCAAAAATTCTTTTAAATTTGCGCGATCTTATCATTTCTATAATATGTTTGAAAGATATTAATAAGTCATTGTATAATTAATATACATTTTTGAATTCTTATATAACTGTCCTGCAATGCAGTTGATGAACTTAGGCTCAATTGTTTATATTGGAAATAAAAAAGTTTTTATTTTAGAAATTACTATATGCATTTAGTAATAAATCATATTGTATTCGTATATTGTTTTAACTCTTTTTTACACTTTGTTTTTTAAGTAAATTTTTTTGTCATATAGCTACAAGTGGTTAAATTTTCAAATCGTACGTATTAAGACAAAATAATGTATTGATTTAACATAGTTCCTAAGTAGAATAGACCTCCAAATAAGAAATGTAGGGTGAAATTCCGAAAACATAATAATGAATCTATTATTAATAATTTTATTGCTTATAAAAGCATCGAATCTAAACTCTTCATTTGGATGAATTTATGAAACAATATAGATTATATCCGTTTTTCTTACGAAATGAGTCTGATTGTTTTTTAAATCTGAAAGTATTTAAAAAAATTTCTTATCCAGAAATCGAAAATACATTTCGGTAAGAAATCATTATACTTCAAAAGAAAAACATTTAATAAAAGTTATTTTTCAAAAAAACGTGTATTAAATATGCAATATCTCGATTTAATAAATTATTCGTTTTAATAAATGTTTTTTAATTTTTCAAATTCTGAATGATTTCTAGAGAAATGTGCAAATAATGTAGGACTGAATGATTAAATTCGAATGAATAGTCTCGTTTCTACAGATTCTTAAACAATTAAATTGTTATAATAATAGTTCATTTACCATTGTCTTGGAATTCAGCCCTCATCAATGTTCGAATTGAAGAAGAAAAATACGTATAGAAAATGTTGCTGTGCCTATGCTTTTGAAAAAGTAAGCGTAACCTAGCGTCTAGATTAATATGCTTCTAATCTTTTATCTAATTGAAATTACCTGGATCAAGTCCGTTTTCAATTAAGCATTCCACAAAGTATTTTCTTATTTTCTCTGGTGATAGTCCGGGAATCTAGTAACAAAATAATACCATTTTTAAGTTTAGTGTATTGCAGTATATTATATAATATATGTCAAGATCGAGGTAAAAGAATTCTCACTCGTACGAAATTGAATTGGTGAGTAAAAACAAAAAAGTATAACTGCCGCATGTATAAGTAGAAAAAGTTATCTTTTAAACAAAATAAGTAATTTTAAAATTGAATCACGTTTACTTTTAAAAGAAAACAGAAAAAAAATACATATTGAATTTTATATGAATTCTTAAAAAAATAGAACGGCGTTTGTCGTTGGTAAGAACCTGAATAGTATTATATAAATCTATTCTGGTAAAATAATTATAAAAATCATACTTAAGTTCGTGATGAAAACCATAATAGACCGATAACAGTATATACAATTATTTAGAGTGATTTAAAAAGAGTTTGAGATAAAAAGAGTGAGTAATATTTTTTTGTAATACATATCTGTGAATTATGTGAGATTTATTATATTATTAGAGAAGTATATATTTTAAGGTTATTTTCAGACACGTTCAAATTATTATAGAGAAGCTAAATATATATTATTGCCTTTATCAAAATAAAATGAAATATTATTAAAGCTATTTTTTATAAGAACAAAAATTAGTATATTTCATTTTTAAATTTACATTCTCTAAAAGCTATAAGCTGTTTACGTAAAAAGAAGTAACATTCTGATGTACAGTATTCTATGCACAGTAGTGATTCAACAGAATTATAATTGTACAATAGAAGTATACTAACCTCTAGCATTAGGAATACAATTATTTATCACTCAGGACTTAAAATTTTGTAATACATTTGCAGATTTAATACAGATTTTAAAGATCCAGAATAACTATCATTGACGTAAATGAAAAGTAGAAAGCGAAAGGCATCTTAAGAAGCTCGGTAATCGTAAGAAATAATCTATTTTTTAAAACTATCTTATCAAGAGCAGTTTGCGACTATGTAGACTGCATATGCGCAATTTCTGTCTTTCGTATATTGGGATGATGTTATTATTGTTGACAACTGCAGAAAAATTTTCCTGACAAACTTTTATATCGTATCAATTTACTGACAAATCTATAATGGTTAATCGATTCTTTTCAATCATTTAAATTAATTATTAACGTATAAAAATCGATTAGAATAAGATACAATTATTCATTAAGTTTGTTTTCCTATAATTCAAAATTCGACTTATCAAAATCTTATGTCATTGTTTATAACATACAATTCAGTTTACAATTCGAATAGTCGCTTCCTAATTAACGCTAAATTAACTAAAATTAACTAAATATTATACAATCTTTTTCAATAAATCTGTATGATATTTATGAATATTTTATTTTTCAAATTGTTTATAAAAAAAATTATATATCGTTTCTTTAATTTATGAAAATTTAATAATTTTGACGCTTATATCTTACGATTTTCGAAACTCAGAGCAATTATTAAGAGTTCGATAAAAATAAAAAGTAGACTATTTGAATTTTTCTACTAAGATTGCTTTCAATGTTTTTCGATGCTATTTTTATAAAAAACATGCTTTATACTTATAGTAATTATAGTTTTTTTTTAATACGATTAATTCTGATATTCAATCTCAGTACTCAGACAGCTTAACTCTCAAATATTGATTATAGTATGAAGTGTAAGAGATATAAGAAAAAAACCTAATTAATATACGTAGCAATAAGTCGTAAAAATAGTGTGAATTTTTAATTATAGAAATTCGCACGTAATGATTTAAATCAGATAAATAACAGCTGTAAATACGCTCTGTAAATAAGTCGTAAGATTGAAAGTTGGGGGAAATGTTTATTCCAATATTAAATTTTTAATTATGTAATCGATATATAAAAGATTCCGAGTTATTAATCATTTACAGTCGTTGAAATAGCATCATACTATTCCTATACTTTTATTTGAAACTATTCAATTGTATTTGTGAAAATGAATGTTATGGCTATGTTTCTTTCTGGTATTGCACTACGGAAGGTACGAAAAAAAAATTATATTTATTGCTTCTATATTTTATTAATATAAAATTTAATAATTTTGATATTCAAGCGATCTTTATTCTTTAAAATAATTATAAAAAATTATTTTGTTTGGCAAATTTTACAATCAAGCAAACGATAATATCAAGTAAAATATATTAATCTTTCTAAATGAATTAAAATAAGCAGAAAATTGTAAATTTAAATAAATATTTACCCGTAAACTTATTTTTATCGAATTTGAGTACAGAATTTTTGTTGTGAACGCTGAACAAAATTTTGAATTTTCAGTATCGTATTTTACATGACAAAATTTTACGATCTTCGCAAGAGCAAGTTCATGAACCTGGCTTCGATCCACGTAAGTTAAGCAAAAGAAATCGCATAAAAAAATGATAGAGATTCTATAATTATGTGTTTTATACTGTTAAATGAATCATTTGCAGTTCACATTGCATTGTACTTTATACACGTATAGTTTCGTCGGTCGACAAAAGGAAACCTGAACTTTTCACTAAATAAGAAGAGGATTATTCTATTCATATTATTTTTATCTATTTGCATGGAGAATGAGAACAACAAGCTGGTTAGTGTTGAATTTAAATTGCTGTCTCTGCTATATATTAATTCATTTATTTATTTATTAACAAACGAAATAGGGGGAAGGTGGGGCATGCGTGGGCAAGCGGGCCAGTTTGGCATCCAGTTTTTTATTATTTAACATTATTTTTCATTACATACTATATTTTGCTTATATGAAAGAATTTTAATCAAATATATTATTTTAATTGAGCTACTGAGCAATGAGCTGTGATCAAAATCTCGTTCACCACTGTACTTAATAGCACCAAATTGAAAAAAATAAGAATCTATAGCTTTTTCAATATTTGTTATCAAAACCATTAGAAAGCTTAGAGTTTTTCATATAGATTAACATCATGGTCTGCGCAAAGACTTCTGGGGAAATCCTCTTTATTTTTCAGTTTTCGTCTTCACAGTTTGTAATATAAACTTTAGTTTAATTTCGGACACTGAAAAATTTAAACACTATTTTGCACATTACCTCAGAAAAATTTGGTTTATTGATGATAATACACTTTTTTTACTAGCAGATTATATATTATTAAAAAGATAAGTTTTTTTTTATTTCTAGTAGATGAATGGAGATGGAACAGATAAAGAGTTCATTTTTTATTTCATAGCACCGATGCCGCTAAGACAAAATTCGAACTAAAGAAATGAATGATGTACCGGTAAAGACTTTAGTGGAAAAAATATATATATATATATGTATGCTTAACATGAAGTGGTTAAGTAAAATACGTGGTAGTTTCTTAATTGGTGTCGATTTGTATCATCAGGTTGCGTGTTTAAGAATAATATTTTTTTATCAACTATTTGTAAGCCTACAGTAAATAAACATTTGAAGCAAATAATTATCGTATTCTACTTTGTTTTACCTATTTTTTTCAAATTTAGAATTTATATATATATATATATATATATATATATATATATATATATATATTTATATATATGTGTGTGTGAATCATTGAAAGGGCAGCTAACTGTGTATATCAGGATTACAGTAGTATATTTGAATGGCAGGGAAAGAATATATATGTATGAGAAAGAGAGAGAGAGAGAGAGAGAGAGAGAGGGGGGGGGGCAAAAAGAGAGAAAAGAGAGCAATCTCGACTTGGTTGATTTGATTCTTTGTGGCGGTGGAAGAGCAATAGCAGATCGAGTCACCTATAAAAGACTCTTCCGTATTATCCGCTCCTCTCTCTCTCTCTCTCTCTCTCTCTCTCTCTCTCTCTCTCTCTCTCTCCCTTCCCCTCTCTCTCTCTCTCTCTCTCTCTCTCTCTCTCTCTCTCTCTCTCTCTCTCTCTCTCTCTCTCTCTCTTTCTCTCATCTTTGCTCTTCCACGGCTCAACTATTATATATATATTCTATATATGTTGGAAGAGAACGAAAAGAAAGTGAACGAGAGGGAGGGAAAGAGATAAGGCAAGTCTCGCAAATCTCGAGCCGATTGCAACCACCATTCACGACATTTATCTATGAATCATTATAAAGCCGGCGAGTTGGGCGGGGTACCCAATTTCCTCTCCCTATTATACATAAAAGGGAGAAAGCCTGCTCGAAGCGACTCCATTTTCTTACATGGATATATATCTATATACGTTCCGAGATCCTTATTGCTATCGATATATAGAAACCGAGAAAGTTAAATCGTATATTAGGAATGTACTTAATTAAAATTCTTGTCGATATTTTTTGCTCGTTACTGGATTTACCAGTTTTTAATTATATAAATGAATGTATATTTTTATAATAAAGCCTAATAAAAGTCAATTATCAATAACTGATAGTGTTCAATCGTCCGGCATTTTATTGTAATTTTACTTTAATATAATTATAACATAAATATATAATATAACTATAATATAATATAATATAAATATAATGTATACATAATATATATATTATATATATATATTAGAATAAAATAAACTTAATAAATCTACTTCCATTGACTGCTATAAATTAAAATAAGAAATATTTTTATCGGCCTTGCGTTCTCTTGAACAAATGAATATAATAGTTATGTTGACAGTCGACTATCTTTGTCTATCATCACTCCCGTAGAATTTGAAATATAAAACCTAAAATATCAAAATAAGAATTAATAGTGCTATTATTAATTTCCTTCTACAATATCCAACGTTTCAAATCGCTTCGGTTCCTGTTCGGGCACTGGCCTGAAGAGAAACCAAAGCATGTAAAATCTCAGAATGTCCCATTAAACAGAAATGTCGATGAGCATGTGTGCAACTGGCACGTGTATTTTATCCTTTCAAACAGAAAAACGATAAAAGTCAATGTCACAAAAATATCTGTTGTCTTTCTGAAATATGTGTAGTACGTAGTATGAAAAATCTCAGAATTTTCGATTGACAGAAATGCCCATTAGAAGGAATTGATGTGCGTATTTGCAGTATTAAAAAGGGCATATGACGGCGCAAGTATTTACAATTGTAAATGCGCTACAATTATAAATTCACTTTTACAGCGAAGTTATATATAGTACTATCTACCATTATTTAAAGTAATTAAAATCGAACTAATTGGAATTTATAAAAATATTTATCGAGAATAAAGTTTATTTAAATATTTTTTACCTATAATTAATTTTTAGTAAAATATAAGAGACAATGTAAAAGGGAGAGAAATATTAACTAATGCCTCAATCAAATAAGAAAAACATATTATCCAGGACGGTCGTAAAATGACATCTTGGAAATATAATTTATTTTCTAAATTAACAATAAACAACAGTTTGAAAATATTACGTGACTATACTGTTGAATAAATTATTATGTGACATTGCAAAGTCTAGGAATCCAGCAATTAAGCTATGTAATTGTACGCTGATAAATCTTTCTATACAAAAACTTACTTTTTGGAGTTATCAATTTTGCTGACATTTCTCTGCTATAAATATTACATCAATAATTTTGAAAAGATTTTTTAACCGAAATATCTCAATACAAAAAACAAAAATTAACAATAATCTGTTGGTTACTATAAGGAAATTAAAAAACTTGAGAATGGTTTCATGATTGTACTAAATATAAAACCAGAAATTACATAGGCCAAAATTCTACTAATCAATAAATGCAGAATGATTGTCGATCTCATTTAGGTAGCACATTGCTATTATCATTAGATGACTTTATTTCACATATTGGCTGTGAATTTTTAAAATTTGAGACTAAAGCAAAAACTCTCAATAAACTCTCAAAAACTCGCAAAATAAGTAGATTGAACAGCAAATAATCGTAAATTGAAATTTTTTATGGATCTGAAGAATTTAAATTCAAACATTTTATGTTATAACAGGCAGATTAGAGATAGAATTAAAGACCCGAAGCGAAGCTTTATAGTTAAATTAACCATTTATATTTATAACAAATTTATTAATTATTGATGTTGCAGAATTGGAAGAAAAAACAATGAGATTTGTAAATGTTCATTAGAATTATTTAGGTAAAAATTTGCTATAACAGAATTAAAACAAATTTTCCGCGAGTAAAAATGCAAAGTCTAGGTTTTTTCTCAAATCTTATAAATGTAAAAGATAGGAATTATATAATATGTCCTAAAAATAGTATTAAATTTGATGCTTAATAATGTAATGTTAACAACGTTTTTAAATATTTATATAGCATTTGGACTTCTTCTTATTCTATATTTTATTCTATTAATTATTTGTATAACGACATTTGAAAACGAGCAATCGTATTCAGTATTGAAAAGAATCAAATATTTACAGAAGATCTACCATGCGTGATGAAATGTTATCTTCATTAGCTATTTTTACTATCAAAAACTTACTCAATTTAATTATCGAATATTACTCAATTCTTACTATCGAAAATTACTCAAATCGCTTTAGTTTCGATAATTTGATTTTACTAATACAAAACAAAAACAAAATGTCCCGTTAGTTTTAGATTTTTTAATATTTACATATGCATAAATTTTTATTATTTATTTTAGTCAATTTGTTATGTAAAATTCCTGTTCCTAACGAAATTCATGCAGTTACGAAATCTAGTCATTTACACATATACATTCTAGAAATATAGTCTTAATAGAAGAGGAGACGTGATTTTAGTACAAAGCCTTATAAAAACTTAATCCGACTCTAACTGTATATTATAATATTTTACTAGATTAGAATGACAAAAAAAAGTAATCAAACAGAAGAAATTTATTACCTTAACATTTTTTAGATTAATATTCATAAAACCGAAGCCATCACATTGGATCCATGGCTCTGTAGAAGGGTTATGAATAGAAACCAATTGCTTTAACCAACGATAATATGATGCTTTACATTTACAAAGCTATAAACCTACATGAACTGACGTATGCAATAATGGCACGATGCTTAAAAGTGGAGTTACATAGCACCCAGAAAAAGTTGGCAATTCTTGTAGGGGGCTTGTACAGAGGAACTCGCCACGTCTAATTGAACAACATAGATTGTGATACTGGAAGTGATGCTTGGAATGAAACATCGGAGAATGACAATTATAATTAAAGCTACCATTGCAGTCCTAAGAATTAAAAATTCAATGAGCTGTCGAGGAAGGAACCTCTGCAACAGAGAAACCCTGCAAATGAATAAACATAATTTGGAGGAAATATTTATGTTTGACAAGAAATATAGGATCACTATATAAAGGCACTAGAAAATTAGACAAATAACAGACACTGTCTACAAGTGCGATGGTGATCTTTGGATCATAAATATTTCCATAAAGCGGAGGCTGATGTGGACAGGTAAAATGGTAACATGGAGATATAAATCAGATTGAAATATCATTTGATCGTACAACAGGCTAATCTAGTAGCGACAATATCTGATAGCTTAGGCGAATCCGTGTATAGCTGCGGATAGATGGAAACATTTATAAGGTTTCTTTTAAAGACCTTTAATAAATTTCTAAAATCTTTCCGACTGAATTGGGAGTTCTATATATGATACCGCTCAACAACCGGACATGGGCATATTATTATGCTGCTCTGAATCCCGAGCTACAGAGGTATATGAAGTAACAAAGAGCGCGTGCACTATCTTTAGCAAAACTAAAGGTAAGAGGAACCTGATAAGAGCGTTCACAGGGCCTGAGCCCGTGATCGGTATTCTTATTAGAGAAGGAGTTCTATAAGTAGCGGTTTCTAAATCCTAGTGGATGTGGAATGCAAGCCAAGCTAAGGCGCTAATAGGTAAGCTAAAATAATCCACTTAAATAATATTAGGATCGGGCTGACACTGGTTACCGTTTCTGTGCATAGCAGCATCGCAAATTTTTTTCTATGTTCTCGGATATTGTCCATAGTGCTAGAAACTGAGAAAAAGGTCTTCGATAACTGAACATGGGTTATCCAAAGATTCTAACCCTACGGATTCTCCTGGAAATTGATTCAGTTCTAATGGTCTAACAAGGCAGTGCAAAGAGAGTACCCAAGTATAAAAAGCAACATTATAAAGTTGTCCCAACCCATATTTTATTCATTATTTCAATGAGCTTTACAAATTAACATTCAAAAATTAAAAAAATGTTACCCTTCAGGAACTCGTGATTATGATATACGAGATGATTACCACTAAATTACACACACTATCAATAATACTATAATCTAAAACTACTAAAAACAATTTGAAATTGAATAGTAATTAATTTTCAAGTATATTACAAATTTTTATATGTACAGAAACGAGATAAAAATCTTTTTCATTTATAATTTATGTTAATGCAATTTTCTACGTATAAAAAGGGATCATTATATTTAATTGATGGATTTAGTAACAAGATAAGTAAGATAATTTTAATTAACTCCAAAATGAGTCTTGCAAAGTTCTAGGACATAATGATGATCCATTTCAAAGATATAGTGTTATTTTCTGATAATTATTATTTATAAACTAATAAATAAGTTCTTATTACCCTTAATTTAAATATACTATGTAGTTAGATAACAATTGACTGCCTGTAGTAATATAATAAACTATTTCTTTGGGAATTTAAAGTACAATTTTGATGTGGGTGAAACTTTATTCTTTTTCAAATTTGGTGCTGAAAGTAGAGGTTTTTATTAAAAATATTCCTGTGACTACACAGTATATTTAATTTTTTTTGAACAAAATATACTTTCTGTGAGTAGGAAAACAATATCTTGGGAATAGTACAGTGTTAGATCATCAAATTTTATATGACTTATTTGGAAAATGAATTGTTATAATTACCTTGTTGAATTCAGACAAAATTCATTAACTAAATTTTGTGGTCTGTTTTTATTAGTCAAAAATACTTTTGATATTTTACATTTTTAGAATTTTATTTTAGTAAAATTTTTTTAATATATTCCAGTTTATATCACAATAAAATATTGGAAAGAATTAGAACATTATTTAGTATGAAAAATAGTATTCACATACAATTGTTTATAAAAGATACAAGATTCATTTGTAATTCAATTAGCCTAATAACATTATCTTAACATATGTCATTAATTTGTGTTATCTAGTATAACCTACATTTAAAAAATATTATAATTAAACTAGATAAACAAACAGTCCTTATGCATAAAAAATTCACTTTATTACAATCTTAAAAATAAACTTTAGAGATTGGATGTAAGCATTCTACTTTTTCAATTAACTGATTCAAAATATTTTTTACTATCTTTTGGATTTGGTTTAATAGTTTTAGAATCAGGCTGCCAATTTGCAGGACAAACTTCCCCATGCTTTTCCACAAATTGAAAAGCCTTAATAAGTCTTAATGTTTCGTCTACACTTCTACCAACTGGCAAATCATTTACAGTAATTTGTCTAAGTAGTCCTTCCTTATCAATGATGAATAAACCACGAAGAGCAATACCTTGTTCTTCTATAAGAACATTATAAGCTGTTGATATCTTTTTGCTCAAGTCGCTTAGTAGAGGATAACCTAAATCTCCTCCTAAGCCACCTTCTTTTCTTGGTGTATTAATCCATGCTAAATGACTAAAATGAGAGTCAATAGAAACTCCTACTACTTCTGTATTTAAGTCTTTAAACTCCTGTATTTTTTCACTAAAGGCAATAAGTTCCGTAGGACAAACAAATGTACTGCAAGAAAATACTGAATTATTTAAAAAATTTTCTTCAATATTCAAAATTTTTGTGTAACATATCAAACTTAATTCGACTTATAAATAATGTTATCAATAGTTACTTACAAATCCAAAGGATAAAAAAACAAAACTACATATTTTCCTTTGTAATCGCTCAACTTGATGTTTTGAAAATCTCCTTTAACAACAGCAGTTCCTGAAAAATCTGGTGCTGGCTTAGATATTTGTAAGTTACTTAAAAGCTTACAACTTGCAGAAAAAAATCGAATGTTCTCTTTTACTTGAAATCCGTTTGCTTTTGTTACTATTGTTGCAGATGAATCAATCTAAACAAAAATAAATAAATAAATAAATAAACTTATTTGATTTACTTTTTGATAAATCTAATTAAATTAAAATTTCATGTATTTCAGTAGCTAGAATAAATTAAATAATAATTATAATACACTTACTAATTTTTTAATATGTGGAATAATATTAGATAACAATCGGGACATGATGTATAAAAAATAATTGCAAATCACGTTTTACTTTGAGCAAAGAAGAAACGCCGGATCGTAAAATCGGAATGTACTACTATTGCTACTGGTATGGTGGTATCAGTAGTATATACAGACCATACAGACCTGCAGAGTATATATTTGCGTAATTATATAATAATAATAACTGTACTACACGCTGTACAATTTTAGGTTACCAGATTTCTTGTTATTCGTTCAGCGTATCAGATCATAAATCAAAGCACCATTCACATTAGAAATATTTTGTCGATGTATATAGGATCTGTAGATATTAGCACTGATTGAATTACAGTTTTAGTTTAGCTAGTTTAGTTAAAATGAAATCGTACAGTTGAGTTAACTTTAATAAATCAGTAATTCTATATTAGATCATTAGATCCCAACTAACATAAGAATGGTTAAAAATTATCTTTTCATATTATTTACGAAAGTTTATCATAATATATACGTATAATAATTATAAAATATAAACTCTAATGTAATAACAATAATCATATATATAATTAACGTATTATCTAGGTATATGCTATGGAGTTTAAGAAGTTCTTTATTATATTCTTTCATTCACTGAAAATTTTTTTATTACATAAAGATTGCAAATAAATAATAGGTTTGTTTAATTAAGCTAACATTCTTATTAAAATTAATTTAAATTAAAGTGAATTTTGAAATATTCAATTTATTTAAATTAAAACTTGTAATATGCTTTTTAAATTATTTTTTGCTTTTTTTTTCTAATTATACTTTCAAATGTATGTCTATATAGTGTTTATCCAACAGTCCATGCAAATTTTAGAGAGATGCTTGTGTCAATCTGCCAATTGTCTGAGAGGTGTACTTTAATTTGGAGAACCAAATTAGTAGTCCTTTGCTCAAATGATCAAGCCATTGCTCAATAATATAATGGTTAAAAATTGCAAAAAGTATAGCTTTCAGAATAAAGTATGATTAATACTATAAAAATTTATAAAATTAATTTAATTGTAATTTAATTACATGAAATCTAAATGAATGTTTAAAAAATTTGAACATATTTTCCTCAAGAGTCAGTTAAAAAAACAAACTATAATCTGTCTTAGTAATCAGTTTCTTTTAATTCTTTATTAAAAAAATTTTTAATTTAAAATCTAATTATATAACTTATAAATATTTTCAAATAATAAGTGGTATCAGTAAATACCCAAATGACTACAATAAATAAATGTGCTTACTGTGGCATTTTTTTCTTTTATGCAAAAAATTCATTGCATTCCCTATAGTACTGAAAGTTATAGAAAAAAAATTGAATTTGAAAAATTTAAGGTTCTTACATGATTTAGTTACAACTTTTTATAATCAATATAGTTTATTTAAACAATATAATATTTTTAGTTTTCATAATAAACATAAATTTATATAATATACATATTTGAATATTTTAGCAATATATTTTTCACTATTTTACTAATGATTTTTTTTTAAATTCACTATTCATTGGCAACCTAATCAATAGCTTTTACACTTCATAAGTAGTGATTTATTCTCCTTCCAACTTGTTTATTACAAAAACGTTTTCAGAAAGAAAATAACTCTTACAAAGTTCACATATGTACAGAAATTATACACCATTTATTCAAGATTAAATCGAGATCCTCAAATCCAAGCATTAGGTACAAGCATCATAATGCATTCTTATTTAATGATTTCATTTCTTAATTTACATTTTTTACATAATAATAATTCAATACATCTTCTAAAAAAAATGCAATATTATTTATGAGAAAAAATTATATATATATATATATATATATATATATATATATATATATATATAATTTTTTATATAATTATCACATTAGAATACTTCTATAATTTATTTATTGTAAATCTGCATCAATTTGAAATATATTTTACGAAAATTTGCGGAAGTTCTATGAATTATTTCTTTGATTCTATTTATAGGCATACCTAATCATTAATATCTATATAGTCAAATATATACAAATATGTAGACTATGTATGATATTATATTAATTTAGATAGAAAATCTATATATAACAGTATAATTCCTTCTCAAAATAAGCACATTTTGAGTAGTGCGGAGAACTCATTAAGAAATGGATAAAAAAAGAATAAAAGATTTAAAATGCTTATTTCGTGGAAACATCTATTTGATTTACCACTAAACTATTTGAATCATCATTTACTATGCGTCGATTCTTTTTTATTCGTTTCCATTCTCCATTGGTGTAGTTCATTTGGAAATGAATTTCTACTTGCATTAACACTGTAGTACCATCCGGCTGTGTCACTTCTTCTATATTCTCAGAAAGCATTATCGTAACTATATTACCTAATTTTGGACAAGGATTATCTGAAAAAAAATTTTAAAACATAATGAAACGTAATATTATTAACTTTTTAAAAATGATTAAAATTATTTTACCCCTGGAACCAGCCATGAAACCCAAAATAAGTGCCTTTTCTGGCCTGGTAACCTTATTAGCAACTCTAAACATTTCTTGAGCTTCCAACATTTGTTCTCTCTGGTAATAAAATTGAAAAACATCATGGTTTAATAATTACTTTTAAAATATAAACTGATATAATACAAATGTTAAATTTGGAAGATTATTCTTACTGTGAGTGAAAGTCCTTTCCTTGTGTTTGCTGTAGTAGGCTGTTGAGTAGTTGTTGTTATACGAGTTTGAGTGACAGGTTGTGGTGGCCTTATTGTTTGTATAGTAAGTGGTGGAGTTTCAACAGGAGGTATAACAGATTGCGTAGTTACTACAATAGCTGTTGGAGTAGTTGATATTACAGCTGAAAAAATACATAAGCAAAATATTAAAAAATATAAAGAATTTTGATTGAAAGAAACTATATAATAATCTGTTAATTACCCAAAAAGATTTTTTTGCTTTAAATAATTACTAGTGCCAGTTATGAATTAATTTTGCAAATAAAATGTTACTGTTATTTTTTACTTATCTGCTACTACATTTTCATTATCATTCATTAATATATTTAAAATAAAACTTTTATTAGTTTTTTTTATGTGTGAAAATGACCATGAGTAAAATATTTGAAAGAATTAGTTATATTCCTTAATAAATTAGAATTTTCATCAATTTAATTCTAATTTAATAAATTATAATAATAATACTAAATGATATAATATTGAATCATTAAAAGTTTATCTGTTACAAAAGTAAAAAAATAATAGTGTTGGAGTCACAAGAATTAACATAATATCTTAAAATTATAAATTACTTTTTCTAGATATTGTTGCACTTTTATAAATGTAAAACTGAATAATCTTTTTATTTTAGTTAATATTAATTGAAACAGAATTGTTTAATATTCAAAAGTGCCTTAATTAAAAATAGTTTTGATCACAAAGATAAATAATGTTTTAAAATAACACCTTTTTTTCATATCATTATTCTGTGTAGAAGCAAATGAAAATTTTATTTATTGATTTTATATTAATTCATATTTTTTCTTATAATATAATAAAATATAATATATACAGCTATACGAAAATTCCATTTTCACAAGTATTGTAAAAAATCTTTTAAAAACAATACATTAAAAGCACTGAATACGAATGATGTTATCATTTTATTATTGGTCTAACCTAATAATAAATACTAGACTTTAAAAGTATAAAAAATTTCTGCAGAATTATAAAAAATTTTAATATCATTGATAAACACTCACGAGTTTGAGGAGTAGGCGCAACTACAGCGATCGGGACAGTTGTGCCAATGGACGTACTGTAAGGCTGCGGCAGTATCGTCGCTGCTACCGCTACCGATGTGACCGGCGTCGTCGTTGCAGATACTGCGGTCATCGCCACTACTGAGGACGGAGTCGCAGGAGTTGTAATAGGTGCCAGACCCTGGGCATACTCCGGTGTCGTCGAAACCTCAGTTGTAGGTACAGTGGTCGTCTGATTAGCCGAAACAACTTTCGCTTCCTCGACTTTCTTTTGCTGCTCCTCTATCTCAAGAAGTCGTCTGCGTTTTTTTGCCTGTGCGTAACCAAGTGGCTGTTCATTTATATCTAAGAGCTTGATACCACCATCTTTGCGCATTCGACTAGCAATTGGCGTACGATTTGTCATTGGCGACGCCGTCAGAGCTGGTGAACGGAAGCCTGTTGTTGGCACTCGGCTAGGAATACCTTTCAGTGGTGCTAAAATTTTATGTTGATTTATATTTCATATTTAGACAATGTATTATAAGAATAATTCATATATTAATATAAGATATCAAATTTTATACACAAAAAAGATATTTTAGAATAAGCGTTATTACAATACCATTAAGATATTTTTTATTTTATATTTATAATTTATCAATTATTTAACAAATTTTTCATTAAGAACATGAACTTTACTGATATAATATTTGAATCATTCAATGCAAATAAAGATTTAAGAAGTAGTAATTAGTTATCATACTTGTATCCGTCATTTTTCTTGGCATTCCTCTACTTCTAACTGGTACTGTTGGCGCTGTGCTCTTTTTCATATTATTAGCAGCATCTAAGCTTTTTTGATGTAACTCTGACCTCAGAGCTGCACTTTTTGGTTTCCTCTTTAATGTAAAATGTTTCGTGGGTTGGGGCAGTTGACCGACTGCAGAGGTAAGAGCAGATTTATTTAAATAATGACATTCTAAAGGTAACATTGCTGGATCATTTTGTTTTTTCAATAACTTTTTAAGGTCATTTACTAGCTCGCCAAAAATAGGTCTATGATCGTCAAGATCTGAGATATCTGTATTTAAAGAACCACTTGATGGAAAAGTTTTCATAGCTTCGGACAACATTGAAATCCATAATTCACTGTCCAAAGAAGCAACTTCAATAATTTCTTCAAGTTCCACTCGCCACTATAATAAATAGATTTTAATGATTAAGCAAATCTATAAACTTTATTCAATTAAATTAAATTATTCATATCAACAAAATTAATTTAATTATTTATGAGCCATTATAGCACTCTATTTCTTATTATACATATGTAGGTTTAATTAAAAAAAAAAGATTACACATATTTGACTTTTCATTTTAAATATAATGAATATATAAAAATATTTTGAAGACATTTTAGTAACTGTTTAATAAAAGAATTATTATTTTTTTTTAACAAATATTTATATGTATTACATTTTTTAATATAAATAATCTAGCTATTAAAACTTTTATAAAATCTATAGATATACTTAATAGAATTATAACTCTCAGTTAGAAGTTTCACTAATTCAAGTGGAAATAGTTTTCAAAAGAGAAGATGGATAATTGACTTCAATTTTTGAAAAAGAAACATTTTGTACAGGGAAGTTTTATAATTTAAAAACTCTATAGCTTTTACATTTAGATAAATAATTAAAAAAAATTTAGTTACATTAAAGTAGGTCTAAAATAAAGCATATAAAATGAAAATCAAATTTACTTTACAAAATAGATTTAATTGAACTTTGGATTGCAAATGAATCAAAATAATAGTAATCATACGAATAACATTATTATTTAATCATATATTAGAAAAGAACATTACAATTAAAGATAAAACATTTAGAAGAACAAATTTGTAGAAAAAGTTTTTTATTAAAAACTGATCGCGTGCGCGCGCAATTATCAAAATTGGAGCTGCTAATATCTCTCTTTCTCCCCGCGCACGCATGCCGCACGAGTCGTCAGTAAATATATTTCTTCAAACGCGCGCATTAAATTCTGAAGCCTTTCTAACCTTCTATATATCTAGTTTATTGCTTTCGATAATCACATACATGTTTCAATCTTAAAAATCATAAAATATACAGCGCATCGCAACAAAAAACCTTTATTAAAAAATTGATGTCTAAAGATTATTGGAAGCTCACCTCCTCGACGTTTCGTCTAGGTATATGGAAAAACGAGAGAAGTAGCTTCAGTTTAACCTGGGTTTGAAGATCAGGAAAACAATCCTTTATATTACGTAGAACTTCGGCATTTAACTGAGAGCAAATTGAACTACCCGTCCAGCTGTCGTTTGACGTTCCAAGTTTGTTATGTAGCCAAAGCGATGTATCACTATCCCTAACATTCGCCATGTTATTTAACCGTAGCGCGGCCGCAACTGATTCTCTTTCCCGACGCTATGCAATGAAACCAGAACAGATGAAAATTCAACTCCATCAGAAATCATCAGTCCATCGCACTCCATGAACTATGAAGTAAATCCAGAGAGCCTAAATCCATGAAACCACGAAACAATATGGAGATGTAGAGAAACCGCGATGCTGCTGCGGCCAACGGCACTATGCATATAATATATATACATATATATCAAATATATGGAGGTTGCATGTGAATGGAGAGGCTGAGGAAAGATACGTGAGAGAGAGAGGGAGAGAGAGAGAGAGAGAGGGAGAGAGAGAGAGAGAGAGAGAGAGAGAGAGAGAGAGAGACCCGAGTTATGGGAGTTTTCTGTCTCTCTCGTATCATTACAGTAATCGTGTGGAGTACACGGTGTGTTTAGCTCACTTTGTTTCCTTTTTGCTTCTTCTTTACTTTTTTGCGCCTTGTGTGCAGGTTTAACCAAAAATTTTCAACCAATTACAGTAAGTATGCGAGAGTGCAAGAAAGACAGAAAAAACCCATAACTCGACTGCCTTTCCTAAGCGTTTTAAAACGACATACAACCTTCATGTATATATGCTCTAAGTATATATATATATATATATATATATATATATATATATATATATATATATATTGGGGGCTACGTATGCATTTGAGGCTAGGTTATGACTGAAATTAGGTTGAAGCTGAAGTTTGGACATAGTCTGTACTGTTACTATGTCTGGACCGTGAGCCGGACATATGTTCATATATAATCAGACATGAACCAGATAGAGTGCACCCGTAGTCAAGATACAGCATATAGATGGCATCAGATGGCATCAGATGGCAAAAGCAGGCCAGAGATGGCATACCTGCATCTGCCTGCATATGAGCCTGCCTGCCTGAGCTGACCTGAGCATACACTATGTTGTGACGTCCCCAAACGTGTCACAATTATGCGTAACAATACCAGCATACGATTATAAAAATAAGTTACTCTAGCAAAATCATTCTTTTATTATACATTTTGTATAATAATAGTGTAATGAAAATTTTTTTTATAATATATATATATATATATATATATATATATATATATATATATATAATCAAATATAATAATGAATCATTTGGATGCGTAAGGATGAGCAAAATAATACAAAAATAATAACATGCTATTTTAGTTCTAACAGGTTCTAAAAATATCTTTCAAATCTTTATTCCGCTCAGATTTAGATTTCAAAATTTTAACTGTTTTTATTTGCGATAGCCAATTTTAATACTAAATTACTCATTACCGTTGTATAATATGTAACTCTAAATGGAGGGCTATAAATATTTTACAGTCCATCGTTCATTCTTTCGTTCGTTCATTCTCTTTTCTCTTTTGTTTAATAATATAATATAATACAGACTGTTCTATATTTTTTGAAAGATAAATAGTCTGTCTACTTATTACATGTTTTATTATGATAAATGAATAGCATTGAAAATTCATAATCTTCGTTAATATTACATTTCGATTTTTACATTAAATGTGTTTTTTTGTTTTTTTTTTAACCAATTACATTCAGTATATTTTGAGTCAATCCATTCTCTGTTGTCTTTCTTTTAAAACTTTATGATTTGTCAAATGCTTTGTGAAATGAAAATCATGATATAACATTTTAACCATATTAAAAAACGCTTTCTTGTTAGAAGCTCTGATTATTTATGCCAAAAATGTCTCGAATTTTTTACTTCAAAGAATAAGGCACTAATGGTTATCATCTAGTCATTACCTTCAAAATAAGCACTGAAAACTTATGAGACCTAAGATTTTCTCATACTTAAAATATATATAAATAAATATTGCAATGCATTCTTTGAAACCACTATCAAAGGTAGGGATTTTCATTTAATAAATCTTTTGACTAAAACTTTAAAATTTAATTAGAGAGACAGTAATAATTTCTGAATATGAAAGTATCACATATATATATAAATTCCAGATACAATTGCTCATATTAGCGGCATGATATCGGGGAGGAAAATTTACGTGTAAATATTAATATTCATTTAGGCTAATTGTTAATAGTTTTTGCAGTATGGGTCAATATTTATGAGTCAATCAGGGCTCCGAGAAGTGGATCATCGCTCGTGAGCGAGGAAGAAGGAGATCAAGCGAAGGGAAACGAGGCGAAGTTGAGTGAGCACTGGAATTAACAATTGACAAAATAACAATTAACCTAAATAAATATTAATATTTGCAGATTACTTTTCCATCCTGATACCATGCCGCTAATATGAGCAGTTGTATCTGGGACACTGTATATATATATATATATATATATATATATATATATATATATATATATATATATAATACTTTCATATTCACAAATTCTTACTGTCCTCTACTTAAATTTTATAGTTTTAGTCAAAGGATTTATTAAATGAAAATCCCTACCTTTGGTAGTGGTTTTAAAGAATGAATTTAATAAATTGCTATATGTTAAGCAAAAATTATTATAGTTCTTCTTAATTAAAAGACGAATAGATTTGCACACGTGAACATCAGATATAGTTCTTCTTTAATTGTAATTGAAAATAATGAAGAAACTAAACATTCATGGTTATTGAAATAAGCGCATTAGAACTTTTTGCTTAAATATTTCAGCGCTTTCCTTTAAATATTCAAATGTTTCATCAAAACTCTGACTACAACAAATATTCAATTTTATAAGAGAAAAGTATTATATATCTTCAAAATGGAAACTAAAATTATAGGAATATTTTACTAATTTTTTATTCAACAAAAATATAATTCGCAATAATGGATTTATTAGATCATGCAGAGTTACTCATTTTGAACTCTGAACAATGGCATTAATGGCATAAAAAATATCCTTTATATATCCAAAAAGTCTAATGATCCTAAAATAAAAAAACCCATTAAAGGATTTAATCAGTTATAAATGATAGTTTTTATAATATTTCAGTTTTAATAAGTATTTTATATCACTTATAATACATTTAATATTACATTTTATATAACATTTTTATTATGTTGCTGTATTACATGTGTATAAACTATTATAAAGAAACGTTATTTTTAACAAGATAAACACCAATCAGTTAATATCAGTAAAAAATAAATTGGTTTCTGCTTCATATACTTTATATTACTTCAATAAGATTATACAAATTTAAGGGTTATTCAAAAAGAAAATAGCCCTAGTTTAGTATTTCTCTCAAACGCTACCTAGTGGACTTGAGCTGATCATAGTTTCGATTTAGATTATATCGATAAGAGCAAAATTGGTTTTGGTGGTAAAGAATACTTCTTTAAGTTTATATAGCATCAGGAACTCGATAAGCATGGAACTAACAGTACAAGGCGAACTCGATTTTGAATTACGTACGGTTATCCGTTTTTAACTGCAAAAAGGTTAAACGGTAATCAGATTCAGAGTGAATTGATTGAGTGACTATTTATGGTAGAGACTGTATGAGTAAGCAGATGGTGCGAAGATAGCGCAAAAATTTTCTCGAGCACGCTCAAAAAGCGCCATTACCGACGATTCAATTGCAATGGATGAAAAGATTATTCATGAGGACAGACGATGAACTATTGATGATATTTTGGAAATGATGAGATATTGTAAGGTGCTAGAGAAACTGAGAAATTTCATTAAACGAAAACGCTCTGGAAAATTATCAAAAAGAGTTCTTGCTTTTTCATGACAACGCTCGGACACATTCTGTCAAAAAAATATAAACCTTATTTTAGAAATTCAAATGAGAAATTTTCGATTACCCATATTATTCTCTAGACCTCTCAGTAAGTGAATATGTCCTCCTCTCAAAGTTAAAAAAAGTTTAGGTTGCCAGTACTTCGTTTCAAATGGTGAAATCGAAAAAGTTTTTCAATCGTGGGTACAAAAATAGGGCATGTATTTCTAAGGAACGTTTGCTTAAATTTACAGATAAATATAAAAAATGAATTGAACTCGATGGCAACTACATAGAAAAATAGTTTAAGAGTAAAAGAATAAAATCGAATTAATTTTATAGCCGAAAACTTTATTTTATTTTCTTTCCAATACTGAGAAACGTAATTTTTGAATATCCCTCGTAATATAGATTGTATATACAGTATCAATAAATTTTCATAATCAAAAATCCGCAAAAATCGATATTTTTGTGAAAAAAGATTTCGATATCTTCTTTAACATATTAATGCTTCAAATTCAATTTTAGAAAAATAGCTTGTACATAGTATATAAACATTTTTATATAAACCATTTCATCAAGTTACTAAGAAGACCTTATAATCAATTTGAAATCATCATTAAAAATTTTTCAAAAGAATTTTGGCAAATTTTAACCCGTTGCCTAATAAACGTAACGATCTAAATCTAGAAGTTAATAAACTAATCGATGACTAAATTGGTTATATATATAATATAGAATTTACGTCTGGATATTAAAAGAATTTATGAAAAGTTAGTATAACTAGTTTTTTATTGCCTATTAATTTTTCTAGCGTTACTCTTCAGTGTTAAATAAATTTTTAATATGAGGCAATTCTATTCTTAAGCTACAATGTATATAATAGGTCTGCACCTTAAAAATGCGAATTTGTTACTAATATCATATCTATCCTCTGCGCAACTTTTAAAAGTGATGACTATCAGATTCAAAATTAAAAATTGTACTTATGTCGACTATTTGGAATTAAATTATTAAATATTTTTATCCGTCCTTGAAGATGAACCGTAGCGGTTCGAAACGTCGGACAACAAAGGACAATTTAAATTTAAGTAGGCAGGAACCATCAGGTTGTCTTTTGCTAACATAGAATATAACTTTTAATTTTTAATCTTATTTTATTTTATATTTAGTAGTAAATTCTATTTCAGATTTTTCGCGGGTGATCATAAACATGGACAAGCTGTCTGACACTATTTAAATATAATATATTATAGTATAAAGACTCTAAGATCGATAAAAATATTTAATAACGGCTACCAGAGGTTAAAAAACATAAAAAAAATCTATTAAATTTGATCTATCAAATTGAGCATAAATTTATATACCAATTTTCTGTATCAAACACAACAAGAATTTATTGTATCGTTAGGAGGAATATGCCAAGCAGTTGCAAAACGTCTAATACTACTGGGATTTATGCAAAAATATGGAAATTACTGTAGTTATTAACGACCTGTCGTTATGGAACATTGACAATCATCTTTTGACTTCGAAATTTTTGGTTCAACGCCACCAAAAGAATTTTTATTGAAGGTGACAAGTGAATTGATTATAATAATTCAAAACAGAAAATCGGTGAATTAAGACTATCGCAGTCTAAGCTACAAATCCATGCAAATAAGGTAATGCTCAGTATTTGGTGGGATCATAAGAATGTGGTCTACTATGAAGTGCTCAAAAAAGGTCCAATAATCGATGGACCATTCTATTGAACACAATTGATACGTTTGAAACGAGCATTGTGGGAAAAATGGCCAAAGTCAAAGAAAAAACACGAGAAATTGATTTTCCTTCATGAAATAGTGACTATTCTGTCAAATATCTATTTGGAAAACAGACGGTGTAAGTTTCTGCTCTATCTACCTTAGAGCCCAGATTTTTCCTTTTCTAACAACCACCTGTTTCGATCAATGCAGAATCCCAGAATTGAGCAAATCAAAACGCGCGATGAATGATATGAGTTTACGTTGAGGACTTCGAAACCAAGACTGAATCGTTCATCTGGAAACGTTCAACGTCACCATCGTATTATCAGCATCACAAGCATCATAAATGATATTATGTATAAGTATTATTGATGCCACAATTACCACATTTACTGAATATGTATTACTTTCGAATAATATAGATGAGATAACAGTAGAATCGCTTGACAAGCTTATGAATACCTTCACGAAAAGTAAATTTCAAGTTTTGTTATTTGTTTGTCTTTATATTATGAATCTAAAAATACAATTTGAAATTAAAATATATGTTGCCTAAATTGTAAGCAAACTAGCACTGTATAATATTTAAATAATGTATTTTATTCTAATTCTCATTTAAAATACGAGCTTTTTAAGTTATAAATCCAATAAATAGTTTATAATTAAATAGTAACGAGTGTGGTCTTTTCTTATCACTATTTTACAAAGTATTATATGTATTTTTGGTTTTGTTATATTTTATTCACATTGTATATGTACATAATTTTCTTGAATAAAATATATATATATATATATATATATATATATATATATATATATATAGATTTATCGGGTAAAAATTATTTCTTAATCTACAGAAGTATTCTGGCTTAATAAAATACCGTTCTTTTATAATTTTTACATTATTTCACAAAAATTTAATTTCTTACTAGAAAATATTTATTTAAAACATCTTAAATAATGAATTAAATTTTTGTCGTAAATTAAATTGCGGATCGTCTGTAAACCTATATCCTGAAGAATCATCGTTGGGGACTAGATAATAAACATGCATATTAGACGTGTTGCCTTTCTTGGCATTTTCAATAAATTTTAAATAATGCGAAATCCTAAGATACGTGGAGGGGTATATACTTTCGTCGCAAGTACGGGAACTTTGAAGTAGTACCCCAGCGATACTCTTACCGTCTTGAACGAGCGGCAATCCATCGTCGCCCTAAAATATTATTGAGAATTCATATAGAAGACTGATATTTTCTTTATTTATATATATAGGAAAAACTACTTATTCGAGCCATAATTTATCATATATAGTTATTTACCTGACACGTTCCTCGAAGCTTTCCCGAAATTTGCTTGACATTTGCGCACAAGAAGAAACTTGGAATATCAAAATTAAATATGACGCCGCAGTTTTCATTGGACATAATTTCTGCCTCCGCATATCGCAGCTTGCCATCCATTGGTACAGGGCGTCGTTTTTTCGATTTACTATAAATTCCATGACCTGCTACCATGTAAGAGGCGTCTGGATCTAACGTATCTTCTTGAGGTAATTCCAATGCTTGCAATCGAGGATTACTATCTATTCCAAGTTTATCTCGCAGCTAAAAGATTTTATTTCTATATGTTATTTGTCAATAAGTGTTCAGTTAATTATATTTCATTTTTAAAAAGCAATGACTAATAACTACCCAAGTACGACATTATTGTTTCATATTATATTTTAGTTTAATATATTTAAAAATATGGTTTCTATATATATATATATATATATATATATATATATATATATATATATATATATAAGTTAATTATTTTCAATTGATTAAATATTTTATAAAGTAAATTTTTCTTATTGTAACCTTACTTAATCAATACCTTAAATATAAGGAAATCTTGATCTAAATGGTAGTCAGTTTCTCCAGAATAAGAGTTTAGATCAAACGTTTCAGGAAGATACACCTTCTCAACTTGAGAACTGGCAATTTTCTTATCCGGAGATGAAAAATCGCTAGTGACGTGCACTTTAAAATTTTTTTGATAAAATTGAGCGGCATTAGGATCAACTACACAGTGAGCTATCGAAGCTACTAGCGTATCACCTAATATTCCTCCATTGCATTGATGTTGACCGTCTGCTTCAATTAACACTACGTATGTAAATGAATCTGCTGATGCCTCATCGGCACCTACGATTTCCTCGATTAATAGTGCCTGACCTAAAATAAAACACAAATAGTAAATATTAAACGGAAATATAAAATCGCTTTATAGAATAAAATCATTTGCTATATAAAGTAATCGAAAGTAAATTACCTATTATAAAAATATTGATACAAATATATTATCCTCTAAATACATGAATTGTTAGAAAAAATATGCTTTCCACTAAAATTAAAAAAAAATCTATCAAAAGCAAATATTATTTAATTTATATGTGCCCCTTTTAGCAATGTACTGTAAACATAGGTTCAAAGTTTATACATATTTATTTAAATGCATTTAAATTAATATAACGCAAGCAAAAATTATTTCAAGATACATAAGAATGGATTCATTCAGTTAAATGTATTATTGTTATAGCATATAGTTCATGCATTTGTTAAAAAAATACAATAAAGGGATCTTTATTCTGTAGAACAGAAAAAAGTGCTTAATCAGTGTTGTAATAAATCGTAGAAAATAATATGTACACATCCGCAATCAAATTAAAATTATATTAAATTAAATTAAAATTCACGTGAGCTGAAGTAAACATAAATACTCTGAAAGCGATCCAACAACCTATTAAACGCTCTAATAAGTTTTTTGTTTTTCATATAGTCAAAAATTAGACAATATTACACACCGTAGGTAGGAGAGAAAATTGCAGATGTAATAAACAACAAATAAGACAAAATTATTAAACTTTCTGAATACTCAATTACTATGCAATAGAAATGATTTTATATGAATCGATTAAATAAAATTTTAAGTAACGCAAAAAAATTGCAAATAATATCTATTCAAAAAATACAAGTAAAACGTTTTCAAAGCAAGTTGACGCAGGTACGCGTGCACAAGTATAACCTAATTGTACATTCTGTAGTGATACGCATGCCATACCACTATGTAATAAAATAATAGCATTAAACGTATATGGTCGCGTTAATATCGTCAGGAAAATAAAAATTCGATTAAATCACTTATGTAATAATCACTCTAATAATCAATGTTATGCTTACAAAAACTGTAATCCTAAACATCCTATTCTAATAAAATAATAAATCACAAACCCATTTCATAAAAAAACATTCAACAAAGCATATATAATTAGATAAAACTGAAATGAATTTATCATTTTCAAGATTATATAATATATAAATACAACATAACATACATAATTTACAAGTAAAACATATTAAATAGCTGTTTTTAAAGTTGATGGGGCTCTTGAAATTAATATATCTTTAGAGAATATGTTATTTTATCAATTGTCAAATGTCGGGCAACTTAACTTAAGTAACACTTTAGATATCTTACAAAAAACGTGGCTTGGTGGATTAGTAGTAGGCCGGAAAATGACATAATATATGAATAAACAAAAGTAACTCGTGAAATTTAGTAAATTTAGATAGTCAGTTTAACACATTTGAGAAAATTCAAGAAATGGTCAAGAAATACACATACGAGTACTAAAGGAAAATTTAGTCTGTTTACAATACTTTAACGAACTACTCGTCATAATAAGAACGGAAGTTATATAGAGAAATTGCTCTTTAATGATAAAAAACTGTAACGGGAAAAAGAGTAGGATAAATTAACTTATTACCGTGACAAGAGTTATTATAAATGTAAGATCATAATAAATAGGCAGACATATACACGAAATGATTGCTATAAATAAACAAACAAACACAACATAGAATAGAATAGGTAGAATAAAGTAATTTAACCAATAGGAACAATATTACCGTATTTTTAAATAAATAATAACCAATCAGATTTTTGTTAACGTACTTTTTCCGTGTATAAAAGTACGCTAAATTTTGCAAAGAGCACGGTTCGTTTTCGGCACTCGTCGAGGAAGGATACCTCTCGAGTGACGAAGAGAACTGTCATCTACCGACCGGTAATATTCTGTATTTTTCCTAGATGAAAAAAACACTTTCTCGAGGCCAAAAGAAAAACCCCTTTACTCGTAAGAAAAGAGTAAAAATTACCGATTCAGAAGAACGGGCGCTCCCGACTTCTGATAAAGTAATTCTTTTTCACATAGGAAATAATCCAGAAAAGCCGCCGGGAGACAAAATTAAAATCGACCTAATTTAATTCGGGGAACAGGCGCTCCTTTTCGTCGAATTAAATTACCAGACGGCTATTAATCACGAGGCGCATCTCAGATTAATGCCAGACCGACCAGCGACCGAAAATCTGCAAGTCATCATAACGTTGATCGACTAATATTATAAATATAAGAAGTAAATGCTGTAAAATAAATCAAAAGGAAAACGGAGTCTTACTAAGGAAAAAGAAATACTTATTCCTGATTAAAATACCGAACTCTTATATATTACTAGCTAAGGCGCACCTTAGCGTGATATAAAAGAGAGAATAAAGATTTATTCCGATATTGCGAAAGATACTCCGTGTAAATAGACGGACCGCTTCTATAAACCGTTTAAGTAAATAGAGTAAACAAAGCGAGCAATCACTGGGTCAAGGCCGTCTGAATTCGTAGAAATTTAGATAAGCCAATTAATAAGTAGACAGAAAATAAAATAAAATGCCAGCGCTAATAATTAATTTATAAATCGTTATTTTTTTTATGTTGCAGGGTATCTACACCGAGATGCCAATAGAGTAGAAGTTATTTCTTTTTTTTTCTTATTATAAAATTTATTACTATTTTTTTATTTTATTTATTGTATAATTTATAGGAAAATATATATTGTTATTTTTTGAAACATAAAGAAAATGAGTATCAAATCATTCACCCGAAAACTTGTCCTGATACGTTCCATCATCCGAATCACATATCCTGAAAACCTCAGAGAATTCTAATAAAAATAAAGGGGAAGGAGAAGGAACGTTACATGGCGCCCGAACAGGGACCTGATAAAAAATCCGGTGAATGATTTGAGCTACAAAATTAGAATTAAAAGTGTAAGGCCAAAAATTAAATTTCTTTTATATATTAAAATTTTTGCTTAAGAAAAATGTCTACCCCGCGCGTATCCTGGATATACCGTGTCACTAAAGATGAGTTGATAGAAGAGTTGACAAAAATAAACATAGATAGTGAAGGCAGTATACTTTTATTAAAATCACGGTTGGTAGCGTATACGTACGTACGAACACATCCGGAAGGATATATCGATAAACCAGCTGATGCTCCAGAATACAAAGAAGATTTAGATAGAACCGAAGAATTAGAAAAATTGGAAGCAGAATTACATCAACTGCGAAATGAAAAAAATAGGCCAAGTACCTCGTCCCCTACAACTGATACATTATCGCCAATAAAAAGGATGGTAGAGGAAAATCACCAAATTTTTAACACTATTTTTTAACAATTTTTAATCCATACCGGAGAAACGACTAATCCAACTACGAGAGTTCTCCACCAAATGAGAAAATGGAATTGTGATTTTGATGGAAATGATTTATATGCATTTCTCAAACGTGTAAGAGAACTACAAAAGGCATATAGATATACAGACGAACAAATTTTACAAGGATATCCCGAGTTACTCCAAGGCGATGCACAATTGTGGCATCGAAACTATGCAGCAAGCGTAAATACATTAGAGGAGCTTGAAACGGAACTGCGAAATTTCTACTTATCACTAGAAGAATTAAGAAATCTCGATCTACAAATTAGTAATAGAAAACAAGCAATAACAGAAACAATACGATCATTCGTAAACACTGTTATGACACTTATGCGACGCCGAGGAGGGTACGATGAAGCTAAACAAATAGAGACGATCTATTATAATATGCGAGCCGAATATCGTATACATGTCCCGAGAAGCGCAATTACTAAAACGGTACATATAATCCAGAAAGTAGAAGATTACCTGAAAAGTAAAGAGGAGTCCGAAATCGAGGCAAAATTAAATGCCAACTCACCCAGTAAATTTATACACCCAAACAAAACAAATGTAAATAAGTCGAATGCGACAGCAAAATGTAATATATCAGTTATATACGATAGAACGCTATGCTGCTGGAAATGCAAAGAACGGGGACATGACAGATTTAAATGCACAAACGCGAGAAAACTATTCTGTTCATACTGCGGTAAGGACGGAATATTTACTCGTGACTGCAACTGCCATGCACAGGGAAATGCAAAAAGGGGCGGCCCTGTAATGCAGCAGGCCCGGCCCGAAAACAAAACTACGAACTAGACAATCGATTATTCACTGAAGTAATGATAGGTTACTATAAAATAAATGCACTTGTCGATACGGGATCCGTCAGCTCATACGTAAGTAAACAAATTGCCGAAGTCTGTTTACGTTATGGCTTTCAAAATAAGGAAAGTAATAGAATAGCTGTATTAGCCGACGGCTCCGAAACGAAATTAGGTGATTTAATTTCGGGGCATATATATACAAAAGGATTACAGATTTTTCAAGATTTCCTGGTATTGAACACGTTAAATCAACCAATGATTCTCGGAATGGATGCATTAAGAAAATTAAATACGGAAATTCGAATAAATAATTGAATTATTTTTCAAATAAAAAATGCACCAACCGAACATATTTGTGAAATAGAAGACAGCGGTTTAACATACTTAAAGCCACATGAAAAAATAATAATGGACAAATTTATTGCTGAAGAAAAACAAAAATTCGAAAATACAAAAGGACCAACACCATTGTTGCAACACAAAATTATGTTGGAAGAAACTACTCCAATTAAACAAAAATATCAACCAAAGAATCCGATTATGCAAAATATCATAAATTCGGAAGTCGATAAAATGCTGCAAGAAGGTGTAATCCAACCGTCCAGCATTCCATGGAGCTCGCCTATCGTGATGGTAAAAAAGAAAAATGTCGAGGATCGTTTTTGCGTAGCTTTCGAAAAATTAATAAAGTCACGAAGAAAAATGCATACCCATTACCGCAAATCAACGCCATTTTAGATAAATTAACCGAAGCCAGATATTTATCCACCATTGATTTGAAAAGTGGCTACTGGCAGGTAGCACTTACACCAGAAAGTCGACCGATTACCGCATTTACCGTCCCTGGCAAGGGATTATTTGAATTCACCGTCATGCCCTTTGGCTTACACTCCGCACCTGCAACATTCCAGCGATTATTGGATCAGGTGATTACCGCCGAAATGGCCCCAAATGTTTTTGCATACCTGGATGACATTATCATCATTTCAAAAACCTTTGAAGACCATTTAAAAATACTAAAAGAAGTGTTTCAACGTCTAAGAAACGCTAAGCTAAAACCGAATTTCGAACAATGCAATTTTGTCCGTCCACAACTTAAATATCTAGGTCACATTGTAGATAAAGATGGCCTGCACACCGATCCAGAAAAAACTGCAGCCGTCGCTAATTTATCTCCGCCTAGAAATTCAAAAGAAATTCAAAGATTTATGGGACTAATTTCATGGTACCGACGATTTCTAAAAGACGTTTCCAATGTTGCTTCTCCTCTACATAAACTAATAAAGAAAAAAACGAAATGGGAATGGGGAGAAACGCAGCAAAACGCATTTGATGAAATTAAAACATTATTAACAAAAGCACCGATCCTTGTCTGCCCAGACTGGGAAAAACCGTTCGTTCTCCAGACTGATGCAAGCACAGAAGGACTAGGAGCCGCCCTTACTCATCCGTACGAAAAAGCGGAACGTATTATTGCTTATGCTAGTCGCACTCTCACGCCAGCAGAAAAAAATTATTCTGCAACTGAGCTTGAGTGTTTGGCCATAAAATGGGGCATCTGGAAATTCAGGGACTATCTAGAAGGATATCATTTTATTGTACTGACCAATCACCAGTCTTTAAAATGGTTAAATAAGATAGAAAATCCGTCAGGACGTTTAGCCAGATGGGCCCTCGAACTCAGTCAATACGATTTTGAAATCAAATATCGGTCAGGCAACGATAATCTGCTCGCCGATACACTGTCTCGACAGCCCGTAGAAATTTGGAATATAAACACACCCGAGGAAGACTGGTATACGAAATGTTTAACAACAGTCAAAGCCGACCCGGAAAATAATCCCGACTACTGTATAAAGAATAATAAACTATACAAACATATATTACATACACTTGATTTTAATGAGATAGACGAATCGACACAATGGAAAAAATGTGTTCCAAAAAGTGAACAAAATGACGTACTAGAAAAAATGCATAATGACCCGACTGCAGGACATCTGGGTGTTGCAAAGACACTTGCACGCCTAGAAAAATTATTTTATTGGCCAGGCATGCTCAGAATGGCCGTTAAATATATAAGAAATTGTAATATATGCCAACAATACAAAACATCACAGCAAGCACCTGCGGGAATGATGCACGCAACCCAAGTCAAACAACCTTGGGAAATAGTATCTGTCGACTTAGTCGGACCATTACCTCGTTCGACAAAATTAAATACTTGGCTCTTAGTCATGCAAGACAAAATAACAACATGAATTCAACTACGACCACTGCGTAAAGCTACAGGAGAAGCTGTGGCAAATGCAGTTCGAGAACAAATAATTCTACGACATGGATGCCCTAACACGATAATATCGGATAATGGACGACAGTTCATAAGTAAGAATTTTTTAACGTTATTAAAACAGTCAAAAATCATACACCGACGCTCACCTCCGTATACACCGCAGTGTAACCCTGTAGAACGGGCAAACCGAGTGATAAAAACGATGATAGCACAATATGTAGGCGAAAATCAGAGAACATAGGATCGATTCCTACCCGATATAGCGTTCGCATACAACACAGCTCATTGCGAATCTACCGGTTATACACCCGCCTATTTCAATTATGGCCGAGAATTATGCTTACCGGGAATAAAAATTACAATGAACAAACACCCAGCACAGGTCGATAGTAAAAACCGGTTGAGACAAATACAGGAAGCTTTAGACCTCGCACGAATACAATTGGCGTGAAATTTTCAGAGACAGAAACACTACTACGACCTGAGACGCCGAATATGGACGCCTAGGATTGGAGAAAAAGTGTTAAAAAGAACACACGAACTAGCCAATAAACAGGCAGTATTCAACGCAAAATTAGCGCCTAAATACGAGGGACCATTTACCGTGATACGTAAAATTTCTCCTGTTATCTACGACTTAAAAGACAAAGAAGAAGGGGAAATCAAGCACATACATGTGAGCGATTTAAAACCAATAAAACAAGAATTAGATGAAATATCAGATGATTTTCCATCCTGAAAACGAATATCAACACAGTAAATCATCTAAAGGCAGACAGTCAACCATGGAACGCCATCCGGTCGAGTTGGAGCTATATCACCGATTCTTAGAATTAAGCGTGGCCATTGAGTGCTATGGGTAGCATACAAGGGCATTTATAAGTACAGCCTCGCTAATAACAACAATCTCACCGAGAGTCGGTGAAATATTACAACGAAGAGGTGCTTCATTCACCCATGGATTGCACGAAATCCAACAATATTATGTACCGACGTGTCCATCGATACATCGAAATGTGAGATCACCCTATACACTGCAAGTAACCTTCACATGTCACGGCCGTGAATTCAACAGCCACTTCGCAGTAGTGGATGAACAGACAGATGTGGAAATAGTCTTTGGAATGGAAGCAATTACCCTCATAGGGTATAGAATATTATTCCACAGAAGGTCACCAGCAGCACAACGTAGGAGGCAAGAAAGAAGACGAATTGTTCGTCAAAAAAGACGACAAATAAGATGGCGTCTACAGGATGAAGGATTAAATGACCCATCTGAATCGGACGCCATCAGTGAGACCGATTAAAGGTAAAATTTTTTTTAGTAAACTTAATTTTTGGCCAAATTTAAAATTTAAAATCACGAATAATAATTAAGATAAATAGAGCGAAATCCGAATTATTATATTAAATTAGTGTAACAAACGAAAATGTATCGCAATATAAATAAAAGGGACAGCTAGCGAGGACGATCGAAAGTCGCGTTTTGTTTATAAAAGTTAGTATAAATAAAGGAACTCGTCAAGCCTTCGACCGTAGTATCGAAATGATTGCCGATGAGACCTTCGACGAGATTGTCAAGTCAACCCTCGCCGCAATGAACGATGTGACAGTTAGAAAACCAACAATGCCACGGATAATTACATCCAAAAAGAAGAATCAACTACCAAAAATAATACGGGACGAGATCCTAAGAGATAACCGAAGAATAGTCCTCGAAGCACCCCGTCCACACTTACCAGCCGTGGAAATCATCGATCTAACCAAGGATGACGGGGAAGAGTCAACAACCACCCCGGAGGTGATTGACATCTGCCCATCACCTTCGTCGACCTCGTCATCATCATCCTCGTCGTCATCGTCGTCGTCATCCTCGTCGTCATCGTCGTCATCGTCGTCATCGTCGTCATCATCCTCGTCATCTTCATCGACAGAATCCTCGTCTACATCAGAAGACTCGGAGGAAGACAACGAGAGAAATAAAAAACGGCCAGTCACGCCGAAACTAAGAAAAGAAGATTTCAGGGGGCTGTACAAAAACACTCGAAAGCGGCCATGGTCACCCGAAATAATTCCGATGGAATTAAGAAAAGAAATCAAGGACGCCGAAGAAAAAAAAAGACCAACGACGCCCGACTGTGATACGGCGACACCGGCAAACCGATGAAAAAATTTAACTGCCTGATGGGCAAGTCCTGCTATATCCACAGGGATATGTACGCTACCGGGCGCGTATCGGAGATACCCGGTACCTGCTGAGAATTATAAGAGAAACGGGATAGGTGCGACGAGCTACCGCCTTAAAAAACGTAAGTAAAAAGTAACAATACTTTCGATCGTCCGAAGCAAAAATTTACGTTAGATAGATAAATTTCCGCTCCCGAAAAGAGGGGGAAATGTAACGGGAAAAAGAGTAGGATAAATTAACTTATTACCGTGAGAAGAGTTATTATAAATGTAAGATCATAATAAATAGGCAGACATATACACGAAATGATTGCTATAAATAAACAAACAAACACAACATAGAATAGAATAGGTAGAATAAAGTAATTTAACCAATAGGAACAATATTACCGTATTTTTAAATAAATAATAACCAATCAGATTTTTGTTAACGTGCTTTTTCCGTGTATAAAAGTACGCTAAATTTTGCAAAGAGCACGGTTCGTTTTCGGCACTCGTCGAGGAAGGATACCTCTCGAGTGACGAAGAGAACTGTCATCTACCGACCGGTAATATTCTGTATTTTTCCTAGATGAAAAAAACACTTTCTCGAGGCCAAAAGAAAAACCTCTTTACTCGTAAGAAAAGAGTAAAAATTACCGACTCAGAAGAACGGGCGCTCCAGACTTCTGATAAAGTAATTCTTTTTCACATAGGAAATAATCCAGAAAAGCCGCCGGGAGACAAAATTAAAATCGACCTAATTTAATTCGGGGAAAAGGCGCTCCTTTTCGTCGAATTAAATTACCAGACGGCTATTAATCACGAAGCGCACCTCGGATTAATGCCAGACCGACCAGCGACCGAAAATCTGCAAGTCATCATAACGTTGATCGACTAATATTATAAATATAAGAAGTAAATACTGTAAAATAAATCAAAAGGAAAACGGAGCATTACTAAGGAAAAAGAAATACTTATTCCTGAGTAAAATACCGAACTCTTATATATCACTAGCTAAGGCGCACCTTAGTGTGATATAAAAGAGAGAATAAAGATTTATTCCGATATTGCGAAAGAAACTCCGTTTAAATAGACGGACCGCTTCTATAAACCGTTTAAGTAAATAGAGTAAACAAAGCGAGCAATCACTGGGTCAAGGCCGTCTGAATTCGTAGAAATTTAGATAAGACAATTAATAAGTAGACAGAAAAAAAAATGAAATGCCAGCGCGAATAATTAATTTATAAATCGTTATTTTCTTTATGTTGCAGGGTATCTACACCGAGATGCCAATAGAGTAGAAGTTATTTCTTTTTTTTTTTATTATAAAATTTATTACTATTTTTTTATTTTATTTATTGTATAATTTATAGGAAAATATATATTGCTATTTATTGAAACATAAAGAAAACGAGTATCAAATCATTCACCCGAAAACTTGTCCTGAAACGTTCCTCGATCCGAATCACATATCCTGAAAACCTCAGAGAATTCTAATAAAAATAAAGCGGAAGGAGAAGGAACGTTACAAAACTGTATCGGAGATTCGTATAATCTAGAATTAAAAAGATTTTATTCATTAGAGAGAAAAAATAGAATTAAATCTACTACTTAAAAAACAATATTTGTCATTTTTTTACAAGAACGTGTAAACTTAAAAAAAAGCACATGGTAGAAGTAACAAATACCGATAATAGAAATTTTCCACACCATACTGTAAACGAAACGGCAAACACTGCTACCAAATTTCATTTTGTATGTCATGGATCTGTAAAAATATCGACTAATGTTTCTCTTAACGATACATTAATATAGGAATCAATACTTCAAGATCATTTGTTTTCAATTATTATGCATTTTCGTAGCTATAAATATGTGATATTCGTTCACACTGAAGAAATGTTTCAGTAAATTTGAGTTGATGAAAATTACAATAAATATAAAAAAATTCTCTAGCTTAAAAAAACAATGAACCTATTAAAACATGCGTTCATACAGTTATTTATGAAACTATACTTTTGATATAGATTATAATGTCACGACATGTACGAGGGTGGTCCCAGATGTATCTGGCCTGACCTAGAGGTGGTGGTAGTTGCTCAAAAAATACCACTGTATTAGAAAGTACACAATCTATAAACCATATGTCTCAAGTTTGAAGACGCCATGATGTTTATTCTTTGTTTGACAGCGATTAATAATGAACGTTTTCAGTGAATTTGTAAACATAGAAAATATTGGTCATCGTTATGTGATACAAAACTTTTATTTGAAAGGCCTCAGCCCAATCAATTTAAAGCTAAACTAGGACTCTACTCTGGTACTAGGACTCCTCCTTCGTTTGGAACAGTAAAATATTGGGTATCAGAGTTTAAACGAGGCCGTACGAGCTGCCCAGACGAGCATCGCAGTGGTCGACCAAACGAGGTGACGACTCCAGAAATTTTGATGAAAATCCACAAAGCGGTACTGAATGATAGTCGAGTGAAAGTGTGCGAGATAGCAGACATGGTAGGCATTTCAAAAAGTGCGGTACATCGGATATTAACTGAAAATTCGGAGATAACAAAGCTGTGCGTAAGATGGGTGCCGCGTTTGTTCACAATGGAACAAAAACAGCGTCGTGAAGATGGGTCATGAAGGCAATGTTTCGCAAAAATAAAGATGAATTTTGGCGCCGTTTTATAACCATGGATGAAACATGGGTCCACCACTTCACACCCAAAACAAAAGAATAATCAACACAATGGATTCAAAAAGGTGAACCTGCTCCAAAGAAAGCAAAGACCGTTCCATCTGCAGGCAAGGTTATGGCGTTGGTTTTTTAGGAATGCGTGTGGGATAATATTCATCTATCTTGAAAAAGGAAAAACCATCCACGGCGAGTATTATCCGAACTTAGTGCAACGTTTGAGCGAAAAAATCAAGCAAAAACAACGGCATTGGCTAAGAAGAAAGTGTTGTTCTATGAAAACAATACACCAACTCACGCATCCGTTATTGCAATCGCAAAAATTAATGAATTACAGTTTGAATTACTACCTCATGCACCCTATTCGAGAGATCTAGCTCCCTCGGTTTATTTTCTGTTCCTAGACCAGAAAAAATGGCTCGCTGGTCAAAGATTTTCCAACAATGAAGAGATGATGTCGTCTGTTAATGGCTATTATTAGGAGCTTGACCATTCTTATTATAAAAAGGGTATTGAATTTATTGAACATCGCTGGGAAAAGTGTATAGAACTGAAAAGAGATTATGTTGAAAAATAAATATATTTTTTCCAAAATTTTTGAGTTTTATTTGTTGGACCAGGTACTTCTGGGACCACCCTCGTAATTGCTATCTCATTCTTATCTATAGTATACTTCAAATAGTTAGTGAAGGATGATGGAAGAGAACATTCACTAGCTGCAGCTGTAGTGGATCGTGATTTCTATGTAGACAATCTTCGCATCGATAATAATTATCTACTCAATGCACAAAAATTAATAAGTTATATAATAACATTTGTGCTATTGGGAGGTTTTACGTTAAGTCAGTGGCTTACAAACCACCTATTGCTGTTAAAGTAATTACATAATTCAATGCAGAGTGAAACTGCTTGCTTAGATCCGAGTAATGTGAAAAAACTTCTTGGTATAAATTGGGACGCACGAAGATATTATTATGTATAGTATAAAATCCTTTCATCCTACAAAACGCGTAAGAAAAAGAAGAATTTTATCCGAGATCGCCAAATCAAACTTTTGAAACTATTAGGCCCCGTAATAATCAAAGCAAAAATTATTATACAAGAAATACGAAAGGCTAATTTTGATTGAGATAAAAGGATTCCTGAATTGATTCACACCATTTGGATAGACCTTGAAAAAGAGTTGAGTAAAAGATTATTAATAAGCCTTACCATGAAAATAGAACTCCATGGTTTTGCGAGATGAGTGAAATAGACTATTGACAAATATAATTAAAGCATAATAAATTTAGTTTGTATAACATCGTGGACTGTACCGATAAAAAAATTCATATCTCATCTAGAATTAAATCTTGTATTATTATTAAATATTCTATTTAAGGAATCACCTAAACTTAATTTTACCAAAACAAATGTATTAATATAACAAATGTATTAAAATGTATTAACAAATAAATTTTTATTCTGATTCTTCAATAAATTTAAATTTGATTCACACGTTACCACATAAATTGAAAACATTCAGGAATTAATAAATCATTGGTTTCATATTAACGTGATAAAATCCTGCTGACTATATCGCGAAGTCAGACACCTGCAGTTTTGACACGAAATTCGATATGGAAACCCGTCGTTTAGGCGATTCGTCAGTTTCAAAATCTGGTAATGGACTAATGTGGTCCTTTTCTAATCAAAGAAATAAAACGTCGAAAAACAAACAAGATAAAGACTTATGTTGCAGTATTCGTTTATTTTTCTACGAGGGCAATGCACCTCGAGCTTATTACAGGTTTACCGTATAGTCAGATAATACGACTTATTTTTTCGAAACAACAAATGAGATTAAATGACATACTTTCTTCTCCTGAGAATAATAATACGATGATCAATGATTTTCCCATCGAGGTATTGAAAGGTATTTTATTCCACCTTGATCACCGTATTTCAGTGCATTATGTGAGGTCGAAGTAAAACATTTGAAGCAGAATGTATATCGAATAGTCGAAGAAGGTTTATTTACCTATGGGTAATTTAGCATATCAATAAGAGACAGAGAGAAAGAGAGAGAGAGAGAGAGAGAGAGAGAGAGAGAGAGAGAGAGAGAGAGAGAGAAAGAGAGACAGATACGAGGACTTGATCGCTAGAGCGAAGGACTAGTAATTCGGTGATCCCCGTTCAAGTCATGGTCTCAACCGATTGACACAAGCATCTCTGTAACAATTTAGATATGCTTTGTTTACAAATATATCGTAGACCTCCATCACTAAATTAGCGACACTAGTTGGGGACATAAATAGAACGATGTTAAACAACATAAAAAGAAAATCAATAGTAGAAATAAAAGTACTGTTGAATTCACGCCATATCACTCCATTGTCATCAGATCCCCACGGTATTTCTCTTCTTATTTCCGCTTATTTATTAATAGGAGAAATTAATAGGAGGAATTAATGATTAGAGAATATCTCCATAAAGTACCATGAAGTATGCATAGTTAAGATAAAATTGTCAAAAATGAAATTATGAACAATTAAAAGTAAAGACGTTAGTCGCCAATGAAAAGGACAATTTAACGTATGAGCACTCGAGTATGGAAGATGTATTAAAAAATTGTGCCCGCTACCTATAGATATCTATTAATGTAAAATGATACTCCCAGTCTGTTTTATCATCAACCTTATTCAATTATTTCTATATTTATAATTTATTATCAAAAAGCAATATTTTGTATTAGAATATTTATAGTATGTGTTATTACATGTATTTTCGAAAATCTATTGAGTTCAATTTATTAATCTATCTAAATATTGTTTGTTTTTGAGCAAACGAAAGTGAATACTGATGCTAATCAGTGACCAAGTTTATGATGTGTTTGTAAACAGAGCACATGTAAATTATTACAGCGATGCTTGTGCCAATCAGCCGAGACCGGGATTTGAAATCGGATCATCAAGTTACTAGTCTAGAGCTACTATAGCCCTCAAAAAAAATTGTTTTCTATTTCTAATACAAAGAATAATTATTCTATAGTTCTATTATTAATTAAATAGAATTTATAAAAAAATCATTTTGATTTATATCAATTGAATTAATTGATAATTGTGTTTACTTATAAGTTTAATTTTAAAATAATTACCTTTCTGTGACAAGAAATTAAGTCCCATGCAGAAAATTAAGAAGATGATATTCTTCATTGTTATGTTTCTCTAGCAAGTATAAAATTTATTATGTAATGAGAATTATTTTTCAGTTAAAATATACTGAATAAAAATATATTTGTTTACTCGAAGCGAGAATTCCCTTCAATAAAAGTGGGTCATCTGAAACTTGTTGAAGTTTTGCTTAAAAAAATATAGCTCGACACAATTGAAGAAAATATTTTCGGGATAAGAGTAAATACATTTCAGAGTATATATTATAATTATATTCATATTTTTATCATCATGTATTTTTGATGTGTTGTTATACTATTCAAGTCCATATTTGTATATCAAGTGAATTTTGTATCAAGAAAAGTTTTGGAGAATGTAGGTAAAATAAAATTATAATATATAATTGTAATGATAATTTATCGAGTTAGATTTTTTAAACAATACTTTGCAATATATTGATTTATTTGACAATAAATAATCTTTTATTTAAAATTCATAAAGAAAACCACATGAACATTCGTAACTTTTACAAGTCCTTATGAGCACTTCTGCTTTTTTGCAGATAGATAGCCATAAGGAATAGAATTTAAAGGCAGTATTAGAAAATCACTACATATATATACGATATTGATATAGGAAATTATCGTGCTTAAACATATGATAATGTTAAAAATATGTCTGGAGAGCACAAAGTTTGCAAATATAGTTAAAAGATCTTTTTAGAAATTGATTTATTCCAAAAAAATAAATTTTTTTTGGAATAGTTTTCCTAGAACTATACGACTTAAATAACTTAAAAAACTTAAATAACAAATGAATTATTTTAAACAATATGCTAAGTAATTTCGAAATTCCAAATAAAGAATATAAATTAGTATTTCTCGGCGTAGTACATATGCCATACAAAGGCCCCTATTCGTTAATTTCAAAAAAAGGAATATCAGGATCAATATAACGGACTCAAAAATAAAACAAAATACTTAGCAGAAGAGCAATCTATAGATCCTACTCTTTTAATTTATATGAAGTCAAAAAAATAAATTACAATGTCGTAACACGTTTTTATGGTGGTGCAAGATAAGGTAGCATGTCATAGATGTTCAAAGTCAATTATGAAGAGTACCAAAATTGTAATATTGCAATTACTTCTATTCATATGCTATATATTGAAATTTGTTGCAAAAACTAGCATGTAGCAAGTTTTTATGAATTTTTCGGTAATTTTTACTTGTTTTCGGGAAGTTAAAGGTAGCAAATTGGAAAAATATAAAAACTACCCCTAGCCTATCCGCAAGTACATAGTGGGATAAAAATTAAGAACCGTAACACGTTCTTATAGCTGCAATATAATATTAGTTACTGGCAGTGCAAAATAAGTATTAGGTATATAAATTTTTGACTAATGCTTAAAAATAACCTTAGATTGCCTAAGAGTATTTCTACTCGCTCTTAAGCTAGTTTATATTCAATTAAAAGCTAATTATATTCAAAATGCATAATTTCGTGAAAATGATGATTATTACAAGATTAAGTTACTTTGTTTATATATACTAATTGAAATGCTATAATTATTAAAATTAAACGAAATATTGCTAAATAATAGATATAAAATTAAAGATTAAATAAATAAATAAATTGATTAATTAATAGGTAAATAAGTATATAAATATATGAACGACTAAAAACTGATCGTATATTTAAAAAAAGAGCTGTGAACGCCCTTGTGTACAGTTGGAATCTTATTATTAGAATATTTATTTAAACAACTCCATACATCTTAAACAATTAGCATTTAAGATGTTTGCTACGTGGACAATATTAAAAAAAAAAACAGCTGAGAGACAGATAACACGGAAACATTTGTAATGGAAGTTATCACAATATACTCTGCATAACGACGTAGACGCAAAAGAGGTTGCAAGTTGCGGAACGATATGAATTGAATGTTTGGCGAAATGTTCAGAAATGACCAGTGCCATGTGCGCTGATGCATGGCCGTGTTGTGAAAACCAAAAGTTTTTTTGCCATAGTTTCGGCATTGTTATAAACAGCTTTAATTAAATGACGCATAACACTGAGATAATATTTCTTGTTAATAGTTAGTAGCCCGTCAAAAGAAATTCAGAATACACCACACCACGATAATTGAAGAAAATTATTAACTTTAATTTTTGAACTACTTTGGCTTAGTTTTGTTTTCAATCTGGTTTCATATTTGGCCCAACATTCGCTCGATTGAGCGGTTGTTTCAGTGTCATAAACATATATGCAAGCCTCATCTTTCGTAATAATACATTTCATAACCAGCTGATAGTCCAGAATAATCTCTTGAGTGTTTTGGTACCACTCGGGAATGACTCCACTGAGATCCAAAATGTCAATCACAATGATTTGAGCTGATCCAAATGAAATTTCTACAGATTTGGCGAAGTCTCTAATTGTCAGTCGACAATTTTGGAGCACAAATTCTTTGACCTACTTGACGTGATGATTAATAGTCGATGTATTTGGCCAACTTGACATCAAATTTTCTTAATACTCTCGCGGCTGGCTTTGCACTCGTTGTATCACTTGTAAACATTCGTTGAAGATAGAGTTTGCTATCCAAAAACTTTTGGCAACATCCTCAGTGTTTCCGCAGAAGTAACTCCATCCCAAAAATAAAATTTTATACATATTGTTTGTTCAATAGATCCATACGTAGTAAAAATCGCTATATTCACTTTTAACACCTCTGGAAAGGAGGCGTCTCTCAAGCACTAATGATCATTTTGACGTTAAATTTGGTACAGATGATACTACTAACAGTATTACCAACTTCCAGAAACAATTGTTATCAAATAGAATAAACAGGGAAAGTTCAATTGGAAATCCACCTTTCGATTTAATCAGAACCGTGTATTCAATAAATTATTGAAATAATTGAAATTATTTTTCTTTACTCTATTTTTTATTTACGAATTTAATTCTTACATAACTATTCAAATTTGTACGAACTTGCATTCATTGTCACTATTTTTACGTTGATGAATAACGCGTATGTCTGAAGTTATGTTAGATGACATCACACTTTTAATAAAGTTTCTATATGGAAAAAGTTCTATATAAAGTGCTGAGGCTGAAGCTTCGTCACAATGTTTGGTAAAATATACTGCAAGTCCGGTAAGAAAATTGCTGCTGACGAGTGGGGCACCACTATCACCCTAAAAACATTATTTTGATTAGTTTTTTAGTTACAAAGTTTATTTTATGCTATGGAAAAGAACTGTGATAAATACAGAATTATAATAATAGTATGTGATGGAGTAAAATAAATGTTTGCCTATAGGTATGTATAAAAAAATTTTTTCGCATTCAACCTTTTTTTACATTCTCATGAGATAGCAATAAAATAATTATATGTCAATAACTTGAGTACTAACATTCTCTCTTCCTCTAAGAACTTTAACATTATCATGAACATCACTTTTTCTAGGTTTATCTATCCTTGGAAAGAGTTTGGTTAATTAATTCAATTTTTGCGGATGAATACTACAGATAATTATTTGAACAGCCCAGATAGTTAATACTTGAATAAGTAAATTTTAATAACCATGACTTATAGTTTTCTTAATAAGAACCTCTAAGGACTAACGTAGGAGACATTGGACGGAAAGAAATGGAAACGCGTGACCGGGGGGGGGGGGGGTCGCGCAGCGTTCCATTCTGAGACCCGACTTTTGGAACATACAGTACGAGTACTTACTAAGATTGGACATACTCTTCGACATGCGCCGCGTTGCCTATGCTGATGTTGTGGCAGCAGCGATAGTCGTGTACAACTATCACTTAAAGATAGTTAGATGATTCTGTTAAAGCTAAACCAGATTATAAGTCTTCTTGGATATGAAGCTGAGCTTCTAGGCTAACCTACAAAACGTGACGAATAAGGCAGCAAAAAAGACAAGGGCTCTTAGTAGAGTGCTCGCCAACACGAATGAACCTAGACAGAACGTGCGTACATTGTGGATGAGTGTCACCCACTCGATTTTGCTTTACGGGGCGGAGGTGTGGGCCAATGTGATGAATGTAAGAGAATGCGTGAAAGCCATGAAATGCGTAAAAAGGGTGGGCGCGTTAAGAATCGCGTGCGCGTTTTGCACCGTGTCCGAAAGCGTGGTTTTCGTGATCGCTGGTGTCATTCCCATCGATCTGCTCGCGGCTGAATGAAAACATATTCACGAGCGAAGCCCGAATGTTAGAAGGAAAGAAGCTGCGACTCCAAAACGGATAAAGACGATCGAGATGTGGCAGAGACGTTGGAAGATGGACGAATGAGGACAATGGACGAAAAAACTAATACCCGAAATCGATCTTTGGAAGGAAAGACAACACCGGGAGGTGAACTTTCTACCTTACCCAGTTTCTATCCGGACATGGATACTTCCGTAATTATCTCTGCAAGATCAAAAGTGTTACCTCTCCGGAATTGAAGTACTGCGAATGGACTTGAGACGATGTGGTGCACATGTTCTTCGTGTGTGACCATTTTACCGAATTATGTGTAGGGCTAGATATGAGGATATGCGCGATAACGTTAGAAAACGTGACGAGACTTATGACGACGGACGCGGACAGCTATCGGATGATTACAAAATACGTTGCGAATGTGCTTCGGAGTAAAAGAGTGGATGGATATCTGGATGATTGAAAGACTGTAAAGAGTGAATGCAGTTTCGAGTATGCATGAGATTCTAGAATGAAAGGAATGACAGTGAAAGGACCACGCAAGCACTGCTGCGCAGGCGAAAGTAATGTGTATAAAAATTCCGGGCTGGTGTCGGTGCAACATGGAGTTATGTGTTTAGTGCGTAGATACATGGGGTTTGTGTCGAGTCGCCAGTAGCCGTTTCTCAGGATTATTCTTGCTGAACGGTCATTGGAAATGCATAAATATCATTCGTAGACTCTTCAAAATAAAAACAAAACAAAAAGAATATCTGTAATTTTTCACGTGGCTGAATAAACAGAAATTCTACCACTGGTAATTAAGTAATTAATTGAATACTTTTCAACTGAGTATCCCTTGTATGGTTGTATTAGTGGTTTTTTTGTTTGAGACTGAGCTGGCTTGCACTGGATGATTACGATTCATTATTTTATTTATTTATAGTAAAATCATTGCTTCGAGGGTCTTACATTGACTCTATAGATATAATTTCTGATAATCTGCGTTAAAATCAAATAGCCATCTGAGTATTTTTAGGTACTAGTAATATGCCATTATATCTATAACACGGAACTATATATTATCCTTTGAGGTTAATTGAATTATAAAAACAATACAGACTATAATTGATTAAATAGTTCACAGAAAATGCCTACATAAGTTTTTTATAGCATTCACTCGGTTGTTGTGAACTGATAACTAGCATGTGACAAATATGGTAGAAACTCTTGATTGTTGCGAGGCCCAGAACAAATTTTTTGCAAGGTCTCTAGTTAAGGGATATGTATAACACAAACAATTAATTTTTCAAGATTTTTAAATAAGAAAATATTAATTAAAGAATTTAAATTTAGTAAAGATGTTTTAATTTTGAAAATCCTTTTTCAGCAGTGATCGAGTAGTAATTTTGCATATATCCGCCTATTAATTAATTATCTGGTTTACGAAATGACAATGAATATTCATTATTAATTATTCTATTATTTTCTATGAATCATATAGTAAAATCATTTCACACTAATAATAACTAAAATAGAATTGTTGTGTTAAATCGTTAATAATTTTATTTATAGTCAATTATTATTGTAATTTATTGAAAATTCCTTCAAGAAAGCTTAAACTTTTTTAGAAACTTGAAACTACTCTTCAAAAAACTGTTTTATCGAAATTAAAAATGTCGACTTGTATAATAAAATAAATTGGAAACAAATGGGAATGAATTCGTTGTAATGGTTTTCAATGAAGAAATATATAGTTACGTACATGTTTAGAATTAAAACCCTTCATTTATATTATTGTGAAATTGATTGTTTTTCTAATCATTGTTCAATTATTTTTAATACACGCTAATATTTCAATAAATAATGTATTTGAGAATGGCAAAACCTTTATCAGCGAACAGCCAACAATTATTATTCTAATAATTATTATTCTATTATTATACAATCCTTGATTGCATAATTTGCGAACTTGTCTTTTGCTCCGACTGTAAATATGTCTTATCTCTATAATCGCTAACGAGGGCGAAACGTATTTTTAGAGCATTTATTTTCAACTATTTGATAAGAATTATAAAATATACTTTTTTTGCTGATCGAATTTCAATAAATACACTCATTTTTAAAATTAGATTTACCTCACAAATTCCATTGCGTTCCTCGATTTTTGTCACTCTAACGCATATATATTCTTCAGCAAGACTGGCCCCAAATTCATTTTGACAATCTTCATAATTTTTGACGATAGCTCGAGAGTATCGCAATTTACCGTCACTCTTTCCCTTTGGTTCCGTTTTGATTATACCACCTTGTTCAACTTCTTCAAGTTCGAATTCATTCCATCCGTAACTAGCAACGGAGAACATTTTTTGTTCATGTTGAGTTTGTACTTTATGTAGAAAAACGGCTTTTAAAGACGCGTGACCACTGTATAGGCCAATGCCATATATTAGCTGAAAAATACGAATAAATTAAACTAATGTTTAAAGAAAACAATATATATATATATATATATATATATATATATATATATATAAATTATATCTAACTATACAAATATATAATCTAATCATATAATTCGCTCTGAATAGTATTTTGTATTGATGATACTTGATTGTGTCATAAAAATGATAAAATTCATACTTATGTAACTTTGATTCACTAATTATCTACAAAAAATATTCAATAAATTATTTATGTTCTTAGCAAATAATTTAAAATAGATATATATATATATATATATATATATATATATATATATATATATATATATAGAAATGATATTTACTAGGATTTAAAATGTCGTGAGACATGTAAATGTTTTAATAGGAATCATATTATTTAAGAATCTTATCAACTTGTCGTTTAAAGTTTGGAGTTAAAAATTGCATTACTACACATTTGAAGGATGTTGTATGACTGCCAGCTATATATAGATCTGAGTAAAATTTTGATTTTCGGAATCTTTATTATTTATTGATGATATTTATTATTTATTTAATTAGTGGTTACATTGATTATATATTTACAGACACGCTACGTTTGAATGGATTATCGTCTTTTCCAAATAACTTTCTCCTAAATGTTTTTTTGGCAACTTAATCATATTTTGAAATATATACTAATTTTAATAAAAATAATACTAAACTAGCTTAAAAAACTTTATGAAATTTATTTTAGTGATAATCAGAATGAACTTAACTCAAACGTAATTCAAGACCCCCATATTTGTCGATCTCCTCTTGCGATCGTAGAGATGTAATGTAAGGATTCATATTAAAATACTTCATCTAAATAATGTTTCGATTGAGTACCTATTACAATTCAATGATATACGACATGTACTTTACAACTCAAGTAATATCTGTCTGACTTCAAAATTTAAATGACTACTTTTTTTATTGCAGTGAATGTAAAAAAATTGAAATGGAGTATTTTCTACAAAAGAGAAGCAAAATCAGAAATTATATTTAGTATTATTATCATATGGCAGTATTCATTTAGTATTTAGAAAAGATTTATTTTAAACTAATATATTTAAAGCTGTGGAATCAAGTTTTTTTTTTAAAATTTGAATTTTTTTTTTTTTTTTAACTATTGAATTAATTTTGATTTCAGTGGTCAACCGACAAGAAGAAGCAGTACGAAGTATAAGCCAAGAAAATGTTAGCTGACCTACTATACATATTTATTAAAATAAAAAATCAAAACATATAAATATCATTTTTCTTTCTTTTTCTATATATTATAGGGTAATAATTAAACTTGCATGCTATTCTTGCTGAGTCGCAAAATCATCTTCCCAACGAATTATCTAAGGAAAGGCTATCAGTGTTTACAGTGGAATTAATGTCAATGGTCTTAGAATAAACATCCTAGTTTAGACAAAGGGGACTCTAAATGTAAATTATCAATTACAAAAAACCCGACAAATCGTAGAATTTTGTTTCATTGATGATTCGTTAGAAATGGTTGATTTAAAAAGATATTTTTCGTTTACTTATTTAAAGTTCCTACTTGATAATTGATCACATTTATGGACGTTAAAGAATGTCCACCTATGCCAATAAATTAACCAAACATGAATTGATAATAAAATAAAACTATATATTTGAGGAAATAGGTTCATTAGAACTTTTGTACTTATCTTTTATCACCCAGTGATAAAAATAAAAAATTGCATTACAAAAATATATTTGACTTTATAGTCATTGTATTTAAATCAAAGAAAGTATACTAAATGATAAATAATAAAATATCGTATTTAAAAAATGGGAGATCGTCAAATTTAAAAAATTTATAGGGCTCAATTGGGAAGTAATTAGAGTTACCTTTGTCAGTCAAAAATACGTCACCCATTCGTCGAGGCCTATCCTTGTCAGAGTAATGAGTATCATATTATTTTCACCTTGGAACTTTCAATTGGGAGCTTAAATATTTTGGTCGACACTATCCGAGCTGATCAGAACTAATAAATATAGCCTATGTGATTTAACATTAAACAAGTAAGAAGTATTGCTTCTATCAGCAATTTGATCACAAATTACTGAGAATATTACTTAAATATCTAAAATCAAAGGCTAAACATCGAGAAATTAATACTACAGGAAGTTTTATGTGGACAATTGTACTTCTAAACAAAGTAGGAATACTAATTTAAAAATAATTAACGAGTGGTCTCTATCATTTACTATTTTTTCAAGCATGAGGAATAATAAATATTTAAAATAAAAAAATTAAATATAAATTCATAATAAAAGAGAAGAGAAGATGTTGCGTACGTTTCGCTTTAACCACTTGTTGGGGCTCTTATTAAGATTACAAATGACCTAATCTTAGACGTACAATAGTATAACATATTTTAAATTATTTCAAAATTAAACTAGAATTTTTTACTTGCCAGTATAGATTAAATTAGCAGTGAAAAAGTGCTATAATTATACAGCTCTGCTAATTCATAAACTTCGTAAATTCATAAGGAAAACTTTCATAAACATGTCAAAATTTCTTTTTGTAGACCTACCGAATAATTATGATCAAACTAAATATCAGCTGAATAATTATGATTTCAAAATAAAAAATTTCAAAATGTATTTCAACATTGTACGTCGAATGATTAAGATTAGGTGACTTGAAATCTTACTGATGATTTCATCAAGTGCCATAGGGCGATATATACACAACATGTTCTCTTCTTTTTCATTGTAAATTTATATCTAATTTTTTTTCTTCTTTATAGACCGTTACTGAAATAAAATCGTGTTTTACCATGTAATAATAATCAAAATATTAATAATACAAAACTTTTATAATTTTACCTGAATTATAGCTAGATTTGCTGTCGAACTGTACGTAGTATTGTCTTTATTGAATTGATACGAACTCGGCATATATATGTAATCCACTCCAATATATTTAGTCGAATACATTGGTTTCTTTAAATTAAGTGTAGAGATCGTTACATAAAATTCATTTTTTTTGTATTCCCCAGTTTCTTTATCATAAAAACAGTGAGCAACAGTTATTATATGCATATTATCTAAAATAGCGCCTGCACACGGATTCTCATCGTCCGCTTTTCCTTCTACTGTGTGCATCACTGCCACCAAGTATTTGAACTGATCTTTATGTGCTTCAATTCCTCCAACAATTTTTTCCGTATTTAATCCTTGAACTATAATTAGAAATTTATTTAATACTGTTAAAAATACTTATATAGATTAGATGAAGAAAATTCTAAGAAGATTATTAATAAGATAAAACATGTAAATTGAACAAGAAATTGAAAAAAAAATGCTTTTATAAACATCTTCGAATTCAGAAATCATTTGTGGAATTTTTTCTCTTTCTTAGCGGATAACTTTCAGCGAAATTATCTAAGAGATTGTATATCCTCTAATTTATATCAATCTATATCTTAGGTAATTATCTAATAGTAAGTTTAGAATTGAAATAAGTCAAAAACAAAAATTAAGTTCTTTATTTGAATAGGAAAGAGCATTAATGAGAACTGCATCTAATTGCAAAATACCATTATGTAGATTGTTTAAGTATTTTTTATATCAATGTTATTAAATTTTTCATATTATTAAATATTTTATCCATAAAATTCTAGACGTAAATCATGAAGGACTTTTTTAACTTTCACTTCTAAGTAAGGAGATGAGATAAGAGGGTAATTTTTTTTACTTTAAAATTCAAATTAAATTTATATTGTGTTCTTAAATTTGTTGCATTAATTTCGAATAATAGAAAAATTTCATTCGTTTTTTTTTAAATTATTATTTACGAACACATCTGAATAAATATTTCTAAATTTCATTTTAATCCTATTCTAATAGGACCAAAAATATATACTTCTCTTTTTACATTTTATCGGAAACTTCAGAGTTTTGAAAGTTACAAATTTTATTTTTGCTGCGTCAATTGGACTCCAGATAGTAATAAATACAGATCAATTTGGTAAGAAGACAATGATGTATATTTGATGGGGCCAGAATGAATGGCGTATTAAGAGTTGTTAAAATCAGTCAAAAAATTAATACTGATTGCTATCGACAACAAATAATCATTTTGAATCATGTATTGATCGTAAAACGACGAGAATTGGCCAGAAGACAGGGCAAGATAATTTTTCTCCACGGCAATGCATCTTCAAATAAAGCAAAACCAGTTCACGAAATAATGACAACACTTGATTACGAACCTTGTTTTCGATACAACGTAGTAGAAAGTAAGGTAGGTAGTAAAATGTAAGGTACTCACAAATCAGAAAGTTCACTTGGACACAATTGCCTTCAATCTCCAAGGATGGTCCACTCAGCCCACGGGAATCAAGGTCCCACCTCTTTATTTGGAACAAGAAATTTATAGCGCACAAAACAGTGGCTAGCTATAGAATCTCTAAGTGAATGAGTGGGGGGTGTCGCGCACCTCATTACCCCTCGTTCGTCTCATACGCATAATCTCCGAAACGTATTTTATCAAAAGTAGCTCATAAAACGTATCCTAGCTCTAACCGAGGTTCCAATACATCACCCATCATTTGGTTGTACCCATCTTCAAAACGCGGGATACCAATCAAAATCGAACCAATGGTTCGATGACATTCACGGCGGTCCGTCCACGAACTCCTACCAAAAGCGTTCAGGGACTCGTAATCTAGCCCTCAAAGCTGCGGTATCTCGGAAGTGTCTGAGCTAAAGGTACAGTCTATATACGTTGTTGCTGTTGATGAATCAGTAAGTACTGCTATTGAAGCTGTTGTTGTTTTCGTGGCTTCACTGCTTAAGTTACCGTAAATTCAAAGGATTTGCCACGGACTTCAACGAGTCAGTTCGACTCTAGGTTTAGACAGCACAAATCCCCATGATGGGCGCCAAATCAACGCTGCCGTAGCATGAGCAGGGAGATTTTAGATTCAAAGAAGAACAACTACGTAATTTCGTTGAACGTCCGTGTCGGTTTGGCTATATATACGTAGTCTCTGAACATAATTCATTTCATGGGTTGATAAGAGAAAGAGGAGGCCGTAACGCTCCAGTAAGAGATGGTGCTGCAGTGCATTGATTTGGAATCCTATGAATGAATTTGCAGTTGAAGTCGCACCAAATAACACAAACCGATTTCAGAGAAAGGGATACTGTTATGCCAGTTACGGAACAGGTGAACAACGATCAAATTGTGACCCCTGGAATCTATCGAGAATGCGGGCAAATCTGCTTGATTGACTGGAAGACCCTCTTCATCATTCATATAATGGACGTCACTCCCTTATTGAAAATAAAATAAAAATTTTCAGTTCTAATTTGTTTCAGAAATCACGAAAGGTAGAATATTATTATCAAAGTTAGAAGACAAAATTAGAAGACAATTGACAATTGACAATTAACAATTGACAATTGACGAAATTAGAAGAGATTGTACCAGAGCAGGTTCAAAAAAATGTTAGACAATGATATTACCGAAGAACCATCTGTAAGCGAGTGGTGCAGTGCTCAAATTAAGTCCAAAAAAGCAATGGTGATTACTAGTATTCGTTGACAACTACGACATGACTAAATATATCTATATAGACACTTATTCGATCAGAAATATAGATTCCGCCATGGATGAACTTCGTTGAGTTATCACATAAATTTAAAAATGGCTAAAATATAAATAACCGTAATTTGCCACAATTCAATAAAATCCATTAAGTATTCTTGTGTAATTTCATTTTAATACAATGAATTATATTAAACTGAAAACCGAAATTATAAATCTTTGTGAAAATTTTACTTTTGATTCCCACAACTTTCAATGCGCATGATAAACGATTTCCAAAATTTAGAAAACAGTATGGGGCAGTGGCCCGCTAGTACGACTATAGTAATACATACAATAGCGTGAATGGAAAAATTTTAAACGACAATTTAACATTATATTAAGGAACTTGTGGCATATATAGTGAACTATCGACATCTACTCAATAAATTAATTATTCAAATTACAATATTCTTCTTTGAGTTTAAATTTATTGCCATTCGATCCTTAACAAACAGCAATATAATAAAATCAAAGGTAATAGTCGAACAGACTGGCATTCATAGTCTATATATTTGGAATCAGTCAGGCGACCATTCTTGTGATAAGAAGAAACATTACACTATTTCAGGAATAACACGATTCATGAGAATCCAATGATATTTTAACGAAAATTGGTCCATTCTATTGGAATTCAACCTGCCACTATTTGTTGAAGTGTACCTATTCCCAAGAATAACAATATATTATTAGAATGCCGAGTGAAAATTCTTTCTTTTAAAATCTTAAATATTAAATTTTTGCAGAAATTATAATATATTTTAAGTAATAAGTCTATAATTTGAACTGATATTTAAAGTCTAACGTCTTACCTTTATTGGATGAAAAATTACTTGTTAAAACAACAAAGAGTAAAAAGAATATACGTTCCATTTTTAAATATTCTTGTTTTATTTAACTAAATATTTCTATCGAGCAAATTATATAGTACAAATTTTTTTATAAATTTTTAAGTGCTTGTTATAAGTTTACAGTTATGATTAGAAGTGGGCTTATGTACATCTGCACCCTACCTAACAGTAATAGGTCGAAAATAATATAATTTTATCTATTGAATATATTAAGACGTAATAAGCATATTATTGAATTATGAATTATTGTGATATTATTGAATCAACTTTCAGTAGAATATTTGACTTTCTCATATTTTATCTAAAATTCGCCAAATTTATGAATCAAATGTGTTGCTAAAGTAACTTGTAAAAAATAATATTACATCTACATTCTGTTTAATCTACAAGGCGCAATCTTATATTGAAACTTTACAACTCGTTACATAAGTTTATGTTAATTAAGGACTGAAAATGAATTATATATTTCCATTCAAATAAAAAACAGTTATGTAAATATTTGAAAATAAAATTAAGTTAATAAGTTTTCGATTAATGTCTGGAGAAAGACTGAGAACAATATAAGTATAAATTCTAAAAGAGTGATAATATTTAAATGATCTGCTAAGCTGTCAGATATAGATTAGTTCAGTAATTCACAAAAATTGTTCAATAATCATAATTCTACATTTATGACCTTAAATGAAGCTATTAAAAGACATACAATATTACTAAGATTGTTTTATCCTTTCTGATTCTGCTTACATGAGTTTTAACTACGTGACCACTTGTTACGTGTACTAAATTTGTGCATATTATAATTTTTTTCTTTATTTATTAATAATATGCAAAGAGTTGATTATTCAAGACAGTTGCTTTGTTTTTATCTCTATTGTATGTCTCTGTCTTTCAGTGCCTTATTATCACTATTCCTATTCCTCCAAATAAAACGTAAATCATTTTTATAGGTTTATCAACTTTTTTATAACTTACATTAAATATCTGATAATTCATAGGTTATTAATTCGAAAATTACATGTATTGCTTCACCAAAGTTATATTAATCCTCTATATTTCTTAGCCTAATCTAAGCTTTAATTAGTTTGCAGCCCTGTGTTAGATTTATTTCTCGAAATTTTTCTCCATTAGACTATTTTTTTTTTAAATTCAGTATATTATTTAGAATTCTCAATCTGAATCAAGAATCAGTGAAAAAAATTCAATAATGATACGAGGATAAAGCTCTGTGTCGCATTGTCATAGAGGGCGTGCAGTTAACTGCAAAGACCAGCTTTGATCATGAAATATTAGAATACAATGTTCACTTCTGAGCAAATTTATCATGCACTTTGTTATATCGTATCCTATGATGCGCTTAAATTTAATACTATGCTTCTATAACATTTCTTCAAGTTTTTAAAAAATGTCTATAAAAGTCTTGCACTAGCCAGCACAGTCAAGTGGCATATTGTCTCTGTAAAAATGCTAACGCGACTTTGTTTTTTTTAATATTAAACTGTTTGTGCGCAAATCAGAATTACTGTGAATTCCAGCTAGATAATAATTGAATGCTTTTTATCTTTTTATCAACCGTTTCTCTGATAGATTCTACATTCCATTGCATTCTAGTACCACCTCATTCTTTATTCCACTTCATTCATGTATCAAATTTTCCTGTATTAAAATAATAATAGCAGTACTATTATCTTCCATCCTTTTCTTAAAGGTATTTGAAGATTTTCTCTCGATATTGTAGCTGCATAATGTTCCTTCTGTGATCATTTTCAGAACGGTATAGATTTTTCATTTTTATCTGCAACTTGATTATGACTTTTTGATTATTTATTTTCTATTAATTCGAAACATGTATCATCCACTAGAATGATATCCTTTTTGTATAACAACAGGGGTGACATTTTTATTGTTGTTATTACATGTATCACAAATATTATTATTTACACTCTAAAAGTTTTTAGCTATCCTTCTACTGGTTTAAAGTTGGTACCATTTTATAAAACTAAAGCTGCATAAGGGAATCTTATTTTTAAAACACAAATTTAAATCAACAGGATAGTTATTCTACAGTTCTTCTTTAAAAGAAAAAAGCTGCTATAAATTTCCTTATGTACTTTCACTAAGTTTCACTTGAAATTTCCATTTTCCTTTCAGATCCTTGACCTGCATAACTTTTATGTACATAGTTTGATCTCTTATCAATAAATTCATATATATCCTTTCTTCTGTATTTCTTATCGATATGTGAAGGAAAGATTGATCGTTTTTCTCTATACTATTCATGAAATAAAGTATTATCTTGAAGAAGATAATCGCCATCGTTAGATGACAGATCTGAGTAAGGTCACATACTTTACCACTTGTAATAAAAATACATGTTAAATTATTATTATTTAGTTAATGTAAATTGTTGTTATTAATATTATTAGTTAAGGTATATCTATAAAAAAGAACAAAAATATTTATCAGTCAGATGTTGATTTATATACATAGGCAATTAATGTTATTAAGCAAAAACTGTATTAAATAATTCCATAATAACGAAATGGTACAGCGGTATCTGATGAAAAAATAAATATTTAATTATGTTATTTTTATTAAAAGAGTATATATATCTTAGATAAAATGGGCAAAGTATGCACTATGTGAAAATATGCTTCTCGAACCAAGAAGAGGTGATCTTTAATAATATATGATTCCAACAAATAAATTTTTAATCTATTACTATATAAGTCTTCTTACAGCTTTGGGTAATTTATATTTGACAAAAAAAAAACTTTGATTAATTCCTATTGAATATTATTCAGGATTCAACGATTTCAAAGAATATTTAGAAAGAATTATTGAACTTAAAATAACCAAAGTGTATAATAAGAATAAATAATGAGTTTCCCAAATAAGTGCTTTCTAGCTCCCCGGCTCTACGCTACTATTAGAAAATATTAAAGTTTTCTTAGATAAGTAATTCCAATATTATAATTTCCTACAGAAAAATATTATTCTAGCTTTTCTCTTTTTCTTAGTAACTCCATATTATTGTGGTTTACTGGTACTACAGAAATAATAGACACTTCAAGTCAAATAATTTGAAAAGTATGAAAGTCTAATCAATACTTTACAATAGCTAAATATAATATAAAATCTAAAATATGTGTGTGTGTGTGTGTGTGTACGCGCGCATATATATCTAAATGCTATTTAGATGCATGTATATCTAAAAGTTTAGATTTTTTTAAATGTATTTCTACATTTTATACATCAAAATAATCATATATACTTATTTATTTATTTTACTTTAAAAATAGTGAATTTACGAATCACATATTCAAATTTCAAAATTCATACCATATGTCTTTCCTTTTAGAATAATTGGAAAAATATTAACAATCATTATTTATAAATTTGAATTAATATCGTGTAAGGTTTTTCATGCAGTACTTTAATGTTAAATCACTCTAATCTTCAAAATACACTTCAATGTAATTTTGCGACTTTCCCGGTATTTTGACCTCATTAAACTTTCCAACCTTATGATACAGTACTTATATGACAGCTAACTTTAGGTAAACAGGTATTCTCATTAATCAAGACTAAAATCTATTAGATTATTATTTTTTTATTTGAAATCTCTTTTGCAAAATCATGTTTTAATTTATTCACATTCTTTCCAGTGATATTTACAAATTTATAAAAAAATTATTTACATTAATACTTAAAAAATATTTTAATCTCTTCACTTAAAATTGGTATGATAAATTAATATCGATATCCATATTGCTTAACATTTCTTTTCTTATTGTTTTCATTTTTAAATGGTAAATTATGGTTTTAATTACTCGAAATAGACCAAATTTATTTATAGCTAGTTTTATCTCTTCTAGTATTTAAAATTTGCATACTATTATTTACATGCTGTAGTATATTGAAGAAATAAAAAGTATAAAATATTATTAATAGCAGACCCGTTATATACTAGAATATCATAATGAAATAAGTTATAAAAAAACGAAAAAAGCAGATAAGAAAAAAAGATGAATATAGTTTATTAATAATTACAATTTCATTACTATCTAATCTTTGAAATCTTTTTACAGATGTACGCGTATAATATTTTTTTTAACATTTCTATTATAATATTTAATAAAGAATCTAAGTAGGAACGGAAAGAAATTTTTAACATCTAAAGAAAAAAGCTTAGAGTTAACGGGTAAATTAACATCTCAAATATGTTAATGAAATTTAAAAAGTTTCTTATGGCGTACCTTGGCAAAAAATTCAAAGACTCTAATGAAATTTTAATCAGATGTCTAATAAGCTGCTGACCCAAAGGGTGCACTATGGTATAACTTATATAAAACAACAGGGCGCATAGGGAACATTATCTTTGTATTTTTTTTAAAGAGACCATAAAACAGAAGCACGTCAATTTATCACTTTCAAAAAATATACATCGCTAAAATTAATATATGTACAAGAATTTAGTAACTTTTTAATATCATTATGAAACTCTGTAGTAGGATCTTTTGATAAAACTGAAAAATTATTATATTCTACTAAAGCCGAAGTTTTAAAAATATACTCATTTTTATTTCAAATTGTTATTGTGTTTCCCTTATTCGTTTTACATCGTATCGAATTCACATGTTTTAATTTATATCTTATAGATTTGATAGTATTAATTACAACGGGGGCGTTACCATTAGTAGAGGAAAAATACACTATATTTTTAATTAAGTTAGTTAAATTGTCCAAAAATTATTACATTTATTATGTTTTAAAGATTTTAGTGCAAGGAAATCTATTCATTGAAAATCTATTTATTATATGTTGATCGTAATACAATTTCATCTATTCTGAATATCTATTTATGAACATATATGAGCATATATGAACATTGTATGAGTTACAATCATACACTTTATAGATACTTTAGAGATTAGAAACTTAATTAATGCAATAAATAACAATAACACTATCACTCATGATAAACTTTTACTTCATAGTTATAATATTTTTTTTACTTATGACTTTTTAGATTTTTTGTAATTCATATATTAAAATACAAATACAAATATATTATTTTCTTTATCATTGCACACAATTTGAGTATTTTATTTATATTTATCTATAATTTTAAAAAGAATAGATATTATTATATTAGTGACTGAAAAGATCCAATTATTATTCTCTCTAATATTAATGATAGTCAATTCTTGATTTGATAATAAACATTACAACGGTAGAACTGTGAGAATCAAAACACTTGTCTCTTAACCGGATCGAATAGATTTTTTTATTTATTAAAGTTGCTAATGTTCTTCTAAAAAATAATTTAATAAATAAAGAGAAAATGGATCATTTTCTTTCATATATTATTGAGAACTAAGTGATTCTAAAGAATACCAACTGACTTTAAATAACTTTCGTATTACACAAGAATAAATAAGTACTTTTGTGGTTTTATAGCTTTGTGAGCTGTATACACCGTAATGTCTTTAGACAGCCTTTGATAATGAATTCTTTTATTAAAAACTTTCTTGCAAAATATTACTTTTGCATTTCTATTCTGTTCAGTAAATTAAAATTACATTCTGTTATCCATTCCGTGTCTTCTCGAATCATTTGTCGTGAAGTATATCAGCTTCAATACGAAACAGTATGAATAGTCGAATCAGTCATTTACAATCACCAATAATGTGATAGCTTTGGATCTAAATCTTTATAATACATTACAATATCAAACAAAAGTTTTTGCAAAATGACGATTTACAACGATGCTGATTTTCAAATTGCTAAATTTTGTCTGGATCGATTTGTATTATTATCCTTTAATAGTCAATTAAAAAGATATATTTCCTGTTTTATAGTGATTGTTAACTATTTGTTGATAGTTGTACCTATGGTGAGTTTGCAATTCAATGTGTTCTTAGGCTATTAAGATATATATCCTGTAAACTGAAAAATATATTTTAATTTAAGTTAAATATATTCAAATTGACTTTACGTAATATATGAAATTATTTTTTTTTTTTAATTAACCAAAGAATTTTTTATTCACAATAAAAGTTGGTGTTCACTTTGTATTGATTACGAGAAAGGGAGAGGTACTCAATTTAATTTCTATTATTTTATTTTCTCATTTCAAAACTACGTGACCGATTGAGCTGAATATTTTTTTGAAATGAGAAAGAATAATCAAATACTTGTACTGTTTTCATTTTATAAGAATTAGTCCACTAAGCGATCAGCAGTTTTATTTTTTAATTAAAAAAAATCTTTTTTCTATATTATTTATTATTGTATTAGGTTATATAAGCAATAAATCCATCAAGTACGGTCCTAGAAAATAAGACTTATAAGTGTAGGAACTCTATAATCGTCATCAAGATAATATGCATCTGTTTCGGAACATCTGTCTATTAACAAAGAAATGATATTAATAAATAATAAAACATCAATTTTCTGCTTCTCGTACCTATATATGTCAATCTTTTCTTATTTTACCAATTACACCCCGTGTAAAACTGACCACGCTCTGAATTAATTAATTGTTTGGTAAAATTAATTCATTTAAATAAGTTAAAAACTTATTGTTTTTTGAACAATTAATAACACCGCTGATGTGACAGATTCGCGTAGAATAGAATAGAATAAAGAACATTTTTTAAATATAAAATACCTTCACAGCGTGAGCAAATTTATTATATATAATATATATTGAGCGCAGGTTGTCCTGATTGTTCAAAATGGAAAGAAAAATATTGACCGCACTTTGGAAAGTTTGTTACTAGCAATATTTTACACGTGTAATTTCACAGTATATATGAATTTTTATTTGAAGAAGAAACAGGTTAGTGCTTGTTTCAAAGTGTATTTTGTAGATTGTTTTGTATAAAAATTTGGTATAGAATAAGATTTACGCATAAAAAGGTTCAGTTAAATTTTGAGTCCAAGGAATTGGTTTTTTAACGAGATATTAATTTTTTTATGTATAAAATTATTTCTTAAAAAAAAATTCTCTTTTAGTGTATTATGAAACCAAAATGTAATATTTCCATGAAACCATTTCTAAATTTAGTAATAATTTAATAGTAATAATTTTAATAATATTGATTTGTTGATTACTAGTTGACGAAAAAAAATATTTGAAAAAAACATAATCTTTGCTCATTGAGGGCTACTTTTTATGTATTGTGTTTATTACTGCTACCAAACATTAACTTGTTCGCTTTACTGATCATGAGTTAGTTTTCGCCTCTCTAATTAATTAATTAATAGTGATGAAGCTTCAATTTTTAATTCAAGTAGATTCAATGCATGTAACAGCGATTGAAAACGGTCATTGCAATTAATGAAATCGTTATTGCAAGACCAAAGAAAGCCCCTTAAACTAATTTTTTAATTTTTTAATTTTCTGTATCAAAGCTTCAAAGTACTAAAAGCTACTCGGTATATGAGTTATAAAAAAATTGTTAATTTTGGCCATCGTGAAAAAGTATTTAAATTTAAATTTTGTATAATTTACTCATCGTTCAAAACAAGAAAAAAAGCTTTACGGTAGCGTAATCCCTTAACTTTGTATATTAATTAACAAGGAACATGTGCAAGGAAGCCTGTGGAGTAAACTTCCCTTAGCGAAACTAAAAAATAATTAAATATATCATAACAAGCAAACCAAAATTAAAATTTTTCCATGCATTTAAATTTATTTACAAGAATATAATTAATATTTAATTTTTAATTTGAAGATTTAATTAATATCTCACTCTAGCTTCAATTATTGCTTACAAAATTGGGGAACAGCTGGCAACAAATCAAAAACAAATATGAGCGTGAAATATTGGCAAAATATTCTAGAAATAGTCAATTTATTTCGAAAATTATTATGTGTAAGTTAAAATTTCTATAAAATATGTATAATTTTCACATTTTTGAATACACCCTTTTGCCTGATCTACCTTATTTCTCTATTTGCATACACGTATGTAACATATGGCAACCGTACAGAATGTATTCTGACTGATGCACTATATGAGTTTCAACAAGTTGCTATATTAATTTAGGCTAGTTTTCAGTTTGTGACACTAAATTTTGATGACAATTGTTCTACACTATGATATATGGATATATACGACTAGCTGCACAAAACCTCGTATAAACATCTATCTATTTAATTAATCATGTCATAATATTTTTTTTAGTAACGTACATTTGCAATAATGCTTTTCATTATACTATATTTATTATATATATTATATAGATATTAAATATGTTTGAGATAAAAATGCCACATAACGTCGTTCATTCAAAATTTGTGACAAAAAAATCCTCCAAATACATAATTTTTAAAACTTCGTACATTTTTTGAAAAATGAAGCTAATTGTCCATTGTCACACTTTTGAAGATTTTCTTGTCATTGATGACGAAAAATAGCCTAAACAGGAATGACACAATTTACTTTTATGTTATAAATATGAATAATAGCTTTCTAGCCGAAAAATACATCGAATCTGAAATTTTTTAAATATTTTAAATTTTACAGTATTATTTGAAGAATTTGGGAGTTTTTCATTAAAAGACCGTATAAGTGACCATTCTTATCGTCTTTCCTTTAGATCCAAAGTAATTTGACTCCTTAAAACTTTTTAATTCAATGATAATTTTATTAACTTGAAACTGAGTCAACCCTGTATACTAAAGTATTAATTCTGATAGTGTCAGTAATCTGGCTCTTTCGAGTGTAGAATCAGGATTTTTAGCGGCCAAGCATGCACGCTTTGGTTGCACACGCAATAATTCTTGAAGCTATAATATTTTTAATTCAAACTGCTAAATAGGAATCAGCTGAAATTATTTTATTTCAAAGTCATATTTTCATTTTATTATTTTTATATTTCTTATTTCTTCAGATTATATTACAATAGGATGCACCATGAGCCTCGTTTCACCTTTTTATACAGAAATTATGGATCTTTTAATGCCATTAAATGTCAGCCGTCCTAAAGTAGTGCTTATAAAATGCAATTTGCTTAACTTATTTGTGAAACAAGAAGTTCATGAGTACTGGATTCAAATTGTATTTATAATTCTTAATATTTGGACAGCCCCTATTCTTATAGTTGCCTTTACAATATCTATTGTTTGCGTCATGCGAATTTGTGCATTACTTGCAATCATAAGGTAGCCCGGCAGAATGTATTATTCTTTTACGTCGACAATTATTCGTCTTTATATTGAACTTTCCATTTTTCCACAGTTACAGATGGTCGAATTTAACAAAATTAAAGGATGGAATTAAAGGAATCCATTTCATAAGCAACAATAATTTAATGAAGAAAATACGTGAAATTATTTTATTACACATAGAAACTCTAAGGTTCGATATTAAATGAAATATTCAAAAGTATTTCAGTGAATATTCCAAACTTTCTTTTTCTGTAGTTACTTAGAATTATTCGAAGAATTGTGTAGTACGTTTCATTTGATTACAACTGGTATTTATACGTTCGAACTAGCTATTATAGGCCTTTATGTAAGTAATCACTTTATTAACTTTTAGTCTACCGAAAAAAACCGAATGAGAACCCTAATAGTAATATTTCGAACGGAAATTGTTACATATAATATAATTTTTCAAACATTATGAACGAACAGTGTTTATGTCGAACAGATATATGTAAAGTATTCCGGCTAATAACATGTTGATGTTTGGACAACAAGAATGACTCACACAGACAAAACAGTTCTAACAGCTCAAACGACTGAAATTATAAACAGGTCAAACTCATTAACCATATTTACGATTTGAACAAGAATCGTAGTATCAGCAATGTCAATAACTCGATAATTAATTTAATATGATAATTAATTTCGTATAACATGAACAATATACAAAAGTTACGAAACTAGTCTTAAATGTTTTATAAAACAAACCTATGAATTTTGGAAATAATACATATTACATGCTTAATATATCTATAAATATGCCTTTTTAAAAATGCTTATTGAACTGTTATATATAACCTGAAGACCTAAATAAAAACTGAGTACCACAACTTTTAAATTTTTGATTAATATTTTGAATAACACACAATCCTAATTAGTTAAGAAAAATAAATATTTAATTAAGTATTATATAAATGATGATATGGCTTTAAAAATTTTAAAAACCCATCAGAATTCAAAATGAATTAAAAAGGTACTTACATTGTCATACATTAGTTGAGTATATATGAAAAGAAATTTATTCCAAAAATGTTCCAAGTTCTATAAAGATTTTAGAACTTATATTATATATATATATATATATATATATATATATATATATATATATATATATATGTATATAGACATTTGTTAGAATATAGAATCTCTTTTACCGGTAATTATCCATTAACTTTCCATTGAATTACAGCGTTCTTTTGGTTACCTGAAAAAGACCCCAGCGAAAAAGGCAAAATATAATTTTATAATTTAAAAAATGAATGCATTATATATTTTAACAGATTTATTTTCATTTAATCTGCTGTTTCTGATTGAAATTTTTTTTTAATAATGTTTTGTACTGTACGCACTTTGTACATTGTATGAGAAAAAATACACATGAATTGAAAGAGTAAAGTGGTATATATAAAGGACTAGATTATAATATCGTCTGCCTCTTCCTGTGCTCGAGCAGCAATTTCAATTCATGTACCTATTATTTACCATTATTTTTTATTTGAAGAATGTATTTATCAGGTCCAAAAAAATGAAAGTCCTTTTTTCGAAACGTATTAAATTAAATAAATCCTTAATAAGATTTTTCAAATGAATATCCATCTGATGTCTTATTGAGGTCTCGAGTATCTTTTGTTAAATAATGAAAATAAGTTTTTATAAAATTTTAATTAAAATTTCATATTTCAGTTACTCTACTTTTGTTACAACTCAATACAGTTTGTATCGTGCGCGATCGTCTTTTTTGGAGGATTAAACTATATACTTTTTATCAACTGGAATGGTCAACAAATCATTGATCACAACGATCAAATCATGAATTCCATGTGAGTATAGTAAGTCATACTTTTTATATTAATTTAAATAATAATGAGATTAAAGCACGATTAATAATCAATCGTAAATATATAAATACAATAAACAGAAAAATAGGTTTATATATATAAAATAAAATTTTAATTTTCATATTATTGAAAAAATTAACATTTGTACCTTTATTATTTATAAATATTTTTTTAGCGTGAAATTGTAAAGATAACGATAGCTGTATAATTTATGGTCCAGTTATTTAACAGATTTAACAGAAATATGGACTTATTATTTCTTAAGTATATTTAAATATTTAATTTATGTAAATTGAAATGTTTGCTGCTATTATTGAATGTTATTAATTTTAATTTTGTATAGAAGATATTATATATAAGAATAATTATTTACAGATATAATAGTGAATGGTATAGTATTCCCATACAAAGTAGGAAATTGATTGGAATAATAATACTTCATACAATAAAGCCGTTGAATATAACTGGCGGAAAATTTATAATTTTATGTATGGAAACGTCTTTAAAGGTAAAATATATTTATAAATTTAGTATGGATTAGCTTGGAATTAAATGTGTATAAGGCTTCTGGATATTTTACAGATTATAAATAACACGGCTTCTTATTTTATGCTATTACGCTCTATGGAATGAAAACTATTGTGTGAAATAAGCATTCAGTATATATTACATTTTATTATTAATAAACGTTTTCCACAAATAATACAGTAAAAAAATAACAAGATGCTATTTATACTTTTATAGCAGGCTGCACAATGTGAAAGTTTTGCAAACACTTATATTTAATAATGTAAAAGGGAATTTCGTAATATATTTATACGCAACACACCAACACGCGACGCACACATATACACATAATACTTATTGGTATGAAGCTTAGGTGTTAAGTACGAGTTTAAGTATCACGATGTTTTCTCAAAGTTAAAAGGTCATTATATTCGTATGAACTTAGATAAGAAAGAATTTATATACGAAGATACCGCGTCATGCCAGCGACGGTAGTACAATAAAAAATGACCTTACATGTATATCTATATATATATATATATATATATATATATATATATATATATATATATATATAAACATTTTGTTTTTATTTATATAACTTAATTGCCATTGTTTCGACTCTTGAAATAAATTAAAAATTAGAAATTGTATTGAAATATTTTTATCGGTCTTACAGTCTTTATTCTATAATATATTATTTTAAAATAATAAAAGTCGGACTGTCCTTGTTTATGATTACCCCCGAAGAATCTGAAATAGAATTTGACTGTCATTATTTTAGTATAATATATTGTAGTATAAAGACTGCAGGACCGATAAAAATATTTATTAATTTTGAAATAAATTTTATGAGATTCTCTTCGCATTAGGAAAATTGAATTAATTAATATAAATCAATTCTGAAGTTCAATATAATTGTTAGAAATTTCATAATTCTGTTAACAGCTAATAAAATAAATATAATACTATAAAATACAGTATTTGAATAAAAATAAAGTAATTACGGCCCATTTGAATGTAAGATATAGGCATTCATTTTTTTCATATATTAATTATATAATAATTAACAGGTCACTTTGTAGACCGTGCTGTAAGACGCCGCCTTGTTAGCCTAAACTGGTCCAAGCAACTGTCGAATACACTGGTGCGCGATCTATATATTCGTATATGATCATGCCTTTCTTCTTTTCTTTTCTACATCCTTAATTTTTCTATTAATTATATATTTGTATTATAAGTTTTGAAATTTAATGAAGTTATATTTCCGCTATATTATAATCTGCATCAAACAATACTCTAATTTCTAATTTAATGATTAGATATCAAATAATCTGAATGAATATGGAAACTTTATTATTTTAATGATTTATTTTAAGATTAAAAATATAAAACAAATAATTAGATAGCTTCTTATTCGAACATATATTATTCATAACATAGTATTTAATATGTATCTAGTATATTATCATATAATTTCTGCTATCTCATTACGTACACGAATTAACATTATCAAAATGTAATATAATTATCTGATTTAATTGTGTTATTTACTCATTTGACAAGTTTATATGTTTTACCTTATATGTTTCATCATTATATTTAAGATAGTTTTTAAAATAAGATTCGCGCCCTTTTGATTGATATTTCTATAGAATTTTTCAAACTACATACTGAAGGCCTTATCATTTTTATGCTAAACCTCCAAATCAAAAAAAATACTTGTATGAATAGCTTTAAATGCAATAAAATAAATAAGCGCTAAATATTTCTAACATGTAGGCACAAGTTATTATATAGAAAAATGATAAAATATCGATTTGGTCTCGTTGTCGCCTTTACCAAAATGCATACAGAAGGCTTATATGAAATTTCGTTTTGTTGCGAAATAAAATCCAACTATAAATTCTAAATTGATAAACTAACTTTACTTCCACTGATGGTAAATAATCTTTTTCATAAGTGCAATGCTCAAAATTTTTTGCGTCGTTCAGACGAGGATGCTTTGTAGAGGCTGTTGGATTAAATCTGGAATATCTTGAATCAGTCATTGACGATGTACACGAACAAAATACAAACAACGAAGAGAAATCCAATATGATAATCCAACATTTACTGCGCCAGATTTAAAAACATTGATAAATTGATGCATAAGCCATTGTTTTAGGTTTTATTGATTACAGCAGCCACGATGATAGAATGATGATAGCAACCGTAAAATGCTTGAAATTTATTGACTCTTGTCTGCTGAAAATTATTTTTTGCGATATGCAGTTATATATTACAAGGAATAAAACAATCATTTTTAAATAATAAAACAACCACTCATTTAATATTTTTAAATTCGTGAACGAAATATATTTCAAAAAGAAACATTTGTAAAGCTAATTGAAATAATTAATTATATATGATTTATATATGTATTGTTATGTATTCAAGATTTTGTCACGGTAAATTAATAATTCTGTAGGAAATAATAAATTTTATTTATTTTAATTTTTCTAAGACTATCTATACATTTGGTTTTATGCTGCTATTCCACACAGTATTCTTAAAATACATTGCTATAATAAAAAATATAAATTGCAATTTTCTTTGGTACGTTTCGAAAAATAGTAGTCAACTTAAAATAATAAAAAAGTAGATTTTTGCAAGATTATAATGTGAAGTTATATTATTGTATAACTAAATGCGAATCATATAAATAAATACATATTTACTGCAAAGGATATATAAAAGCACTATTTATTTTCTGATGCGTCTTCCATTTCGTTTATTCTATTAACATTTGCTATTTCTTTCATGTCTATTCCTTGAAGTGAACTTTGCATAGAATCACGCAGAGAGTCTCCCTTGTCGTTAGCTTGAAACGAAGTAGATTTGCTACTGCTTTTAGCAGTTTTTACTGGTTTCGTCACGGCCGAAACATTGATAACGAATTTGACCTCGTCGACAAGAGCCTCCCACGGCGTGATCTTCTGCTCGACTGATATTTTTCGCACGTTCCAGAGAAATTCGACAATGGCAATGAACGTGGAGATTACACAGCCGAGCATCAGTACGAGAAACACACCCCCGACGTGAGGCATGCCGAGCTCGTTAGAATTCGTTGGCTCGTCCGACTCTTCTTCGGTACACTTGCCTCCGCCCTTCTCCTTCCACCACTTCTGCTTCAATTGCTGCAGTTCCCCTCTTTCTTGAAGATTCAAAATGGCCGTACTGATAAGCGTTCGATAAGGCGAGTTAGGCGGCATTGCGATCCCATATCCTTTATTATCAAGTAAACTGCCCACCATCTGAAGCTCACAGTGCCTTTCAATTTGATATTCGATCGAGGTTGATTCCATAAAAAATGCATATTTTCGTTTGCCTTTTATGACGCGGTCGACGCCTTCGGCATTAGTCTTTGTAAAAACCGTTGGTTTGGCGTCAGTCATCGTATTGAATATTCTTTGATAAAGGGTCGTATTAGAGTTTCTGAAGAAAGAATGCGTGGATCCGTCTTTCAATGCTCCATAAGATATTTTTGTTTGTTTCGCAAGATCCTCAACATCATTTATAGAATCTTCCATCTTTACGGCTGTAAGAAAAGCAGCGAGATTGGCAGTATAACTGGACACCATGATCAGTACGAAAAACCACCACATTCCCGCTACCATACGAATGGACGGTGTTCTTGGTAATATGTCACTGCCCTGCTGCATAAGCGAGCCCATTGTTAACCACATCGAATTCATCAAAGTTAAGTTGTTCTCCAACTCTTCCGGATCGGGATTGCATGGATGCGGATTTACCCATTCCCCGGGTGCAATTCTTGCTTGAAAGAAAAGCATCAACGAAACTACCAAGTAAGCGGTTGCCATGTACATCCAAACTTCCGTCGAAAGAGGCGACATAAAGGCAAACAATTTCGGCACTACCTTTTCCGGTTTACTAAATAAAATACTTATTCCTAAATTCATGAATGGGGCTGTAAAGTCAACGGCACTTTGCCTTTCAGAAGTAATCGTTAAATCGCAAATTGCGAAATCAGCTTTAAAATCCAGTAGCTCTTTTATCAATCCATTCCATTGTCTGGTTAAAGGATTGTAAGAACCATACATTCCATCCTTAACGATCTCAAATTCGCATCGTATTTGCAAAATTTCTTCTATTTTTGCAATAAGATCAATACAATATCCTTCGTATTTTTTATTACCGATAAGCCTGCCCTTAGACTCGTCATCTACCTGCATTACGTAAGGAGGCCCTTCTCGAGTAGTTACTTTAAAAATTTTATTTTTAGCACTTTCGGTTAAAGTATCATTTATCTTTTTCTCATTTTGATTCAATAACAATTCATGACCTGTCCACTCGCCAACTTTTATAGGTCGTCCACCCTGTATATTAATGACATCGAGTACGAATTCACGCTGTCCTCTTTTATTAAAAGTCATCATGCGGGTCATCGGTCCCATTTTAGTTTTTTTTAGAAACATTTCTGTAATATTTCGTCCTGCATCATATTTGGCATCCCCTTCGCACGATAATGGTTTTGGAGGTAAAAAACTTTCCATGGATTCAGAAGCTTTGTATAAATTAGTTAAAGTTTCACTAAATGCAAAAACGGAATCGTACAGTAAAGCTGCTTCGACTGAAAATCCATTATCATTGTTTGGAATAAATTGAAATTGCGTTATATTGGCAACTGTGCCTTTAGAAATGAATGATTTTACATCTACACTTGTCGAATCTAAATTCATAATTAAACACATGAAATAATCATTCATTAGTTTCATTTTGCTCATTGTTTCAAACAATTTTTCTAAATTCTCGTTCTCAATGTCTAATAGCAAAGTAAATTGAGAGGTTAACTGAAGCTCCTTTATAAGACTTTCATAGACGTTATCACGGTCTTTCTCTGTTGGTAACTGATTTATTTTCGAAAGTGGCAGTAGCTGCCTTATCGTAATAGAAACATCAGAGCGTCCCTGGTTTTGTAGAGCTTCCTGAATTCGACCGAGGGCATCATCCGTCTGATAAACAAACGTATAAGCATGCCAGCTCATGTGTTTTACAGTTTTTGCAACGACTTTTTCAAAGATTCTTGTACTAGGATAAACACTAATGCTCTTCGAACGTACCATTTCTTCCTCCCGTGTACGAAAACTGTATATAATATGTGGCACATGGAAATGACCAGCTATGTTCGAAACAACGTTTCGAGATTGGTATTGTGATGGTCCAAATATTATAGCAATTCCTTCTTCTAATAGTTCACATGCAATTTTATATACTTTAAAACTATCTGATGGAACGTTTCTTCTTTTTATTGGCTTTAGAATGAAATAATTGTTCTCTTCATTTTCTAGATCTTTTAATGCTTGGTCAAATGCATTTTCTAAATGATCCTCTCCTTGATGAAAAATAGCTCCGATTTTAATAATTTCCACTGATCCTTTCGTAGTTTTTAAAAAAGGAATCAATATCATTAACAATATATATTCTGTGGTTACAACTCTCATTTTAATGCTTAGTATTTTATACAGAAAAAAAATATCTAGCCCCGAAAATTTTCTACTGATATATCACCAATCGTCCGTTTTATTTTGTAAATAAATGCAATCGTAACTGTACTGCTTCATTATTGCAGTCATAATTAATATCACCATGGCTTATAAATAAGTAACAAAAACTATCGAAAACATCCACATGGTAAAGTAGTTACAACATTTTCTGATTAAACAGTTATGATAATATAGTCGTCCATTATCAATAGTATTCCATAAAGAAGGCATACAGTGACTCCTAAACAAAATTTTGTAATTATTAACAAGAAATAAATTGTAATTATGTTTAATATTGTATTATTAGATTTATTAACTATAGTTTATATTCAAATATAATAATATAATTTGAATTTTTTATTTATTTTTATAATATTATTAACTTTAGAAAAGCCTGTAAAAACCACTAAAACACGCATAAAATAAGAATTTAAAAACAGTTTCATTAAAAATTCATTAAAGGAAAAAAGAATTATCGATTAAAACGTTTAGAAAATGTATTTTATTTAGTTTTTAATTAATATAATACTTTATTCATTGGCTGAATTAAAAAAAAAAACATTTGGTTTTTAATTTTAAGTGTATATATATACATATTTGTTTACTAAATTCAATAGTTTCAATTTTAGATTCAACTTATAATAAAAGCTTATATTGTATTTAATAATTATTATTTGTTTAATATTATCCAGTCTCAATAAGTATTGTTATTAATAATAAGTATCTTTTCTATATACATTTAAAAAAAAAAATTAAATTTGAATAGAGAGATTTTATTACATAGACTTTAAAGCTTAAAAGTAATTTAGTTTTAATGAATTTATAATTAACATACATATATGTTGTATAAAAATTTATATATTTATATTATTAAAATTTATATTATTTATACTTCTTAATAAAGATTTCAAAATTAAAACCATTTTAATTCACTTTATATTACAAAATAAGACTCTTTTGAGCATGTTTAAAAATTACCAAAATATATCATTTACTTTAAATAATAGGCACAAATAAATTTTTATAAGTAACTGCTTAACTAGTACGTATAATTTATTGAAGAAGAAGTTCAATAAATGTGAAATTTAAATCATACTCTATTTTATATGTAATAAAAATTAAAATACTTACCAAATTTGGAACTATAAATTTGATATTACTCTTTTGCATGATATCTTTAATTGTAATTATTTATTATTATAGCTTTATATTTTTATAAATATATGATTTCTTTAGCATACATACACATGTTTGTATACTAAAAAATGTAGACACATTTGATTGTATGAAATAATTTCTTCGGTTGTGTAAAAAAAATATTACTAATAATTAGATTTATACTATTCCAATTCAAGGAACTATAAACTATAATTTTTCACTATTAATTTGTATAAAAATAAAGATTTATGAGACATAATTAAAGAAAATCTGTTGCTTAAAGAAACTCAGCGATGTAACTAATGTACGTATGGATGGAGCTCGATCTATTTTTACATCACATTGGTTGTCGTCGCTGGCAGTCAGCCAATACTTACGCGTTCAACAGATGCCGACCGATGCAGCGTATAGACAAGGTACCGGTTTGGGGGGAAAATCTAAATTTGTATTAAGTTGAAAGGTTGATTTACTTATTTATAGTTTTAATGCAAATTCGAATATTTTAATTACTTAATTTTAAATAAAATACGTGTACTATAAAATTATAATATCGAAAAAGTATTTCAAATTCAAATGAATGTCGAATAAAAGTACCTATATATGCTACAGATGATAATTTGAGAAAATATTTTATTGTATCTAATAAGCCGATGTTAATACGATACACTCACATATTTTAAATAATATATTGCCATGACCCATGATGGTATAATGTGTAAAATCGATAGTGCGTCATAATCGTAACCACAACTAAAGCAAGGAAATTGTCGAATAAATATTAATTTTAATATGCGCGCGCGTGTGTGTGTGTGTGTGTGTGTGTTTCGATGACAGTCGACAAGTACCTTAACATTAGTGTTCAATCAACTATAACTTTTTTATTCTTTTATAAATTTGTCAATATTTCTACTAGATACACCATGTTCCTCTTCAGGACAGTTTTCTTATAACGTGTTTCTTCAAATCTTACTAATTAATAATTGTTCAATGCTTTAATTTAAATTATGGTATATTCAAAATATTGTGGACCGAATGTTATTGTATGTATGTAATAGAATTATCTATATTTTAAATAGGTTTAAGTATTGGTATATATTATTCAAAATATAATAATACTTTATATATATATATATATATATATATATATATATATATATATATATATATATATATTATAAGCTGATTTATTAAACAACAATATAAAAGAATTTAACACGCGCTAATTTATAAATAATATACATATAATATACGTTTATACAGTAATACTTTAAAATAATAAAGAATAAGATTTAAAAAATAAATAACATTTATTAAAAAATTATAACATCAAGGATCATTTCTCACCTTCTTCCAGCCTTTTTCATTTCTTATCCATCCAGACTTAAGAATCAATAAAATTTGACGAAATAATGTCAATTTAATAACGTTGTTCAACTAAAAGGTTGCAAATTAAGCATGGCATACTTACAAAATATCACAATTACAAACAGCATGAAATTACAAATAATAAAGCAATTAAAAATAATATGCGTGTAAGCCGTGATTTGATGTATGTACCTTAGGATGTAATATATTTGTATATGTACCGATATTAGAGTATGTAAATATATGTCTGACAATGACCGAGATGATGATATACCTGTGATTCTAATCTTATCAGGTACGATCTGGTACAGCCTGGTACAGCCTACCACGTACCGAACTAGTATATTATTTGCTATTACACGATTACACCATTATCTGCCAGTAATACCTGATTACACTGCTCTTGCACTGCTACCAGCAGCCAGCAGCTACCAGCTGTTACCTACTGTTACTGCTATGCTGGTACCTGCGGTACCACTGGTACTATTTTTGCTGATACTTATTTAGTGTCAGTTGGTGCCAGATACAGATTATCCTTAGATTATCAGTTATTATATTATATTTATATTACACCAGCCATTGCTGGACGCCGGTCGGTGCTGTCTGTCATAGTGTTTTGCTATTATATTATAACCTAGATAAGTTACCCAGTACATATGCCATCTAAAAATTTATTTACACTATATATTCTTTTACAAAATCGAAATTAAAATACAATAAATCATTCCATCTAAATTGAACAAATGTGTTACAATCGGATGTTTTTCCCAATATCATTAAATCGATTTATTCTGCAGAACTGTTTGAAAAATATTGTGGGACTATTCAGAAATCGGACTTGTAAGAAGAATATTTAAATATTGTATTTGATTGCATATTAATTTTGCTCATGCATTAAAAATAACAAATTTGTTTCAGATTGCAGTAATTTTAAGCAATGATACCTTGAAAGTTCACGACTAATCACATTGTTACATATTTATGATTACTTTGATCTACTGGTGCATTAGGTAGAAAATACAATTCGAAGTTTTTCACTCAATTATTGGAAACTAACATAAGTTTTTATATCAGCGAGAAGGAAATAAACTCATTCATTGTATAGTAATATGGGCAAAAACAAATCAAAGATATTACGAAATAATATTTCATATAAATTAGTGGATAATGCAATGGATGTTATGATACATGTTTTAACATACGTTACTGTAGGTTTTTTACCATTATTACTATTATTATTTATGTACTTAAACCAGCTTCAATTTTATTATTATATTGATGAAAAATTTCATATTCCTCAAACTCTGAAATTTTGCAAAGGAAACTTTTATGAATGGGATCAAAAAATAACTACCTTACCAGGCTTGTATTTGTTTGCAGCATTAATTCTTGGTCCAATAAACCAGTGTACAATAACTCATTTAAGATTTATTAATGTATTCTGCACATATATGAATTTAATTTTGGTTTTAAAACTAATTAAAATTTTTTATTCAAAGAACAAGACTGCGGAAAAAAACAGTTTGACTAACTATAAGTTATATCTGACTACATGGAATATAATTTTTTTTCCACCATTATTTTTTTATTTTTTTTTATATTACACAGATATATTCTCAGTAACTTTAATATTAACTATGTTATTATTACATTTTAACGATAAAAATAAGAGTGCTGCTTTTGTAGGAGCTCTATCAATATGTGTTCGACAAACTAATGTTATTTGGGTTGTATTTGTAGGAATTGAAGAAGGTCTTACTGTAATTGAAAAAATTACTAGAAAATCACATTATACTGACACATTAAATATTCTTCCATTAATCAAAATTTTGTATAATATTTTTAAACTAAAGGCTAAAGAAGGATTGTTACCATTTATTCAATTTATGAAACTATTTTGTGCACCAATATTCTCATACTTATTAGTCATATTATTTTTTGTTATATTTCTCTTTTATAATGGTGGTATAGTTGTAGGAGATCGAACGGCTCATGTACCAACAGTTCACTTAAGCCAGATTTTATATTTTTCAATATTTGTACTTGTTTTTTCATGGCCATATCTCTTGTCATATTTAACTAATTTTTTAAAATTCATTTGTAATAATATAATTTTTTCACTTTGTTGTTTAAGTTTTATTGGATTAATTGTACACTTCAATACTTTAGTTCATCCATACATTTTAGCTGATAATAGACATTATACGTTTTACATTTGGAAAAACTTTATGAATCGCTATATTTATTTTAAATATATATTAGTTCCAGTTTATACTTTTGCCATTTATGCTATTATAAAATCATTAGGTCATTTGAGAATGCTCTCAATAGTAGTGTATGGAATTTGTGTTTCAATTGTACTTGTACCTCAACTTTTATTAGAACCAAGATACTTTATTATACCATACTTACTATTTAGAATTTATCAGAAAGAACCAAATAATTGGCAAATAGTAGCAGAAAGTTTAACAACTTGTCTTATAAATATTGCTCAATTTTTAATATTTATAAATAAGACATTTTCTTGGCAGGATGAGAAATATCCACAAAGAATTGCATGGTAATCCATACTATTAATTTAATTTAATGAATTAATTATAACTTTGATTGATATATGTGATTATTTATAATAGAAAATATAAATATTATGTAGTTATCTATCAATAAATTTTATAGATGAATTTAAAAGTAATATTTATGATAATTACTTAACAACTTATTGTAAAACTATATTTGTTTAATTGTATAAACAAAGTGTAAACCATTGTTATAAGTTAAAATACAGCTGTGATATGTATATGTAACTATTTTAGTATAATGTATAAATAGCATATAATACAGAAAAGATAATACACAGTATAAAATTTTAAAAAGATAGTTTTATTAATATAGATTTTTGATTATTCACTTATTTCAAAATATACAAATTACAAAAATTGATTTATTCTTCTGTAATAAAAAGAGATTTTTTTTAAGTCTTTTGTCATGTCATAATATCACAAAAATTATTTTTAGGCTAATTCGGCTGCTTTAGTCAATACAATTTGCACATCTGTGGATGGAAAGTTTTGTAATAACTTAACATTAGCTGCAAAATCACCACTAAGTATTTGATCTTTAAGAAGGAGAATCATTGCGCAGCAAATGTGGATTAAAAATTCAAATCTATTTTCATCTGAAAATAGAGAATCCCATATCCTCATTACATCCGGCAATGGGAATTCTTGTGACAGTAATAGAGTTAGCCATCGGAAACTGTAGTATTGAGGACACAATTCTTGTTGATGCAAACGCATCCAAATTTCGTAACAATTAGATTTTACTTCTTGCATTAATTTGCTCATCATGGCATTTATTCCAAATTCGGCTTCATCTAAAGATTTAATAAAAAAATCTCTGATTTCAGCCATAAGATTTGTAAAACAAAAGAATGTATCAGCTTCAGCATGCTGTTTCCATTTTTGATCCGGATCACAAGCAAATGCATAATATATTGGTCCAACAATTTCATTCATACCCTGAACATAACTTTGCCCTGGATTTAATTTAGCATATAGGAATAAGATTCTTTCCAATACTTCCCAATGTGCTTCACCACCTTCTAAAGGAGCATAATCTTCTGTTGCTTTTCGAGTTGAAACTGCTATTTTAGTTACTCCCAGACCCTTTCTTTCAACACTGGCACTTTTTAAAACAGTGTGATGTACTCTTTGGTGTAAACGCTTTTGCCCATTACTATTTACAATGGCTTGGCATGGGTATTCACTCCCTTGTTGAAAAAATGATATATCAGGACATAATCTTCTTACATCTTTATCAATTTGCAATAGAACTTCATTATCTTTAAAGAATGTTTGCCATTTACTATCTGGATCTAAATTTAATGGATGATCATCTGTAGTAACATCAATTCTTCCTGTTTCGAGATTTGATTCTCCTGGAATAACAATGAGATCATCAATAAAAGATCTATATAATTCTCTCTTTTGAGCTAAAGTTTCAGTCCACTTTTCTCTTGAATAAGGCATATAATTAAGTAGGAGTTTCCAGCATAAGGGACGCAGACTGCCTTCATCAGGCACACCATTAAAGCATAATCTTCTAAGTTGACAAACATCAATTTCCTTTGCATTTAAAACGTCTTGAAAATCTTGTATTCTTTTCTTTAAAATACTCATTCTTAAACCATAATACTATTGACTTTTAATTATTAAAATATAAAAAATATATTAATAAAATAATTAATAGTTCTTAAAGTTAAATCTATAAAAGAAAAAAACTTTTAAAATATTTTAGTTGATATAGTACATTTTCAAATAGTTAGCCAGCTAACTAATACATTGCTATTTAACCATGATACAGGTACATTATTTTCTTATCCCTTTAATTAATATTAAATAATTATCTTGTCAACATCACGTTGTCCGTCGGCGAGAACAGCTGACGCACAATCTGCTGGTACGCTATATACACTGAAAAATGTCACTATTAGACGCTTGGCACGGAAAGCGGAAACTAAAGAAGGCAAGCTTGATGATAAAGCAGAAGCAAGCAAGCAAGTCAAGTTTACAAACAAATGATTGGTCATTTTATGCTATTTTACGAGGAATTCTCTTGGATTTCGCACGCACAATACACAAATAAGTTTACAAAGCGCAAAATTGATTTTTTCCACGAAACGCATGGGAAAGCAACATTACGTATGCGAAAACAGCGAAATCAACTCGGCATGTCCTGCCGATTGGATTGATGATATTCCGAGATTGTGATTCAGTTACCTCATCTAATTTCTAATATATATTTATATATTTATATTATTATATTTATTGTAATATCATCTATAAAAGCGCGTTTTACACCCCGTTCAAATAATATATTAAGTGAATATATAACATTAGATATAAATAAATTAAATAATTGCATCTACTATATAGTGTGATATAGAATTTGAATTTATGGTACAATGGAAATTAAGTTATTTAAATTTCTGAAAATCATGATCAAATATTTTAACTCATAACAATGTCCACGCGGGAATATATTTGTATATTGATAATAATTTAATAAATAATGTACAAATACGTGGATATATATATATATATATATAAGTGAATAGATTGAAAAACTAAGTATAAATAAAACAAGATTTCTTAATATGACAAAATATATTTTTGCAAGGATATAAAAAGTCGATGAAGGCAATAACCGCTTTAAAAAAATATTTATGGTAAAAATATATAAAACCTAACATGCAATTATGGGCATAATAAGTTTTTGCATAATTTTTTTTACTTTAAACCGTTTTGTTTTTTATTATTATTATTATTATATATCTGCAAAAAATTTTCTCACAATTTACCTTTTGGAAAATAATAACAAATAACTGTGCTTTCATCAATAACGATCTTCCGCAATTTAAATAAAATTAGAATTAGTTAAAAAGGAAATTAAGGTAATAATTTCATCTGGATAATTATTTAATGATGCCGTAGACTGAAAACTAAGTGCAAAACATGTGTCTTCACTTTGTTTTTATTTACTACTTTTTACCACGCACATAAAATGTAATTGGTATTACAAATTCTAAATCCTTTTTCAGAGGCGATTTTCTATATTTTAAAACAATTTGAACTTACCTCTATGTGTCACGTGATCTTGTATTCCTTTAATTTTTCAAATCAGATCGGAATCTGACCCTGAGGCCCCAGCGTTCATTGTGGACCATTTCTGCAGATGCAAGAACAAGTAGGAAAACGGCGCGGCGCCAGATCTCAGAATCTCAGTCCGACCTTTATCTGGTCGAACCAAGTCGGACCCACTGTAGCGCTGGACCGGCTTCCATATTCCATTTCCATATAATTATATTTCTAAGAAAAAAAACAGTCTTTGACTGCTGGTCTCTGGTAAAGTTAGCCTTGGCAGGCCTTGGTAAAGTGGTTGAATACCGTGCTCGTGGGCTTCACTTGTACTACACCACCACTGCACTTTTCAATAAAAACTTCAATTTATAAAAATTAATTTTTTTCAATAAAATGAAATCTTTAAAAAATTAGATTAAGTAATAGAAATTGAATTTATGTTTCAAAGTTGGATATACAAAAACTCAGGTTATGTGAATAGAAAATTTCCTCAGTTTTTAAACATTTATAATGTGTAGATTTTGCGCTTGGTAAGTTAAAGTGAGAATAAATAAATGTAGAATTAAAATTTGGAATACTTTAAACTTACATATTTTTCTAAATGATTGATTAACAAAATCTACCAATTTTATTTTTAAATTAAATGCCAATTTTTAATTTGTTTAAGCTCAACATATTTATATTAAAAAAAATATAAGTACAAATGTTTTAAATGATTTAATACAACAAAATGATTTTGAAAATTACATTTTAGCGAATTATCCAAGCAAGAGCTTAGTAAGCAATGCACTTATGAAAATAAGAATGTGAAACATAATGTAACTTGGACTACTAGTAATAATTTTGTAGATTATTCTCCATCTTCTACATTACAACCAAAACAGACTGGTTTACCAGTGATCATAGATGGAAAACATTTACAAAGTTTGGAAAGTCAAATTTTTTGTCCAATGTATTGGAGTCTTATTCCATCATGGTATAAAGTAAATAGTCCAATTCAAATGAAAATGAATAAGAGAAAAAAAATCTGACATTTTTAAAAATATTTTTACAGGGTGAATTAAAAGAATGGAAAGCTTTAACACATAATGCTCGAATAGAAAATTTGACTGAAAGTAAAATTTATTCTACATCTTTAAACCAAGGTCAACGCTGTGTTGTTGTAATGGAAGGATTTTTTGAATATAAAAAATCAGGTTCACAACCAGCTGAAGTTTATTATTTACAATCAGCAAAAAGTCAATTATTGAAAGCTGCTGGATTATTTAATTCCATGAAAAGAGAAAATGTAAATTAAAAAATATATTTTACAATATACATTATAGAAATATATAAATACTTATTTAAATTTCAGGGTGAAACTTTATACAGTTGTACAGTTTTAACTACAGAATCAATTAGTAATGTACGAGAAGTGTATCACAGAGTTCCTGTATTATTGCACAATGACAGAGATGTAGAGGTACATGGAATTATTATTTGTCATGTTATTTTTATAATGTTAAATTAGAACAGTTTAATAAATTTCTTTTTATCCCTAGGCTTGGATTAATTTTAAAAATGTTTCTCCATCAGATGCTCTCAATCAAATAAAATCTACTCCCCAATCAGATTTAAAATTTTATAAAACTGATAAAGTTGGCTGTAAGGAACCAGCAAGTATTAAGTAAAAATTTTGATACTATATTTTTAAATTTAATTGATAAATAAACATTTTATATAAGAAAATTATTTTGCAGAAAAGTTTTAGCATCTAAAAATGTTATGTCAAACTGGCTAAATAGCGGAACAAACAAAGGTGTTAAACGTAAAATAGACGATTAGATAATTCAAAATTTTATTTTTTTTAAATATAAAAGAAACGTCTATATTTTTGTATTTTTATACTAATTTTTGTTCTAACAAATGTTACCACATTGTAAATAAAAATTAATTTACATAAAGTAATGTTTTTTGCATTTACAATTAATTTATTAACTTCCATAATAAATCAAAAAAATAATTGTTCATGAAATGATTAGGAAAAGGTTATTAAAAAACACAGTATTTTATTTTGAAAAGAAGATTTTTATTATCTTTCTTCATTAAATGAAAAAAGAAATCAATTATAGAAAAAGGACAGAAAATAAGGAGCCCCTGGTGTCCACAAAATTAAATTCAATGTCCTAACCAACCGTACATTAAAATAAAAAAAAACAAAATAGATAAATGAATAAACTGACGAAAATAAAGAAAACCCGCATACAAGAAAAAAGGGGCATACGCGAAGACTTGAGTAAAATGCGAGACAAACAGACGAAAAAAAAAGAATCATAACAAAGACAAAAAAAATTAAAGTAGGTCCGCCTGTTCATGTCCTCTTCTATTTATTCTTTCTTGGGGGCAACAGCTTGCTTGGCCTGGTGGGCCTGGAGTACAGCAACGGCCTCTTCAACTTTAGCCTTTAGCGACTCACCATGCTCCAACATGTGCAGCAGCTCAGAATTATCAATTTCTAGTAACATACCCGTGATCTTACCAGTGAGGTTCGGGTACATACATTGAATAAGTGGGAACAGTCGTTCACCCAGCATCTGCTTTTGTTCTTGGGGTTGAGCTGCGGCAAGCATTGAAGCTGTGAGAGGCTCTTGACCCTGAATGTGGACTGCTTGCTGAGCTGGAGTCTGGGCCGGCATGGCCATTGTCTGTGGTGGATTGCGCATATTTGATGTATATTTGTAATTGGATGGCCGTGATTGTGGTGAGACACCAACAGCCGGACCTGCCATTGCACGATTTTGCATGTTTGCTGCACCGGCGACCGCTTGTTGGCCTAATTAATAAATACAGTTATTTAAATGTGGAATTATTGCAACATTTGAAAAAATAAAAATACTAAACATTCTAACTTAATAATGGACGTGATAATAGAATGTTATCAGTAACAATAGTATGATTTTTACATTGCATTTTGGGTGTATTAACATAAAAGTAAGATCTTTCGTTAGAAAACTTATTTCATTATCAGAAAATGTTTTAACAGTATCTATAACTGACTAGTCTAATTTTTCTTTTTGTTTAATGAAAAAATAAGCTGAACTTTTAATAAATTTCTCGCTGCAATGTTAGCTACAATTTTATCTATATATACATTTTTTATTTTACCTGTAATTGGTCTGGCAGAGATGGTATTGCGCATAGCACTAGCTTGGGCGGCCGGCGCCCTTGGCGCTGCTCTAAATGGTGTCTGCATGGTGGCAAAGCCAGAGTTACCAGTTTGAGCATTAGGCCTGACAGGTTGGGCTGGCCAACGTGGAGTCGTTCGAATTTGGGTCATCTGAGCCGGTCCGTAGAAGCGCTGAGGTTGGGGTATCGTTGGCACAAAATAGCTGCCAGCACCACCAGTCTGGAAGACCTGTCCCATGTGCTGCATACGAATGTTGGCTACGCGTTGTAGATATTGGGAAGCAAGATGAGCTTTACGATCTTCTTTTCGCTGGGCTAAAGCGACATAGAGAGGTTTCGAGCCTACAATGCGCCCGTTCATTTCAGTTACTGCTTTCGTAGCTTCATCAGGTAGTGAAAAGCATACGAAACCGAACCCCTTGCTGCGCCCGTCTTCCATCATAACCTGCAAATTATCAATAATTTCTTAATGCTATAATTTAAATTCGTATTTTCTAAATTATTCTAGTTTAAAAACTACAAATTAAAAATAAATTTTACATCATTCATGATTAAGTTTTATTTATTTATTTATTATATTATTAACAGACTAGGCAGTCCATCTCTAGATATAAATATCTATGGAACTCAATTTCCACCACTGAAAAATCTAGTGGACACTGTTTTGTAAAATGTCTCCGAAAAAGTCGGTTGACGCGAATCAAATTCCAACTATCGAGAAACTTGGACACGGCAAATAAAGTCACACGCTTAATATAAACAAACCGACGCTTTTACCGCCTGAGTCAACGTTTGCTCTGTTTCAAGTATTATATGCTTAATTTGTAAAAAAATATGTTTATAAAATACTGTCCAAATAAATTTAAATCAAATAAGAATATAATGTGATTATATTATAAGAAATGTTACATACCTTTACAGACGTGATAGTTCCAAAGGAAGCAAACTCCTTTCGCAAGCGTTCATCGTCGATGGTATCATCCAAATTCTTAACATATAAGTTAACACCTTGATAACGGTTCAGCCTTTCGATCTTGAGTTGCTCGAATTTCCGTTTGAGCTCTTGCTGCCTCTCTGCTTTCTTTTGCGCCCTTCCCACATACATGATTTTGCCTTCCGAGATTTCCTTACCATTAAGATCAGCGACCGCACGATCGGCCGCATTTGGGTCTTCAAAAGCAACGAAACCAAAACCTCGAGATTTTCCGTCATCTTTGCTCATAACTTTGTGACTAGTGATGGTACCATACTTTTCAAACATCTCCTTCAATTTGTCATCCGACATATCCTCACCGAAGTTCTTAACATATACATTCGTGAAGAGTTTGGCTTTTTCACCGAGTTCCTTCTCACGCTCCTTGCGCGAAATGAATTTACCTACATAAACCTGCACAAATGATCCAATTGTTAATAAATTATAATCTTTTTAAAATTTATTTTTGCTTAGAATCAATTAAAAAATATTTCAATATTAAGGCCTTCTTTCTAATTTTCCAATAAGGATGCAAGTAATATTATAAAAGTATTAGAAAATATTAAAATTATATTAAATTTAAATTTTATTAAGGTTGTACAAATATTTAAAATATTTCCATTCAATGGAAAGCCAATAGAAATCAATACTGAATTTATATAAACAGAAAAATTTATATACAAATGTTGTACCATTAGTAATCTTAATAATGTCCTTCAATAGATCTTAGTATCACTTGGAAAAATTACAATTTACCTTTTTACCATTCAGCAACATCCCGTTGACTTTGTCAATAGATTTGTTAGCAGCTTCCTCGGTTTCAAAATGCACAAAACCATAACCCTTTGAAGAACCAGATTCATCCTGTGCAACCTTGCAGCTGAGTATATTGCCAAAAGCCGAAAAAGTATCATACATAGCTTTATTGTCAATATTTTTATCCAAGTTTTTGATAAATACATTCCCAACACCGGATCTTCTAAGAGATGGATCTCGTTGGGACCACATGATACGAATTGGACGTCCCTTAATCATGTCGAAATTCATAGTGTCAAGAGCTCTTTCAGCTGAAAAATTGAACAAAATTTAGATTAAAATTAAATAAAGATATTATGAAATTAGTACTAATGCTCAAATTATTTTTATCCAAAATTTTAATTATACATAAAAGAATCTATTACTTAAAAATATGCTAGAACTTCTCCTGTATAATATATATTTTTCATTTGAACTAGAAAAATAATTTGAATAAAAATAAATGAAATAAAAATGAGCAAATTAAATATAAAAACATTACTCAACATTTGTAAAAATATATAAAAACTATTGAACTAAAAATTAATTTTTCTATACAAAATTACAACCCAGCATAATTAAGATAGCTCTGCAACTGGGTCAAATTTATCACAATCAAAACAATGCACAATATTCTAACAAAATTAAAGGATAAAAGTTTAATATTCACAGATTTTAATTAGATTAAATAGTTTCATAGTCTTTATAAAATAATATAATTATGATCAAAATAACAAAGACTGTTCTGTCTACAATCACTCCTGTAGAATCAAAAATATAAAAACTACTAAAAATTAAAAAAAAATAAAAATAATAATAGAATATTTGACATTATAAATACAAATTTAATTTATGACTTAAATAATAAGTAACTTCGAGAAAATTTAATCTGTTACACAAAAAATATGTGCAATAAAAGCACTCAAATGACTGACAATTCCAAAATTAAGAGATACTTCTCAAGACAAGTATTATAAGTATATATAGATTAATATTGCAATTATAATTTACAAGTTCATAAATATTTTTCAAGAACTAAATAATTTTATTATGATTCTAGTTGATTAAATAAAATTTATATCCATATTAATACTAGCCTTAATAGAAGAATCTTATAGTATCCAAAGATTATCACACATGCAGGATACATGTATGACTTTGCTTAAATTAGCTAGGTGAAACACTTAATTTTAAACAGAAAAAAAAAAACATTTTTGAAAAGAACTTGAAATGTTAGTTAAGCAAAGTTCTATTTTATTAAATGATCAAAACTACAAAATAATAAACACACTGTAATATATTTATTAAAGTTCTTATAATTTTAAATGGCAAAAAATATATAAAAGTAGTTATTTCATGAGATAAATTTAAAGTATTAATATTCTAAGCTTATATAAAATTTATTAATCTGACACTTTTATATTTTATTAATATTATTGATTTTTATTAGATTTAAGTGCAGAACTACTGTATAATGTTTTTGTGTATATATTTCTCTACTTAAATTAATAATTGTTTAAATTGTTTGATATAAATTCTTAAAATCTTATTAAATGTATTACGTTTATATATCATTTTTCTATTTTCATCATGTAATAAAATTAAACAGTAGTCTTTTTCTGTGACAAATTAAATTTTTTATATATTTATAGCATAAATATTGTGACATATTTAGAATAAAAAATCATACTGTAATAGGATTGGATATGTAAGCTTTTTATCTTGCTTTATCGTAAAATCAAGTTCAAAAGTGTAACCTAGATAACCTTAAAATTATTCCAAAATTGAAACTAAATAAAACCACTGCAATTAAATTCAATAATAGAGAACAAAAAATTTCTGAAATACATAAAGAAAAAGAATGAAAAAGGGCAACAAATGAATCGGTTTCCCGATGCTAGGTAATGAGAAATCTTTATCCATTTTGCATTCGCACGTGTGCACATTTCCTACGATACATTTTGCAAGAGCAACTCTGCACATGCTACTCGCATTTGACTCAATCAGTAAGTCGAGTGAAAGGAAGAAATGTGCTCGACGAAAGAATGCAGGCGCACAAAAGCCATCCACAATCGACATCAGTGATCAGAACATTATCATCGCATATATCGCTTGCTTACGCGTCCTTGCGTGTGCTTCGCGCACGACAGTCATATTGAAAATAATCGTAACTCGATTTTTTCCTTTTAATTATTAACATAAGAATAAGGAAAATGTGTTATCTCCATATTTCGAGATAAAAAGAAAAATCAATGCGTGCAAAATTTTTTATAAAATAATTTTCGTAATAATTGTTGCTCGTTTGAAATTATGACGAAATTCATTATGAATATTAAAAATAAAAATGTAATACTTAATGTATGTGAACTAACTCATTCTGTTAAGCAATAATTAATACAATATGTATACATTAATTTATAAAAAAAGAAACAAAATATTGCTCTAAACTGAAATTACCGTTCATCAAAATTACAAGATATTGTATTCTAATGAATTACATTATAAAGCACATTTATTGAATTGACTAATTCAAGTTTTTATCCAGCATGTTATTATATTAAAAATATAATATTTCATTATGTAATAACGAACATATAAAGGAGAAAACAAAATCATAGTGCTTGAATTAATCTTTAATTTACAAGACTAATTAATTAGTTTTCAAAATAATAAAAAATAAGAATTCATTCTATTTGAGAAATATTTTAATGATTAAAACTAATGGATGTAAAGATAAAAATTGGAAATCTAAATGAAATTCAAACATATGTAAGTCAAAGCAAATTAGAAAGTAAAAAAGTATAATTTCTATCTGCCTGACGACGTTAATAAAACGCAAATTAAACAAAGATAGCGCAATTCATTGTAGATTAAAAATTAAATTGATAACTCAAATTTAACTTATAATTTGATTTCAGTCCAAGATTTATTTAAAAGCGAAAAAAATTATCCTTTGAATTGGCGAAAGAAGCAGAGCGGAAGCTCCAATATGGTAGTCTTTAATCAAAGCACGTGTCCTTTGGAAATGTGAAAAAACAGGCGGGGAGCATAGTCGACACTTACACAATCCAGTAAATATTGAAAATTCTTTCAAATTTATATAAAATAAAATTACCATCTGCAGGTTGCTGAAAGTTGACGTAGGCATATCCGAGGGAATGACGGGTGACGGCGTCACGGCACACGCGGATCGACAGAACGGGTCCCGCCGATGAAAATTTCTCGAATAGCATCGCCTCGGTAATGTCAGAATGCAGGTCACCCACGTAGAGCGAGGCCATCGGGTAGTTTGGTGCTCCTGGATTCATCTTTGCCTTCTCTTTTTTTTACCTTTACGTTTATTTACTCTTTTTTTGGGGGGTTGGGGGTGGTGATGGTGGTATTCGTGCTGCTGGATTTTTATTCTTGGAGGTTATAATCCGCACGGATTCAGGAGGGAGCTGTTGATTGATATTTCTAGTTTGCACTCTTTTCTTACTTTTTCCCTTTTTTTTGAAAACTTTTAAAGATTTTGTATTAGAAGATTTTGCCTCTTTTTCTTCTTTTTTGTTTTTTTCTCAAGTTTATGTATGTATATGAATGTTGTGATGTATGTATGAATATACCTGCATGTATGTACCTATATCTGTATGCGTGTGAGGGGGGGTCCGTGTATGAGGGGAGAGAAAAAAATGAAACGTTACTGCGTTACTTTTTTTTGAGTTGCCTCTCTTTCTCTCTCGCGTTCTTCGCTCTTCCTCTTGCTGCTGCTAGAGACGAGCTTCTTTACACAGCTGTGAAAAACGACAAGCTATTTGATTTTCCTTCTTTCTTTACGGAAAAAGCGAGGAAAAATATTTGTCACTTCTTTTTTTTGCGGCAATGCGTTTGGAATAAGAGAGAAGATTTCTCGAGCACACGTTGAATAAACTTCTTTTTTCTGCCGCCTGTGATCGCTGTTCCACGTTTTCTTCTTTGCAACTAACACGGAGCTAGTGTATTTTTTGAAGAAAATACCACGATTCCTGTTGCAAATTATTTTACCACACTTGTCGTGCTTATGAGCTTTTCCCGCTCTCGTCACTGGATGCGTTCACTCGCGGTAGAAAGATAGAGAATTTCTTTGGCTCGAGATTTTCTCTTCTTGATTCCTTCTTTAATATTTACCTCTCCAAGTTACCCTTTCTCACGATTTTTCGTCTACGATTTTACGATTTTTTTGTTTGTATTTTTTATGTGTTTTTATATTTTTTTTATTTTTTTAATGGTTTTTTTATAGGAGAGTTACTTCACGATAATGGAGGTGGGTTGTGTGACCTATTTTTGTGGAAAAAGGAGACACAACCGCACGTGAACACAACTCTACTCTTTATGAGGAAGAGGCGATGGAAGTAGTACCGCACCTTGTATTTATACCCTCCGACCGCATCACACAGGTTCCTACGCGCGCAATGCAAAAGTGGTGCCATCTATTTTAAAATAGTCCCATCGACTGTACATTTTCTTCCTAGGTTATTTCAGTCTTAGTTATTTCAGCATTTTGAAAAAATAATATTTAGTATAATGCTAATTTTCGTGTAAGGATCATAAATTTTCAATATTTGTATACCTCTAATTGAAAAAATGTATGATTAGATTTCAGAAGTTATTATAACCATTCGCATTGCACGTGAAACGGAAATGCGCTCGTGTAGTAGTATATATAAATCTCTGATTCTACCAGATTTTACATATTCTGTTAGTTTCATTAGATTCTGTATTCCATGTGTTGAATCATAAAGGTACATAAATCAGCATAAAACAGCATAAACTCTGTTATCTGCTTTTATGCGCTCTACAATTGTACTCTGCTACGATCTCTGGTCTGCTCTGGTATTGCTGAGCGTGACATCGAGTCTCTCCTGACTCATTTGATGAGTGATGATACATGATTAATTCCACCATTTTGATACTGAATCAATGAACCAATAGTGTTGTCACGCTTTTACGCGCTTTTTCCATTTTTATTTGAAATAATATGCATGTTCGATGTTCGGAAACATATATATGTATGTATAGTATTTTAATCTTTAATATTATTCTATTCCTTGTTTTATGTATAATTTAATTAGTTGTTATATTGTATATATGTAATGCTACAGATATTATGCTTTGTTATTTTTATTTATTTTATGTTCCATGAACCTATTTATGTTATGATTATAACAATTTAGAATCCAAAATAAATTAAACATGTAAATGCGTAACTATTTTTCGTTTGTTTTTTTAATACCATCTAAATATAAATCTTAAAAAATATAAGAAGTAATTATGCACTCCAAATTACCATTATTTTTTAAGAAATATTAAGGTTTTGATTGATTTGACTATAATTCCACTCTAAGCTTCGTTTACATTTATCATTTTTCATTGTACTATTAAGTTTTATAAATAAGAAAAATTAGAAAAATTTTTGCTTTATCGATTTTTAAAATTGTTAATCATTTTTTAATCATTAATTATAGCAACATCATTTTTATTTAGACCTATGCATAGATAATTACTATATTTTTATAAAATATTTTGAAAGATTTTTAAATATTTCAGAAACATTTCTTTTAAAGCATATTTTATAACGTTCCTGAACTATAAAATAATAATAATTAAGATACAACTGATATAAATTATATTAATTTTTCACCAAATTGAGGTGAATTCTATATATTTATTTTAAAGAATCGCCTATACATTATTGTTTGAACTTGATGTTCTTACGCTTTTTTCAGTAATATATATAATGAATATATCACGAAAAAGGTACGAATTATACTTTATATTTATTGAAATATTTTATAGGAATAATTTATCCAAATTTAACTTTTTAAAAAAAATTTTTTAAAATATTTTGTCCGAAATATTTAAAAACAATTTTTCAATAAATTTATTTATTTATTTAAAAAATTCACGATATACGTACTAATAAATATAATATAATGTACAAAAATATATAAAGGTGAGCATAATAATTGTAATTATTCACTATTTAAAATAAACATAATTACATTAGTTGGTGTATCCAGATTTAGTCACCATCTGCTAACAATATTTCTTCAGCACGATTTAAAGTCATATTAATATATTAATACTATCTTCATGGTATTATTGTAAAAAAATTTTACTATACAATCTTTTTTATAAATTAATAAAATTATAATGGCTGTAAGACTGTCCTTACTTATAATCATTCACGGAGATAATAAAATTTAATAACATATTTACAAATCATTTTAGAAAAATTTTAAATATATTTTGTAGTGTATAAATCTTCTCAAATATTTTTCAAATATTAATTTTCAAATATTAATTGCAAATATATGGGATTATTTATTATAAAATATTTTAGCTTTCACAAATCAAAACAATATGCTAATCTTGGTCATTATATTAGAATTTCTTCTTTCCATAGTGTATTATTATTTTTTCGAATGATAGAAAATGTAGAGAGAGTTACTATAATTGTTATTATTTCCTTTTTATAATCTGAGCGAGTATTATTTATAAGTAACTAATTAAATTAAAATTAAAAAAAATTGATTAGTTTCATAATATTTAATTCAATTATTTGTACTTACTGTACGCTATTTATATTTATAAAATAACAAAATGATTTTACTAAGTAAAGTACATTCAATTCTTTAATTAATCAAATAATAATTTCGTTGTTTATTTTTAGTTATAATAACGCAAACACTTTCAAATTGAATAAATAGGTGGACAGAGGAACAGAAGAAACTTTTGTTAAAAACTATAGCACAACACAAGCTGTCAGCAGCTGTCGTCAGACGTAACTTGAGCTAACACACTCAGATGATGTCGTAAAACGAGTGTAAGAGACTTAGGTAAAAGCTGGCTGGACTGAAATTCTATAGTTTTGCCATACTTATGTCATATGTGCAAGCTGAAACCTGAAAGCAGCTGATATATAACAGAAGAATTATTAAAGCGATTGACATTATACTTTAGTAAGACAAAGTAAAATTTATACAAATAAAATGATGTCCTCACAGGTTCAATTATTTCGTCGTATGAGTACGATGTCCAAATTCTTTGGTAATTTATCTTTCATTTTTTAAAACTTTGTCACTACAATTTACTTCAGATATGCTTTCTTATCTTATATAATACAAAAATATTACATATTTACTCTAATAATAGATCCAAGTTTTAAACACTGGCTATATCAAAAAAGTGGATTCAACAAGTATGGTAATTACATTTTTTAAATTAAATAATGTTTTTTTAATAAATTTTATTATCAATCTTGATGGTATTTGTAGGATTGATGAGGGATGATGTACTGTACGAGAATGAAGTGGTAAAAGAAGCTCTGCGTCGTCTTCCTCAAGATATCGTAGATCAACGCACATTTAGGATTATTAGAGCAGCTTATCTCAATTTGAGAAGGGAGGTCTTACCGAAAGAGGAGTGGACAAAGCTGGAAGATGTAATCAATCTTTTTAATTTAATATAAATAAATTAATAATGATTTAATATTTCTAATAATTCAAATTTTGAATTTGACAAAATACAATAAATAAATAGTTAATATTATTATTATCATTTCTTTATACTTGATCAACTTTGATTATTGACAAATAAGTCGAAATAGACATTAACTTAATATGATATATGATGTTGCTACCTATTGAATTAAATATTGTGTATATATATATATATATAGATATATATAAATTCACACTAATTAATATGTTTAAAAGTTTTGTATATTGATAATAATGAAAGTAATTTTTAATAATATGCCTACAGAGTAAAGTGGTTTCTTAATTATAATATTTTTATTTTTTACAATATTAATTTTTAGTAATCTAAGCTAATATTTACTTTAATAAATAGTTAAATTATTGACTAAAAAAGTTATTGATTTATTGCTTTTAAGAATTTTAGATTTTTAGATTTTACCGAACTGCATCTTAATATATATTTATTAAAAAATATTTTAAGCTTCAATGAAAAAATATAATATACTATACAAACAGATTATACTTAAACACATTTTTATGCTTATTTTCTTGTTTTGAAACTCAGATAATAAATCTTTTTATTGCATAACATAATATGCAAAATTAAAAATGTTAAAATTAGAGGATAATTCATTAAATCACAGAAAACTAAATTGAATTTTAAAAATAATTAACAAAGTAATCTTTAATATAAATATTTTATTTACAAAAATAAAAAAAATTTGAATACTTTTTTGTATTTTTCAATTATATTGCATTAGAAGAGTAAGAATTATTTCTCTCAAAAGTAGCCATAATAATATAAAATTAATCTCCATATTGACAGTTGGTATTTCAATTTAAAAAAAAATCCAATTATCATTGTATTTACTTAGTCACAAAATCTTTTCTTTTTCTTTATTTAAGTTCAATTACTTTAGTCTCATTCTTAGAATATGTTTGTAGAAAGTTTTTTCGATATTTAAAGTTAGCAAGAATCATTAGCTCACGTAATACAACCGATGGAATTTTTAAAAATATTTTTAAAGATCTTATCGAGAACATTGATGAATGAATGAAAAAAATAGTATACTCGATCTGAAATCGATCAATACCATGAATTATGTCGTCGAAAGTAAAATTTAAAATTAAATGTTTATTTTTAAATTATTATTTTTTTTACAGGATGTACTTTATCTTCAACCCTATATTAAAGAAGTTGAAGCAGAAATAGCAGAAAAAAAAGCATGGGAAAATCAATAAGAAAATTTAGTAAAATCGAGTCAGTGTTTAACTATTATAGCTGAATATGATTGCATATAAAATCTTAATATATGATTCCATGCTGTCTATTATGAGTAATCTTGTACATACGTGATTTACTTTAAAATGAAGAATTATACAAATAAATATGATTAAACTAATTATTAAACCTATTATGTATTATTGTCATTATAAAAACAAATATTTTAATATTATATATAGAAGCGCTAATATTTAATTTGACATAGTATATGACATAGTAATATAATAATTAAATTTATAAAATATATTGGCATTTAAATTCTGGGCTATTCCAATACAAATTATTTGCTGAATCTCCTGTTTACTCAGGCAACCTTGATATTTATTTGAAAATTACACAACGTAAGTTAGATCAACACCAAATAAAATGAATTGTAATTAATTTATAGTCAAATACTCTTTGTTTAAATAAATAATTTCATAGGGCACTTAAAGAATGAATATATACATTATACCGTAATAGTTTCCATGAAAAATACTGAAAATTGAAAATAATACTATAATCTCATAAGAAATTGTAGAAATAAATATTTTTGTAAAGTATTTTATTCGCGATTTTACCATTGCAAAATATTCATATTGTGATAAAATTATGAATAAAATTTTTTATCTTACATAATCATTAGATTCACATATTTGACAGTCGATTAGCTATTTGCCGATGAATTATATCCTATTAAAATTTAAAACTTGTACCATTCCAAAATGATATTTTGATGTTTTATTTACTTGTTTTGTTACATATACTATATACTATATTTAGAATAATTTCATAAAATTATATAATAAATATATATTTTTTTAAAAAGAAATCCGACCCCTTCCATTATGCTACAGATTACACTGAAAATGCCTCTCAAGCGATGGCCGAATTAGCGTTTACTCATTGATAAATATATTGCCACTTCGCGCAAAACCCATTTTTAATAATATGCTTACAGCGAAAAATTGCTATGAATTACAATAACAACTTTCCAAAATGTACACAACCGTTGCGTATGATTTCCCTGCTTATTACCGATCCAATAGTGTAAAAAATCATATTCGAGACACTCTCTATATATATATATTTCTAAATATAATTCTGAAATAATATATATTACACCCTATTTCTGAAAAGACTCATCAGTTTAACTAAATGGGATGAGTCAGAGTGTGATGATGTCCATCAGCTAATCATAACGTACACAATTGAATATTAATAAGGTGGGCATGAATTCTACTCGGAAATAGTTGAAAGTCTTATAATAAGTTTCGGAACGATTTACGAGTTTATATTATGTTGATGCATTCCAAGTTGAGTCTATCTTCATTAAACAAATATTTTTAATTATAAAAATAAAAATTAATTTTCTCCTTCAATGAATATTATTTCAAAAGCACTCACACCTGATATTGCTGAAATTTAGTACATTTATGTTCTATAGTGAAATCATGTATCATATATCATGGTGAAATGCATAACAACCCATAAAAATGACGGTTTTGTGAATTTATCTGAGAAAATAAGAAAAAAAGTCCACATATTATGAATTTATAAAACAAAAAAAAATTCAAACACATTACCAAACACATACCAAAATATACTATGAAGTAGATAGACTATAAAGTAAAGTAGACTAAAAGATTATTTCTTTCAATCACGTCACAAAGTTCAGACACTCTAGAATTAGTTGGCCCTGTAATAATTAAAACTTAATTAAATTTACAAAAAATCGTGACAACTGTATATTGATTAGGAGTCCATACCGCACGTAAGAATAGGAAAGATCAATGTCATTTTTCTACAGATTCATTTATAACATTGGTATGAATAAAGAGAGTGTTTTACAAATAAAAAAAACTTTTGTAGCTAACAGAGTAGCTGAAATACAAAAGTTATCAAATAAAATTGGTAGCATATAAGACGATATCATCTCCTGAGAAATTGATGGCGTTGCATTTAATCTGTTTGGTTATCCTGAGAAAAAGCTAAGTGGCCTGTTTCAACAATTATTAACCAAACTAAAGTACCTAAAAAACGAGCTATTGCATTAGAATACATATAAAGTTAGAAAATTGTACTTTATTTAATACATTTTCGACATATACATGCCTCACATGAACGCTTGCATATTACTTACGTTTCATTTTCAATTGTATAAATGAATTAGGTGATTTAAAACAACAGGTCACTTATCCTTAAAAGAAACCAATAATACGTTAATATTGATTTCTAAACTATTACAAGCAGAAACCTTTTGACAAGATATTTCAAACGTGAAGGCAAGAAAACAGACTGCATAAAATTCCTTTAACTGACTCCTTTTATCGATAATCTGAAAATGAATAAAAGAAGATCGTACTTACATTTATTCCACCGCGCAGTTCATATTTCGGAGATTTGTGAAAAAATCCATGAAAATCTGTAAAATTTCCCATGCAATACATTGCGGAGAAAACTTAGGATATTTTTTTATTAGAGGGGGTATACTAGTGCAGATATACAAAATATAAAAATATCTCGACTAAATCGCTATCAACATTTACAGCATATATGTTTCAATATTTCTAATAGTGTTGATAAGTTGGATATCTTCGCTAACTTCAATAAAGCCATAAATGGTCCTAAACGGCACCAAATAAATTTAAGCCTTGAATAATCGTCACTTATCCAGACCTTATTCGAGGTTAAATGATCTAGTGTGACCATCAAGGTCATTCTTGACCCATGACATGAGCACCTAAAGTTGACCGTGAAATAACCTTGAAAAACAAACCCAAGGTCAAATTCAAGGTCACTATTAAATTCCTTGACAAAAGTTACCTTTAGATTGATCTTGATCTTGTCCAAAATCAGTTTACCTGGATAATTATGAATATGTTCCGGGACTTTTTGGACACCCTGTATATAATCGTGGCTTTCGAATAAAAAGGCCATATTTCAGGGCTCGCTTCAAAAATGTGGTACTCGCAGACCATTATTTTGCTTTCATTTCAGTTGGCACCACTAACTAAATATTCAAGGTATGTAATTTAAAATACGAAAATATATGAAATATATATATATATATATATATATATATATATATATATATATATTACATATGACTTCTATGGTGAAATATTGTAGTTTCTGTTCTACAGCGAGTTTCGTGTTTGAATGGTAAAATAAGATGTTTGGGTATCTCAGAACGACCTCCACGGGGAATTTTATGTTCGAACGGTAAAAACCGATATCCAGATGTCTTGGAACGACTTTCAGGGGGAGTTTTGTGATCGGACGGTAGAATACTAAGTCCAGGTGGGAGGGATAAGGAGTTGGGAGGGTAGAAGACAATGTTCAAATTATGACGGCATGCCTTCTATGAGGAATTTCGTATTTTATACCTGGTCATCGTGTTCTACCTACCCAACACAAAATTCTCTATAGTAATCGTTTTGAAACATATTCTATCATCCAAACATGAAACCTGTAGAAGTCACCTCGAAATACTTGGACATTTTTGCTAACGACCGAACTCGAAAGTACAATTTTCCCCGTAGAAACCGTTTGTAATATGAATATATATTGTATAAAATAGTCTTCGAAATATCAAATTTTTGGAGTGAAGAAGAAAAGAGAAATCGATTATATTATTATCTCGGGCCAAGTCGAGACGGGAGATGCTAATAATAAAATAAAGATAAATTAATTGCAACTGCATTATTATTAAACTAATGGATTTTTAAATAAAAACTTCAATCTTTTTATAACCAACGTTGTTTAATAATTGTGAAACATAATATAAATTGCATACTAACATACCTTAGTGAAGCCAGCGAAATAATAATGACTCAAATAAACACGCTCGTATTTTTATAGTCTCGGCCCCCACTAATCGACGTAGGTTCTGTGAACTTAGCGATAAAGGGTGTAACGTTACGCGACAATATTGAACAGCTTTGTCTCACAGCCATATGGCCCAGAAAGAAATTCCCATCTTTGTGGACAATTTTATTTCTAGGTTTTGTAGAATGTATCTCTAGGTTTTGATAGAGTTCGACAGCTTTCGAAAATAGTCATATTTTCCACCAAACAAGTACATGCCAAAGAAAGTACAGATAAAACCTATGTTTTCCAGGAACGGCACCGAATCTCTCAATTACATACATCTATTCATATATTCATTGTAGAAAATATTAAAATTTCCAGTCACAGCACTGGTTATTACAAAGCCACTCAAGATGTTATTTTTTTATATACTTAAATAATGCTTAGTAAATTCGAATGCGTATTTTCTACTTTAACTATATAGATCTAAATAATTTCGTAAATAAAAACAATATTAAATTATAGAAATTTCGCTGATTTGCTTTCAAAATAAACTATACAAGTTTTGTTACCTCGCTTTATAAAATAATCGAATATAATTTCAAAGTATCGTGCAAAATTTAAATCATCATTAAAATCGCGGTGCGGTCATTGATCCTCCCTCTTGGATACATAAAACTTCGAATACAGCATTAGCGAGAGAGATAAAACGATAGATAGATAGATAATAATTTATCTATAATAATTATAATTATATGCATAGCTTATACTGTATATAACACATAGAGTATTGCTAATATAATATTCATATAAAATTAAAGTAATAGAAACATTAATAGTATAAGTAGCAGTGAAAATATACTAGAAAAAAGAATAAGATAAACTGGACTACAAAATTTAGGAAAAAATATAAGAGAATAAGGAGCCTACTCGTTAATTTGTTCTATGACAAAATAATTGAAAAAAGCTCTTGTAAATGATAAAAGAGTAGGTAAATAGAAGTGTCAGCAGGGTCATCACATAGGTGACGAGGTCGAATATAGGTAGAAAAGCATTTGGTAAAGTAATGGTAGCTCGACCATTGGAAACTAATTTGTACAGAAGAGAGCTCATGAGATATTTTCTACGATTTGTGCTCCGAGTCATCGAAGTGGGTTTCGATAGCAAGATATTGGGTGTACAAATAAGTTTCCGCAGTATTTTTTATAAATAAGAATTTATTGTAAAAAAAGGTACAAATAATGTCATTCAAAATATTGCCCATCACTTTCTACTACTTTTGACCATCTTTCGGACAGCAATTGGATACCGCGTCTAAAAAATTGCTCTTCTTTCGAGGCTATCCATTTCTTCAATTCCTCGTAAGAAGTGAAGTGCTGCTTAGCCAGACCATAAGTCATCGACCGGAATGAATGGTAGTTTGAAGGAGCAATGTCTGGCGAATACGGCGGGTGGGGTAGGACATCCCAATTCAGTGCTTCTAACGTATCCTCTACGATTTTTGCAACATGTGACCGAGCGTTGTCATACTGAAAATCACGCTTTGATTGTGTTGGAGTAGTTCGTATTAGATTACTCCAAGCTGACCCCACCAAATGCACAACATTAGCTTCTTGCCATGAATGTTTGGCTTAACCATCGAAGTAGAGGCATGCTCGAACTTACCTCATGATTTCCTACGCTTTGGGTGGTAGTAGTAAATCCACTTTTCGTGTCCCGTCACGATTAGATGTAGAAATCCTTTGCGATTTTGCCTTTTGAGCAATTGTTGGCAAGCGAATAAGCGACGCTCGACGTCTCTTAGCTTCACTTCGTGAGCAACCCAATTCCTTTGTTTTTGGACCATACCCAGGATTTTGAGACGTTGTGAAATACGTAGCTTGCTGAGTCACTTCTAACTCTTGTGCAAGTTCTTCTTGCGTTTGGTATGGATCTTCCTCTAGTACAGCTTCCAATTCTGTGTCATCATACACTTTGGACCTTCCACTGCGTGTCTTGTCCTCCACGTCAAAATCACCACTTTTAAATTTTTCGAACCATTCTCGACAACTTTTCTCACTCAAATTAACATCATCATATGGTTCTACGAGTAGTCGATGTGCTTCAACTGCAGATTGCTTTAAATGAAAGAAGTAAATTAGCAATTCCCGCAAAAGACGCTTACTTGGCTCAAAACTTGACATGTTGACACAATGAAAATTAAGTGATGCTAGTAAACAGTTAGAGGTATTAAAAGGTTATACTGTTTCTAGATGTCAACATATACTACACGACTTTTTATAGCTGACAATTTCGATGTTATCTTATCGTGGCGCCATCTTTTCAAAACGGCGGAAACTTATTTGTACACCTAATGTTTACATTTTCTAAATTTGTAGTGGTAGCGGATATTTTTAATATTAATAATATTTAATATTAAGCTCATCTGGAAGATCAGCGAGTATAGCAGAACAATAGTCAAATCTAAGAAAGACAAGGGGCTGAACAAGATGTTCTCTAAGGGAAGCGAAGTGGCTTTATGGAAAAAGTAACGTCAGAAAACAATCAAGTGGACTTATGTAAGATGTTAAGGATATGCCTCTTCCAAGAGAGTTTATAATCGATTTCAATACCTAAGCCAATAACAAAGTCTCGAAAAGGAAAAATAGTGTTATTTAAAGTAATATTACGACTTGTCTAAGTTTATTTAAGTTTTATAAATTCACTAAATTCATAAATGGAGCCAAGAGTACATTTTTCTTTATTAGAAAGATAAGATTTAAAGCACAACACGATTTCAGCAGAGCAACCAATACTGGAAAGCTTATTTAATAAGATAATGTGGGTAAATTGAACAATACGCTGGGATGTTTGAATATTGAAAACAATAAATTTTCGAGTAAGTGAATTTAATATAATTATATAAAAAATACAAGATTAATATCGACAATGTTAGAATGATATTGACCTGAACAGAGACGAAATGAAAGTAAGTCCCGCGCACTCGTACGGCGCCTTTTTGTAGCCACGGACCCCTAGACGGGTCAAGTTGCAAGCGATAAGTCCAACTCGCAGCCCAAACTCTGGCGCAGCCCGATGTTCGGAGAATCTAAGGCGATAAACCGAATACGTCCTCTTTTTGAAATTCCCGAGATTTTCCCAAAGTCAGACTACGATCTATCTCGCCTTAATGATCTGTAAAAAGACTTTTCTACGGGAAAATCTCCGAATTTCCCGTCAAAGCACGGATCTTTGCTTTTAGGAAGCATAACCCTTTTCCACTTTGAAAATCCCAAGGGCTTCCTACAGGCAGTATTCGGCCACCACGTGTGAAACCGTATAAAGCCATTATCTGGAAAACCTTCGATTTTCCCGTCACGGTCACGGATCAAGCATGTACCTTATGTACATGTTTTGTGGCCTTTAACCCGAGTTTGTTCGCGATTTTGAAGTTCATCACAACATTTACAATCCCTTTGGAAAGTAAAATCAAAATTTCAATATAATTTTAATTTTTATTCGACGCATTTCCTATACATCTCTCGTCTCTGCTTTACACGTTGTTTTACATACATTTTAAAGCAACTCGCAGAATTGCTTTCGCCTTGTTGCCGCTATGTCTGAGATTTAAGACATCAGAATTTAGATATCATATGTCACTCCACATCGATCCCGGGCTCGTTTACATTACTATATTTACATTTATTTAGTTAATATTGTATTACATCGAATCATTATAAAGAAACTTCACCTTAATATTTATAAGAAACCAAACAATGACCTTTTAATACATAATTTTCTTGTGAAAGTAATACAAACTTTTAAATATACGCATATTGGTGTAACATTATACTTAACAATGTATCTTACAACTATATCTAAACTATTATATTTAATTTATAAGAATATTCTATAATTACGCGAAATAAGCTATTACATACTATAACATAAAAAGCTATTAAAATTATGATAAGACTATGTGTATGCATATGTATATGTATATTTAACATATAAATCATTAATTAAATGTTAGTCGTAAGTTAAATCATCTGTTCGCAACAGTGGGAGACTATATGAATGACTTTAGAGAAATCAAACTGTATCATGATGATGTGGAGTTTATTGTGAATGTCTTCCCTAATATGGTGCAGAAACTATATTACTGCTGTCTCAGGGCTATAACCCGGACGAAATCCGGAATCCGGCAGATCCAGAATGCGGTACGCAGATATATATAAGGTAATCGGTTTGTATACAATTTTTTTAAGCATTGTGGAAAGGAAATTCAAAATAGAAATTATAGGTCGGAAATTGCTGGGATATTTAGTACTTTTAGTTTTAGCGATGGGGAGGACAGTCGACTCACGCCAGGGTAAAGGGAAATAGGACTGTAATAAGAATTGATTAAATATGTTAATTATATATATGGTGTAGTAACCGGAAGTGTGGCTAGAATGAAATTCTGCAGAAAATTGTGCATTCCCTTCGCCTGAGATATAGTATGGTTTATTAATCGTCTATACATCATGAACAGATATATGAGAGAGATGGAATGATGGGAAGAGGAGGAACACGAAAATTAAGTAATGTTTACTGACTAAGAACGTAAGGGAGGATAGTTAGGATTGGTGGATATTCTGACAAATTGAAGATTAAGTCTTACAATAGGAAAATCAGGCTGGGGTGTAGTGCGGCTCCATGTAAGTCCAAGATTACGAAGTTCCTTCTAGAGATGAGCAGAGTCATTTGTTTTTGTTAATCATTGTTCATAGTAGACTTGGTGGGAAGATTCAGTAAATTTCCTAGTATCATCTCTCATTTTCCTATATTTTTTAAGGTTAGATAAGAGTTTAGACCGCCGGTACATAAGCTAGAGCGTATTACACCAAGTAAGTTGTTCCTTAACTTACCTCGAGCTCTAGCCATATTTGGATTTTCTACGTGAGGTTGAAGTGACTAGCAGTACTGATCGAGTTAATACATCACATACATAAGAATATAAAAAATTTAGTGTTACTTCAGGACCACAACATACATTTAAGTAGGATCAGACACATTTATACAAATAATAGCACAATATATTAGCATTAAGATTTTTGAAATTATAATATGAAAAGTTACTGTTAAAGATAGCAAAAATGAAAGGACTGTTAGATTTCATGCAGAGATTAAGCCAAGTGTCAGAGGTAGGTATATATGGTGTACAGCATCCGAGGAAATAGATGCTAGGGAGTTCTCATGTAATAAGTCTTTCAAAAATATTGAGTCATAGGATGAAGATAATAAATCCACAGTGAAATCACCTAATATAATTTTAGAAGTATATAAGCTAATCCTAGTAGTTGAATCTTCTACAAAATTAGTACCTTATACGAAAGGAGCATGCAATGACCGATATAAAACACCGACAAAAATAGTTTAGGTTGTCTTGGCAGTACTTCACAGAAAATATATGCACGAAATCCTGGTTGGGATTCCCAGACACTTGCTAAAAACATAGAGTGTTAACTTGGAAATTAATGTTGACGTTGAGAACAAAACCACTTTCTTGTCTATTCTGATCATTGCGTAATAATATACAACCTTCAAGTGAGACATCATCAATTATGTGTGAGTCAAGCTTTGTCTCAGTGACAGCAATGATACGAAAGGGATGATAGGTGGAGAGATGATATCTAAATGTGTGTGAGAGAGAGAAAGAGAGAGAGACAAGTGACTGAGAGAGAGAGAGAGAGAGAGAGAGAGAGAGAAATATGAAACATCATGTTTATACTTGTCTTTCTATGCTCGTTGTGTGTATAATGTGTATAATGTGTGTGTAAAAAAACACGAAATAAATCGATGCTTGTTTTCTTAGGCAAAGCTATACGTATAATTCGATATGTGAAGTGCTCAGAGAGCGGGCGCATGTTTCACATATTTTATTATTGTTAGACGGTCCAAGCTTATGTTTACAACCGCACCATGATAAGCTTTTTCGTTCTCGCAAAAACCATTGATGCTCGTTTTCACTCATTCCGTTCAAAGTCCGCGAGAGGCTTTGCCTGAATATTTTAGTTCTACCTTCTTGACTGGAAATCCAAATCCTGTCTTTTTAATACATTATTCAGTATTGGTTAATAACTTGAATACTAGCATTATTAAAATTTTTTTTCTTCTTGAAGTTAGATTTTCATAATCTATACAGGTATGGTAATATGTCTAATCAGTTTTAGGACATTCGGTATATGTATTAGATACAAAATGCAATCACATAGAGCCCACAATTAGCTAGCTTTCTTTTACAATACACACCTGAGATTATTCTAAATCCTTTTAATTCATGGAAAGAACTAGAATGGTAAATAAGAAAATACAATATCTCGATAGTTGCAAAATGTTTGCTCCTAATACATTACAGATTTCATTTTGGAGATAACCTAAGTTAGTTCACTCCAGCTGAAAAAATCTTTCATTCGTATATTTAATAGCCTGTCACTGTAGGACTGATGATTTCTTTTCAATACCGATCGAGTAAAAAGTAGTTCCGAATATAATATATATTGTGGGTTCCGTGTAAATCAAGAGAGATTTTCAGGTAATTGTCATTTCAGTCTTATGTAATGTCAAGATTTAAGCAGCATTATATTGTAATTGTATGTTATCTAATTACGGAGACGCATGGTATGGACAGCGTGTTTGAGGCAAGGATTACTAGCATTGTATTACTGATGTGCCCAGTAACCCTGAGACGAATACTACATTATTTAGATACTACAAACCTTTACAATCTGACTGCTTAAGACCTTTTTTATGTTAGGAATTGGTACTTTTTCACTGGAACTCTCTAAATCCTATCGTGTAAACATAAATTAATGAATATATTATTGACCATTTTACTACCATTCTACATTGCTGCGAATTGATCAAATAGCGTTGGTATGAGAACGTTTTTCAAATTTTATTTCTAACTTTTTGGTTATAAAATTTTTAAAATGTTCTTATTTTCACACTATTGGAAGTATTAATTTGAAAGTTTGCGGTAATATAGCGAGACGTAAATTAAGAAGATGATTAACTAAAATGTGCAAGAATTTGATTCTAATTAATATTGTTTAAAACAAAGAAAACTTATTGCTTATGATTGATAAAACTTTAAATATTTAAATGATTTCAAATTTAAATAGAAATACACCAATATTTATAATATCTTAAGAATTATTTTCACGTATAAAAATCAAAATGTAATATATTTAATTTAACATCTTCCATTAGTCAAATTCAAATAGATATATATTTATCGTTAATAAAAAAAAATCAATATTAGACCGAATTATATTGAACTTATTTTCGCATGTTAACAAACTAAAGAATAATTATTCATTTTCAATCTCGTATCGTATGTAGCTAGTTATATAGCATAAAATTTTTTGCAATTATGTATATTCCGCATCATTATTTAAAAAGAATTTTTATTGGATATTGTCAAGCCCATATTCACCTGACTCTAAAAAAATATCCCAGGGCACCAAAAATGGGTTATTCCGATCCTGGGGCCGGCGTGCTGCGGCTCGAAGTATCGCCGATCAATAAAAACGTCCCCGCGCGTTCGGTCTCCGTTCGCGCTCTCTTTCTCTCTCTCTCTCTCTCTCTCTCTCTCTCTCTCTCTCTCTCTCTCTGTCTCCCCCCCTCTCTCTCCATACTATCGTGTGCGCGCACCCCTTGCGCAGTACATATACACATGGAGCCCTGGCCGATATACTATCATCATAGTATAGCAGTATAGTAGCCGACTTGTGCTGCCCTGGTTCTCCGCGTGCCGCCGTGCGGCTCCGTCGCTTCATTACAATACGGACGGAGCGACCGAGCGACCGACCGACCGACCGCGACACGGACAGCCGTACCCGTACCGGAGCCCGTTCGTTCTCGCGCGGCCGAGATCAGCGGGGGGTCCCGCGCGTGGCTACCCTCCCCCCGCTGCCATTGAGAAAGCGGAGAACTAACCGAGGGCGGCGCGTCCAGAAGCAGCGGCAGCGACGGTAACAGCATCGTCGCCGGGGATTGCGTATCTCTCGCGCGCGATTGCCGTCTCCACGCAGCAGCTCCGACCGGGATATGACGGTGCCAATGGTAAGTCGCCGTGCTCGTTTGCCTCTCTCTGTGTGTTGCGTGTGTGTATGTGTGTGTGTGTGTGTGTATGTGCGCGTATGTATGTTAGACATTTGCACAATGTATCTGATCTGTATGTAATATAGAGGAAGAGTTGCAATTATATTGATAATCACGTCTGTCCCTCCCTTCTCCTCGAGTATGTAGCTGGCGACCGTTGTTCCGATTTTCGTGCCGGGCCGCTCTATATATATATATATATATATATATATATATATATATATATATATATATATATATATGCGCGAATTGGTGCCATAAGATATATGTACATGTATGTATGTATGTATGTATGTACGTATATATATTAAGGCCGAGGGGATGGAAACCGAATTATATATGTAGTGATTTCGGAGAACAATGCTAGCGTCGAGCGAACCGACATATAATATAATTTCACGGGGTACGCCCGGATAAACTATCCATAACTCGCTCCAATACGGTCTTGCTCTTTTAGGGTGCTGCTACTGCAGTTTCACCCTTCTGTCCGTGATCCGTGGTTTCGTTATTTGTCAGAAATATATATATATATATATATATATATATATATATATATATATATATATATAAGAGCAGGATTATATTCTTTAATGAAAATAATCAGTTGTAGGACTTGGGCATATTATGGCAGCCTCTCCTTGTCATATCGCTGTTATCGCAAAATTTCGCGTGCAGCGGTTTATTATAAAAACTCACAGCATGCAATTATGTACGGAGCGGAGAGATTGCGTGCAGCACATTAATATCCAGGCACTATATAGGTATATATATATATATATATATATATATATATATATATATATATGTATGTATATACGAACACTACATTCAACATTAGCGATAATATATAAATAAATATAATTGCATCGAATGTATAAAAAAAACTTTTTTTTTATATAGGTTTCTCGAACGCCAAGGAAAGTATTCAATTATATTTAACTATATACAATAAAAATCGCAAGGGTGTGATGCAATGCCGAATAAGCGAGTCGCGCCTCTGTGCATCTACAATGATGGTTCGTCTGTGGGGCGGGGGCTTTTTTTTTGCAACGAGAAAAATAAAATCGGGTAAAATCAATAACGGAATATATAGTTGGCATATTGCGCAAGTTATGTGTGCGTATGTATATGTATTAGTAAGAACATATGTGTATGTGTTCCAGCATCTTTGGAAAAATCGTCGCCTGGATATCATTTGTCGAATTCTTTCTTTTTTTTAAACGGGGGTACGTTGCGTCATTTTAACTGCTTCTATACAGAGAGTGCTTGCACCTATAAGTTCGCGCATTGATTTTATTTTGTGCTTCATTAAATCTCGAACAAGTGTAAGATAACATATACAGCTATAGTGACAATGATTGTCAATGAAGGGTCGAAAGTAAATAATAAGCTTTTGCATTTGCTTGAAAAAATTGAGGCAATATATGTGTCATTCCGAATTTTCCAGCGAATTAATAAGCTTTTGCCTAAAACTTAAAATATCAAGTTATACGTAAATTAGATGTATTAAATTTTCTCAGTGAATGCTAAACGAGCTCATTCGCACCTTTTGGATTTTTATTATTATTTTTTTCGCTATATAAGAGAGAATAAGAATTCGGTATTTATTTTTTTAAATATCTTCTGAAATATATAGGGGCTTATGAATGTACATACACATCTTTATGATTTATAGGTCAAACTTTGTAGAGCAATTTTGCCATAGAAAGCTTAGAGTCCAGCCTTTACTTACTAAATACGACCGAATACTTTTTATACGCTTGAACCTAGATTGTTCTCAATTAGGAGATTATTCGATCAAGTGTATCTGCAATTAGATATCTTGTACATTTCAAACTGAAAAATGCAGATAAATAAAAACGAAGGAAATGTAAGCCATAAATCGAATTGCCCCACTACTTGTTCATTGAATAATGCGAGAAAGAGCAGTAAATACAATATTTAATACAATAATAAAATGAATACGATTTTAAAATATATAAATTTAATTATTTCGTTAATATTTATAAGATTTTTAAGGTTTCTTAATTTAGAATTAAAATCTGGTTAAATTAATAAAAAAATTTTAATACTTTGATGTTTTAAATTAGCTTTCCTATCTTATATTATTTGTTCAATAACACAGTTTCTTGGTTTTCTTAAAATAAAAAAAAAAGATTAGTAGAAAAATAATACGATTAATATATGCCAATTAAAACGATTAATAGATGCATCACTGATTGAGATTCGTGCCTATTTAGCATGCAGCTGTCATAGTTTTCAAGTGGTTAGTGTTTGAAGATAATCGCATAATTGAAAAATACGCTTTAAAGGCATTATTGCAGGTTTACTACACAAATATTATTGCGGTCTTAAAAATTCGAAAAATAAATTTATCAATACTCGTGGATATTTATTGAAGAGATTAAATATGTTTTTAAAAGTTTTTTCTTCTTAACCGGATCGATTTATCCGAGCATGACCCTTATATAGGCCTGTTCAAATAATCCGTATAGTAGAACATAGATTAATATGTTAAACGCAATAAATAATAATAAAAAAACTAATAATAAATAATAAAAAAACGCAATAAAGTCAATATAAAAAATATATTTTTCAGATCCGATATAAAAAATGGAGAAAATTCTTTTAATGAATAATAAGACTATTTGTATCATTGTGGTTAATATTAATGGATATATATATATATATATATATATATATATATATATATATATGTATTACGTTATATACGTATACTAAATTATAAAAAGAATATTTAACAGAACAGGTATTTTTATAAAAATTTATACATTTTAAAAATTGATACATTTTCTAAAAATGTACGTTTAATTGTAGATATAATTTTTTTTATTTATGTAAGATTCGATCTATTCATGATATCGTCTAACTCTTGTACAAAGATCTGAGCTAGAAACATTAAGAATAAAAGTACCTAGATAATATACAGACTTACTAAAAATTAGAATACTGAAATGGCTAATATAATATCCGCTTATTTTTAAATATGACTATAAAATTAAAAAGAATTAAAAGAACATGTATCGAGGAGAGAACATCTCATATGTGTAATGGATTTGATACAAATTCTGCAAAGTAAGTTTAATTACCATCAAAATAAATACTATAAATTTTTTGGACTTAACTCTGTCTTAATCCTAATATAACGATACTTTTTTACTTACAATTAGTATAACTTTCTCATTAATTACATTGTTTTCAATTAAAACGCTTATTTTTGGCGCCAGATTCGACGGACGAATAACATTTGAAAACAAAATAGTTCCAATGAATTTATATAACTAGTAAAGGATTCATAATCATTACCGAATCTGGTACATCTATATATCTGTAAAGTTAATTGAATGGTTTACATAGTATATTCAAATGAATTCAATACTTTGAATTCAAAACTTTACATTTACTTGAAGAATTGGCGAAGTCAATTTTTATCATTCGTGTAATATCTATCTGTTTATTTTACTATTATATTCAACTGATGAATAACTGAAAATTTTAATTAACCATACCCTTTATTTATATCTGTTCATGATTTCTGCGAATTTTCAAGGGGATTCCTCTAACCGTGTGGAAATGCGAACGTTTTTAAAATTACATTTATAAATTTTGTTTATTAAATTGTAAAAACGTTTTGATTCCCGCAAGGTTTACGAGTGTACTTGAAACTTTACAGTAATGTAAAATAGATGCAAATAAGGGGCGTGCATAATTAACATTTTCAATAATTCAATATTATATTTCACATATCATATTCTCTAAAACAGAGCACTATACGCTCGAACTGTAGAAAGGAGTAAAAAATACAATATCTTGACCAACAACAAAGAGCATTAGTTCTTACAACTTTAGAGGTCTCGTTCTATAGAATCTGGACCAAATTCATAAACCATATCACTCTTTGTAAAAATCGAGGCGTACCTTATAAGGATATTTAGTTATTAATGCAAGTATTCTTTTATAATTAAAACAATATGTATTTAAAAAAAACAGATATTAATAATAGCTCGAATCTTGACGTAAATTTATCCATTAAGATACGCATATTGTTATTACCGAGTGCAGCAAACGCTAATCTGAACTTGTTAATGTAAAAAAAAGGGCATCGAGTATATATATATATATATATATATATATATATATATATATATATATATAACATTTATTTATCTTTATATTCCAGTTTGATTACCTATCGATCTTCTCGCAGGGGTACTATATATTAAAAGATCCCGTACCCACCGGGACTCGCTGCTCCGGGTGCTGAGAAATATGCAAATGAGATGTATGCTAATGTCGCAGTCTTATATAGTGTGTATTCTGGGATTAATCGGGTCTACAACGTTTCATCAAATTACGCGCGTTATACGTCAGGGGTGGTAGGTGACCGACTAGCGGCGCCTATGTGAAAAATTGTCTTTTATATATATATATATATATATATATATATATATATATATATATATATATATATATTAATATAGCGTGGTATTAACAAAAAAATCTATTTATATTTGCGGTGGTGACCTATATTAGTTCTGAGGTACTTATTTGTGAAATTCTGAGAGTTTCTGAAATCGTTCCCGCTGTATATATCAAAACGAACTTCCCTATATCCCCTCCCACACACACATATATTATTGTAGTTTAACGTATAGCCTTTAGCTACACATCTCGAACCATATACCGAATTGCTATTTCTACGTAAAACACATCCAGTCTTCTGAAGACTTTTTGAAGCTGAATACTAAATAGAATCGTTTAAGATATCTTAAGATGCGTTTAAGATAATATTTTCATTTAAGATCTTAATAAGCTTTTCTCGACGAAAGAAATCCCAATGTTTTACAGATATTTTTAAATTTACTATAAAATGAAACCTTTACAAGATATTTTAAGAAGGGTTAAAGATAATATTTTTATTGAAGATTTTAAGTAGATCTTTTTTTTGATGATTTTTTGACAGAAACTATTCCGCTCTTTCGAAGAGGTTTTTAGGCCAATTGTGAAATGGAACCTTTTCACGATATCTTAAATTCTGAAGATGCAATGTAAGATATAAAAAGCATCTTTCTTATAATAATTAAAAAATTCTGATATTTAAGATAATTTAAGATATATTAAAGATGAAGTCTAATATTAATATTCAAATACTTAGTCGTATATCATATTGAAACTATCTTAATATATCTTAGCAATTGTAATGCTAAGTCGCCATAAAAACTTTTTTATAATATTCTGAACAGGTCTTAAGAGTTTAAGATATCTTCGAAGGTTACAATTCATAGTGAGTTTGAAAAGATCATCGGATGATCGGTAAGTTTTTTGTACAAAGGGTGTACAATTTTGGGACGTCTGAAAGGATCCATATATAAGAAATTTCTAAAAAGATTGCGTGACAATTGGTGAAGACTCAAGTAGCACCGGACCAGCTACTGTCACTGTTTCTTTCTCCCTCTATCTCCCCCCCTCTCGCTATTCCATGTAGAATACAAATACAACTCCATAAATCTCCCCTCTCTCTGATACATTAGTGGCTCTGTTAGATGCGTGCGTTTCCTTTCTATATATGTATAAACACACACACACACACACACACACACACACACACACACACACACACGTATATATTGTGAACCCCCCACATCTCGCCTCCGGCAGAGCAGCACGGAGTTCACGTGCTTGGGCCGTGGCCATGGAATATACCCCTTCCTCCTGTCTTCACCCTCTGTCTTTTCTTCTTCTTTATTGTATCTATAGGTAAGCGATGTATTATATCCGGACGGGCGCTCAAGACGTACAGCCTCTTCTTCTCCAGCTCACTCTAATCACTTTGTGTTTAAGAGTATGTGCGTGCTTATGCATGTGTGCGAGCTTGCGTGTGTGTTATTATATATATGTTGTATACTTGTATACGTGTATATATCGATTTGCCAACTGTTTTCTTCTGTACATATATATATATATATATATATATATATATATATATATATATATATCCTCCATATAATTCAGTTACAGTAGTACATATTTTTTGACTCTTTTCTGATAATTATAGTGCAGAATTCGGTTTATTATGGTTGTATTAGAGTAACGTATTATGTGCCATGAATGTCTTTTTTTTTTATTAATTTTTCGAGTATATTAAAATGCAGAAAGGAATATACACGATTTTACGAGGTTCAATTAAAAAAATAAAGCGGGTTATGTGATATTTCGTCGAGGGTTCATCGGTACTTAAATTTATTATGTACGAATTCATACGAGTTGCTTGTATTTTATATATGCATATAAATTTATTATAAATAAATAAATAAATAAATATATATATAAGTATATATAAATAGGCCGAGCATATATGTTAGAGAGCGGTAAAAGATACATTAACCATTTTCCTCCGTTCTTACGTCAAGGTAGGATTAGATAAAATTACTAAATTATGAATAAAATTACTATATTTATTAGCTAGCAATACTAAATTTTTCGAAAGCAGCAGATAGAATTCCAAAGATCTCAAAAATCGACATATTCTTATGTAAAACTACATTATGTTTGACTATAACTTATACATTGACTAAAATATGATAAATTTGCAGAATTTTTTTACACTTTTTTTAGCATAACTCAGCTGCTTCTGTAGAAAATACATAGTAATTTTTGTTTAACGCTTGCTTTACGCGCATATATGTATATAACAAAACTATAATCCCTAAGAGTCCATTACATTTTCACATGAGGTATGTAATAAAAAGGAGGGCAATTTAGCGGTTAGCTGATACGTATCAGCTCGAAAGCTTCGCGGTTTCCGCTATATAGATATGTAAACGCCTGTTTATACCGATCTGGGCCTATATATATAGATATATATATATATATATATATATATATATATATATATATATATAAACATATCTGGTGATCGTACAGTAGCGCAGTATAATAGACGAATTGTAAAACTGGATTTCTCTTCAATATGGTGTACCATCGCAAGGTCGTTATAAATTAATGCCGCGTAATTATATATATATATATATATATATATATATATATATATATATATATATATATAACTTCATCGCGAAAACATAGATGGTAAATATAACTTTTTCTGACTTTAAGCTAAAAATGAACGGTAATAGAAACTTAAATTTATAAGCACTTAACTGTATAGAGTTCAAATGTAGAACGGTTAATTGATCGATCTGTCTATACCAACGGGTATGTTAATTTTAGTATACCGAGAACAAGTGACTTTGATCAATAAATATATATATATATATATATATATATATATATATATATATATATATGTATGTATGTATGTATTTAAGAGTAGAATTGTACTATATATGTTTTTATTCTAAAATTTATTGTACGTAGTTCATTATATATTCAAGTTGAATGTCTCATAAGATTATAACTGAATAATATGTAACTGATACTTGCAAGCAAAACGGTTTTTCTCATAAGGAAAGGTAACGGCACTTGATATTGAGCGATGATATACTCTGATTATTTTTAAAATGATTACCCGTTAATTTTTGTAACCTAATTTTCTTCCGTAGTTGAATTTGGTATACTGGTTAATCGGAGAAATTTGTTAAATGAATACTTCCAGTTTTAACGTCAGATTCGAAGGGAAAATAACATTCCAAACAAAATAGTCCTAATGGAACCGTGTTCGTAAATGCACGGTCTTTTTTTTATTATGTATTAATTGAAGTTATGTATCAACAAATTATAGATTGGCCAATAATATGGACACGTAATCATCCAATATAATACGTGTAAAACCGATCGAATTTTATATCGTACAATAACGAAAAAAAGGGCAGTTACACAGGCATAATTTTATTAGAGTACATTTATTGGTAATTCTTTTCTCTCAAACTGAGCGCCAAGTATAGAATATCATTCAATATTGTCGTAGATTCAATGTTTTTTTTACACAGCAGTAAGTCTATAATCCAATTTTACATCGCATATTTCAAGAGTAAGAGGCTATTTTTCAAATAACGTTCTTAAAGTTCGATAAAATATGACCACAGAGCGCAAATCCAATTTTATAAGCGCGCTTTTTAAAAAATCATTTTAAAAAGTATTTTTCCTATATAGTATAGTGATTATAATATGAATTTTACGCTTTTATTCTGTTCTAAAAAAATAGTATATTCAACACGTACGTTCGGAATTCTTGTGCTAATCGGAATAAAGCCGTATGTATGCCCGGCATGAGCATCAGTACGCGTATGTTGCCCCAAAGATGCCATTGTATTGAGAAACCGTCTACATTAATTCGAAGAAAAATTTTTATTAAATTAATTATATTGTTATTTTACCTAAAATATATACGTTCTAAATTCAATGGAATATATTTAGCCATACAATTTAAATGCACTTTTCACTGAATGTAAAATTGTTTGCCAGTTAACTATTGTATGTAAGAAAGTATTTTTTACTATTGTACAAAGGCGATCTACTCGATACTATTATGTATGAAACTGTCACTGATATAAAGAGGTAAAAATTTATAAGTGTATTATGAGATATGAATAATGCTTTCCCTTCGAAAATCGTTAAATATCGGTCATATAAATATTTTAATAGATTTGGAATTTAAAGAAAAGCTTAAAACAGATTTTCAATTGAAAACGCGATTAGGGAGGGTACCCGCAAAAACCACTTTTTTGTTTAAATGAAAAATTTATGAGGGGTAAAGCGTGCTTTGTAATTGTCGTATGAAAATTATGCTGTAATTTTGGAATGACACACGTGAAATAGCCAACGATGAAAATCTACTATCAAAAATTACGATTTCAAGCTGAAATGGGTTAAGCGCAATGGGCATAATAGCGACATAATTTTTGTAATGGGATTCCAATTGCCACAATAAAAAAGGGAAGTCGGATTTGTGTAATATAAATCATCCGAATACGTTATGGGCTTTAAAAAAAAATCTCATAAATCGTCGTCTTTGCGATGAAAACACAAGTGTGCGACGGTACGATGAATTTCGCTTACAAAATACTCGACGAGAATTTATCTTTTGGCGAACGGCCTTAATATACGAACCAGATTTCCCTTTGGTCAAGATAGAGAGCTTCCGACTAGATTTCTATTAGATTTAAGAGGAACTCCATGTGTGTGTGTGTGTGTGTGTGTGTGTGTGTGTGTGTGTGTGTGTGTGTGTGTGTGTGAAGTAATGAAATGAAACTGCCGAAAACAAGAAAAGGGGATATTATGTCTTGATTATATAAATATAATATATACTTTTGACCATGACACGGATTTCCAATATAAAAAATTGTCCAGATCTTAGTCGGGATATTAAATTTAAAAGAATATTAAATTTTCAAAGAGAGGCAAAACTATAATTTTTAATTTTTGCCTTAAGCCACTTATTACTTATCATTCTACCAACAGTCTATAAATTAATTTTAAATGAATGATTCCATTGTTTCCTTACTTTTTTCCAATATGCTTTTTCTATATTAGGCAAAGCTTTTTAAGTTTTCCTTAAATCATTCTAATTAATTTATATACAGATATTCTAAAATTGTATTAAAAAGACAACGATCGTCCTACAGAATATCTTTTTCTTTATTTTATTTTAATCATGTCAATTTATCCATTATATTAGTTTTTGCTATTATACTAATTTTAGTGTTTCCATATACATTGACTGTTCAATAAAAGTTTACAATTTAATAAAAGAAGTCTTATATTATTATTATCTCTAAGGCTTTAAAAAATAATAAAAACGCGCGGTATTTAAATTGTCGTGCAATGTTTATTGAATTATTATTATTTATGAAAATTTCTTTTATAGTGAAATCGGGCAATAATCTGCTGCGAAGAAAAGTTAATTTGAACGTGCAAATTAAACAGTTACGACGATCCCACGCCTATAATTCAAATATGAGATTAACGAAATTCAAATTGCATTTTAATTTAGGAATTTGTGGCTGTTTATTAGATAACCGACTGAGAATTTTATTGAAATTTAAATTTTGAACAGATTTTAGAAACGAAACATTCCCATTCTACTGTTGGCTAGTGGAATCGTTGGAATCGTTAGTTTATAATGAAGAAAAGGTATTATTCAAATACATTTATTGTTTTTTAACACTTATATATATATGATAAGAGCTTTGAAAAATTATTGTAATTTTAAAGAACAAATGTTAGAAAATTGTTAACAGAAAATCTTCTCTCGAATTCCTAAATATTAGTTTGGAAGCTATATATTTAATCTTTGACTGATTGAGCAACAAAGTGAATTATTATGTAAATGACTTGTTAGTTCAATAATGAATTTCAAAAACATATTAGCTCTAATAAAATATTAACAGAGTGATGAACTGTAATTATTTTTAAATTCCCTCGAGAGAAAGTAATTTTAAAGCGTGTAGATATTAAATTCAGTAGTATATATATGTATATGCGTAGACACGTGCACGTGCATCCGTTGGCATAAATATATAATCTGGGAAAAGATTTTATTAGTTTTTAACAAGCATATTATTTTCTGCTATTTACATATTTATTCAGCATTATAGTTTTATTAATAATAATACATTTTATTAATAATAATAATAAAATGAAATAATCGTAAACCTAGAAATACTATTATCATTATACAATAATAAACAAGCGGTTAGAGATAGAGAATTTACATATTATACTTATATAAATATCTGTACTTTACGATAACTGTTCCTTTTAATTATTGTTAAACTATAGACTTTATAATTGTTAATTATATAATATAAAATTTTACAATAATGTGGCAGTATATGATGATGAAGATTATATGTCGTTTATTATGACACAAGTATTACGATTATTAATAATTATAACTCAACTCTATTTGATTTTAAAATCGAACATATATATAATATATGTATATTGGTATTCTAGTTACTAAAAATAATTTTTTTCTCTTTATTGTGCATTATATTTCAATGCATTATGGTTGAATTTTAATTTATAAATGACGAATATTAGATTTAAATTATAAATAGCAAATAAGTAATTCCTGAAAAAGATAAGTACATTTACATAAGTATAAGAAATGACAGAAAATAAATTAGAACACGCTTGTCTTAAAAGATTATCATATTTCAACGCTGGAAAATTAAACTACATTTGGCACATTCTCATATGAATACTATTATTACTGAATCTCGTTTTTGGACTTAAAAACATTTTTTTTTCTGACGATAAAATCACGTTACTAAATTTTTTAACATTTTCTTATAAAATGAAATATTTCTAAAATCAATTTAATTATATTCGAAGAAATTTTTAAAAATATTTAAAAAATATAAATTCAGTAAATATTGTGAAATATTCTAGAATTAATTTATAGTGATATTTTACCATTTTAGAAAGCTTATAAAATGTTTGAAAAGTATATGAAAATTCGTTTAATTAATGTTTCTAGTACACTCAAATATTTGTGTAAAATATTTTGTAAAATATTTTTCTCACACGTCATTTGTACGTCTTAAAAACATTTTTAATATATGAGTGGGACGATTTTGAATAAAATTCTGCGAAGTATTACCCAGTAAGTTTTTGGAAAACACAAATTTTCTTTTCTTCAAAAAAGACCTTTCTTTGTAAGCTGGCAAAATCAATTATATAAGCCATTTGCATCGATAATCCCAAAGTATGCATTGTATACAGCTAACAATAGACCATTCAAATTTATGAATACAGCTTTAATTTGCGAATTGGAAAAGACGTCGGCTAATTAGTGGATATTCCTCGATGCTCTATTAATTTTCATCTCGACATTTGTATATATATATATATATATATATATATATATATACACTCACGCTATATAAAAAAACTTGTTACGAGTCACGCAGCCGCGAGTCCCGCGGCCCAAGAAAAGCTACGATACGAATATAGATGCAACCTCGACCTTTCCCAGTGCCAGCTTTAATTGTCGTCGTTTAAGCTCGTTAATCGCCCCGTAATCCCACACATCCCGCGCGTCCGTTCGCGTTCGCACCTTTTCCTCCTGTCCCCGCCCTCTAGTATATATAAGGAGGGAACGACGAAGAAGAGTGCGTACGTGTAATGAGAGCAGTAGCGAACAGTAAAGAAAAAAAAAAGAAAAAAATAACAAACAAGACAAAAATAAATAATGGCACGTAACACCTTCACTTTCCACAGATGCGGAAGCCACGGAGATCGAGCCACCGACGGGACTCGGGTATCATGAAGCCCCCTCAGACGCCGATTGGCATCAGCGGTGCCAGCAGCAGCGTCAGCGGCAGCGGCAGCATCATAAGCAGCGGCACCGCCGTTGAAGCTCGCCAGCTCCCATCGTCAGTGGACCTCGCGCTCGTCGCGAGCCTCCTCGTCGGCGCGGACCGACTCTCGCAATAATATTGTAGAACTCGTCGGGGTGTCCGGACTTATTCTATGTATATACATATATATATACATACATACATATATATATCTATATCGTTATAGTCGTTGCGTTTCTATCGAAGATCGCTTCGTGAACACACAGACACTTATAATTATATAATATACGCTGTATACATACATTAGCATCCTGTCAAAAGATAGGGATAATTGCACATGCAGATACACGTACACACAGAGAGACAAGCATAGACTAGACACACACTCAGGATGAGCAGGATTGTTGGAGAATTTCAAAAAGGTGCTAGGCTGTTAAGCTATCTGACCCGCCCATACGAGGCCGCAATGACGTATAAACGGACGATGTGAAGGTGGACGGTGTAACAGAAGATAAATTATATAGATATAATATATAATTCCACATATATACTGTACAAATACGAAAGAAGTATATATAATATATACGTATATCGAAATTGGTCGCGCGCGACAAGGTAAAAATATTCCAGGTTCGGCAAGCGAGAAACACGCGCCCGATGTCCACGTAGCGCTCCACGGTCTTCCCGAAACGACGACGAGCAAGCTTTCGCGAGTCCGCTCGCGGGATTCGCTCGCGCTGCGCTAAACGGCCAACAAGTACATCTGCAGGTCTGGTATATGTACATATGCGTCTACAGAAGTGTAAAATAATACACACAGCGCTCTGATCGGCGAGAGCGAGGGAAGTATATATATATACACACACACACACACACACACACACACATTTACACCTATACATATATAAAAAAACGCATCAGCCATGGTGGCCCTGGCGTACGATCCGAATCTCGTATGGCTGGTCGTCGTCGGCTTCATCGTGGCGTTCGTGCTGGCCTTCGGCATCGGCGCCAACGACGTGGCCAACAGCTTCGGGACCAGCGTCGGCGCCGGGGTGCTCACCATATTCCAGGCCTGCATCCTGGCCACCTTCTTCGAGATCGCCGGCGCCGTTCTTATTGGATACAAAGTAAGACTACGATATATATATATATATATATATATATATATATATATATATATTTCTATTTTTGAATTACTTCCTCGTCTTGGATGAATTTTGGATTATTAAATTTTGGATAATATTGAAGTCACTGTGGGGACTTAGTCGGGTTAATCGAAATAATGTTAACGTGACTTTTTTTCATTCATCATTAATGTAGATACTTTTAATACGTTTGGAAAAAGTTTCAAGGTTACGTGTTTAAATTAGATGTAAAATCGAATACGTACAGTTCCAAGTTACATTCGATTGAACATCTAAAGTTTGGATTAGTTTGGAGTCACATTTAAAAAAGTATAACGAAATTGTTAGAATTCTGTATGAAATTAATTTATCGTATTACAATATAATAATGACAACTTATATATCAATGATATCTATTCGAAATTGTGTATATTTATATAAACATACTGAAATATATTTAGAGAGTGTGAACAATAGCAATATCTATATGTTTGGGTTAGGCAAATATAACTATAGAAAAATTCTTCTTATTCATTTTAAAGACGTTTGATTTACAAGCCAGGTAAATAAAAATGTACGAAAGTAGCTTGAAATAAAAATGAAAAACATTAAGAATCCGATTGTTCCTAAAACGATGAATAGCGAATAAAGATAGTATAATTACATTTATCACACGGAATATATTAAAAGGAATATGCTTTAATTTTATTCTGAGATAAGTTAGTATTATGTATGAAAAATATGCATTTTAATAAAAATTAATTTGAAATAAAAGGATATCGAGGAAAGTAGTAATTTGTTCGATGAATGCAATCCAAACATTTTGTATAATTTGACGAAAAAAATACAGTCCCTTACGCTACTTGCAGGTCTCCGATACAATGCGTAAAGGAATTTTAGACGTGTCGTTGTACGAAGGACACGAGAAAGAACTGATGCTCGGTGCTCTATCCAGCTTGGCCGGCTCGGCCATCTGGCTGCTGCTGGCCACTGCTCTCAAGATGCCTATTTCCGGTACACACTCGATCGTCGGCGCCGTAGTTGGATTTTCCCTCGTTTGCAGAGGCACCGCAGGAGTACGTATATACGACGACGATTCTTTATAGCTACCGGTTCTTTGTATCATACAACGACTGATTTAACGCAGCTCGGCGAAATGGCGCTTATTTTGTCGTTTATTTTAAAATTATACGCTCTTAGAATTGAAACCCGAAGCCTTTTTTTCTTTTTGCTCAACTTCGAAAACTGCGTAGCTCACCTTTAATTTCTGGACGAGGGCAATAATAATGACATAACCATTTATGATTACGCCCGCGCCGATTTTAGGTCAGATGGATGGCTCTTTTGAACATAGCAGCCTCGTGGTTCGCCAGCCCCATTCTCAGCGGCCTTGTATCCTCGTCTATTTTCTGGCTAATTCGAAAGTCCATACTGCGGTCTACGAAGCCACTAGAGCAGGGCCTTAAAATGCTGCCTTTCGCGTACAGCCTCACCATCGCTATTAATGTACTGTCCATAGCGCACGATGGGCCGAAACGTGAGTATTCGTAGAACATTTTTATTTCGCTACGTTATAAACTTCTGCTGAATTTCTTGTCGTAGAGTATTTTTTTTTATTTATTAAGAATTTTATAGATATTAGTTTCGATGCATGGATATGTGTTACATTGCGCAAGTAGAGCACTAGTGGGACAGTTCCAATAAGATTCATTGAGCATTTTTTTGCTTGTTGTCCAATTTCTGATGTTTAATTATATGGAGATGTTTTAATAGAATAATATACATATTTACATTAGTATAAATCGATACATAAGAATAATACAAATTTAACTTAAATGCTCTGGTAATATGATTCCAGCTTCATTTCTTGAAGAACAAGTGAAAATTGCAAAGTATGAGATTAATTTTTTGTTATTCCTATGCTATTGGCACATTGCGATTACACTCTATTTTCAATTCTTCTAATAGAGTTTGAAATGTTACATTATTTAGAATTTTTTCAATTTTTTGAAAATTGGAATTGGGACGGTATTACTATACATCATCTCGATTATTATGAGATATCAATATAATCAGTCTAAATATAGTTTACAAAATAATTGCACCATTTCACTTTTGATGTTACATTTAAAATTTTAACGATTAATATAAGCTTTGAATTCTTTTTTATATTTACGGTTTTAGAATATTCAATAGAATTTGGTTTATTTTAGATGTACATAGAAATATCGTAAAGTTCTATTGAACATATTCATTCATTCGGCCAAATCAGATATTCGTCTGTATTTACCGAAGGATAATTTCGATGATCTTCACAAGTAAATTTTCTATTAGATTTGTTAATATGTCGAAATTTGATGAATTTCCCTGTCAAATCAATAATTGTTCATTAAAAATCAGAGCTCACATATAAACTGTATAATACTCGAAGTGTTTGATTACGATTTTACAGTGATACACAAATATTCTATTATGTATACGGGTGAAAAATAATGATCCTTTATCATTTTACATTATTATTTTATTGCGTTTATGTTTCATTTGGATTTTAAATATGCCTACTAATGAATCTCGAAAAGGATATTCAACGAACATGGAAATTTAACAATGCTAATAAGCAATTTAAACTTTTGAAGCTTTTGAAGGTCATGACAATTGTCTTTTAATAACCTATACATTTAACAAGCAGAATCATTTTTGTTACTGTAACATATATATACTTATTGGACCTAATCAACTAAGTGTTCTCTGGTACGTAACGTTTCATCGAAGAAAACTATCAAATGTGTCTGTTGACGATAACTAAAAGTAAAAAAAAATCAATTAAAAATAAAAACGTACTTTTGCAAAAACCAAAAACAACCAAAGTAAAAATTCTTAGGTATAAAATACAGAGTCGATTTGACGTTTATATTATATCCTTCCTATACTCCTCCCTCTCTTTCTCTCTCTCTCTCTCTCTCTCCTGCAGTTCTGAAGCTAGACAAATTGCCGTGGTGGCTTAGTCTGAGCACCGCATTGGCCTTCGGCGTGTTATCGGCTGTGATCGTTTACGTATTTGTCGTGCCCTGGCAGAGAAAGAGGATAATAATGTCGCACAGTAGCAGCAACAATAGCCGCGTGCCGGAGCTGGACGCCGCCGTCGCCGACAATAAAGAGACTACCGCGCTATCGGTAATCTCGCAGCGCGCGCCATCAGCCGCGTGCAACAGTGAGGCGCCCAGGTGAGTGAACGATTCTTTTTTTTTCTCTTTTTTTTTTTTTGATTTTTTTTGTTATTTTATTTTATTTCCATCTTATTATACACGGTATTGGAGGTGTATAGGTACGAGCGAAGTACCAGAAATTGGGATTGAGGAGGAAAAAAGTTAGCCTATGATAAAAGTCATTGTATTATATATGCAGTTATGGCAGATGCCAATCGTTTTTTCTGCACCTGCCAATGTCCACCGGATAATCACGGCGCGTATATTTTTTGTGTCCATCATCCGAGGGCTTGAAAAATAAAACATGCTCTAGACGCAGCTGCAGCCGCGGAGTATTAAGGAATTGAGCTGGGGTTACGGTGATCACGGAGCAAAAAGCAACTAGTTGTCTATTTGAATTTTTTTTTTTTTTCATTATAATTTCCGAGCTTTCGATTCTTCAAGCCCTAAGTGCGAGGATCGAAATATCTGCTCTGCAACTAATTGATGGATACTGGCAAGTGGCGTAAAAATTCCTTGCATCAGCTGTCCAAAATGCGTATATCAACATTTTCGAGTTTTATTCTTGAATCTTTAACTTTTCCTTCCTATAATACCAATCTTCAATGTTGATCGGCTAGATCTGGAACACCGTGCATATGTGTGTGTATGTGTGTGTGTGTGTGTGTGTGTGTGTGTGTGTGTGTGTGTGTGTGTGCGTGTGTGTGTGGTGTGTGTGTGTGTGTGTGTGTGTGTGTGTGTGTGTGTGTGTGTGTGTGTGTGTGTGTGTGTGTGTGTGTGTGTGTGTGAGAAGGGAAACTTTGCATTTAGAACAGTTTCGAGGTAAAAGCCGTAGAACTGAATTTCACGCACGAATCTTGCGCGAATGTAAAGTATGTACGAGGAAAGACGTGTTCGCACGGTCAGAGTATTGCTACTATAGATTCGTATACAAGATCTGTTGAGTTTTACGATTCTGTATTAAACGTTACTTTTTTTTCTTATATATAGCTGACCAATTCTTTTTTACGGACTGTTTTTCAGCTTAATTTACCAGTGTATTTATTACGGACACGGATCCGTAAAAGTGAATTTTACTACTATAGTTTTTTAGCGTTTAGATTTAGAGTTTTCTTATGTAGTTGGTTTTATATTTGTTGATTAACAATAAGTATCCTAATATTTTTTTTATAAAAAGTAGCTGTATTATTTATTGGCTTATGTAGAATATATATATATATATATATATATATATATATATATATATATGTATATAGATTGTATAGTTTATTTGTAGTGACAAGCACATAAATTCTTTCGAATTATTTCATTTAAAAAAAAATCACAAATAAAAATCACAAATAAATTTTCAAAGTAATAATTTTCTAAATATATATGAACATCATATTATTATCAAAATACTGTAAATCATATGTACTCGAATATAGGCTTTAAGAATTTATATATTTTTAAATTATTTATTTTTTCATTTATTAACATATGTTTGAGCTAAAGTTTTGTTACTTATAGATTAAACCTTTAGTTGGTTTAATTTCTAAAATTAATCAATATTTTTATCGGTCTTACAATCTTTATACAATAGTATACTAACTAACATGATGACAGAGTTCACTTTCTCCGATCAAAATATCCATAAAGGATTATTTAGAAAATGCATCAAAAAGGTTGGTATAGCGATCGAGGACCAGCGAACAGCCTCAACTTGACAAGCAATGTCCGGCAGTTACGATATTCACTAACTACAGTTGATCTTATCAAAGTCGGTAGAATACAACAAATTCTTACAAATTTTTTGGAGAAAAATACTTTAAAGATTTTCATATGAAAATATTTTTTCAATGCAATGTAAAAAAATTTAATTCTACTATGATTATTGCTGCAAACTATTTACGCGCGCGTGCACACGCACAGACACACATACGTGCTCGCGCGTGAGTGTATAAAAAATTGTGCTTCGCCGCGCTGTTTTAGATATTGTCTCATGGACACTGATATGATTTTGGTATGCACAATGTGATTAAGCACGATTTTATAAAAATATCATTGTCGTTGGATATTGTTGATATAATTTTAAGACTGATAATTTTTTAGCGTCATCAGATACGATGATATGAATAAGAGGTCGATGTATATTATTTCAAAGGTTTTTTGAAAGTTATTTTTATAAAACAAAAATGATAGCCTACTTGAAGCGATTATATATAATAATAAAATTTTCTCCCACTGGTTTTGAATAAATTATCAATCATTTTTTCCATAATTTCATATTTTTTTAAAGCCTAAGAACAGAGTACAGACGAATTTAAACAATATGTAAAATTAGTATGTAGCAATTTGCAAACAAACAAAAAGATAATATAAATTCTGTAGACAGGGTACACAATTTTGATCACCTCGGATAAATATTTTGGTAACCATTGTAGAATGCAAAATATATTAAACCAAAAGGTCTGAGAGTTTGGAAAGGGTTAACTGATGGCGATTTTGATTATAATCAGAATTCAAGGTTAAAAATAGGGATTTTTCTCTGAAAAAATAAAACAAATAATATTGATGCTTGGTATTAAATTGATGATGAAGACCGTCATAAGGTGAATTTTTTACGTCGTAGAACTGTTCTATTAAATATATTTTTCCATCTGCAATATAGTTTCCGAAATATTTGCCAAGGATCCTGTATATTAAGAATATATACTAATATATATATTAAGTTGGTAAAAATTCTATAACAAAAATTTATGTACATATATATATATATATATATATATATATATATATATATATATATATATATATATATTGCAGAAGCCTCGAGGAGCCGGCCAAGGGCCAGATCCGGGGCAACAACAGCGCGAGCCCGCTGCTGCTGTCAGCCGCCGGGGCGGACGTCGAGGCTGCGGCCGGCCGCGGCCTCGACGAGGACGCAGTGATGGACTCGGAGCACCCGGACGTCTCCAAGCTGTTCGCCTTCCTCCAGGTGATGACCGCGGCATTCGGCAGCTTCGCCCACGGGGGCAACGACGTGAGCAACGCGATCGGGCCGCTGATCGCCCTGTGGGCGATCTACGCGGACGGCTCGGTGAGGCAGGAGGCGGAGACGCCGCTGCCGATACTGCTCTACGGCGGCCTCGGCATCTCGGCGGGCCTCTGGGTCTGGGGCAGGCGGGTAATACAGACCCTCGGCCAGGACTTGGCGAAGATCACCCCCACCACGGGATTCACGATAGAGGTGAGAGAGAGAGAGAGAGAGAGAGAGGGGGGGGCAGACACTCGGTAATGAGTGCTATCATGGGCTCGCGGTGGCTGCGATAAGTTTACGGAAATAATTTCACGGATGAAATCGATAGGCGACGAAGTCTAGAAATGATTCAGTGGAAAATTGTTGGATAGATGGATGGTTTGAATTAATATTATACTGACAATTATTAGGAAATCCGTTTCATCTTCTTAACTATAGTATAATTATAATAAAGCACTCAATGAGCTTATATAACTTTTATACCATTCAATTTGTGCAAAAGTTATATTTATTTTCACTTTCACAACAAATAATTGAATAATAAGCTATAATTTTTAGTGACGCAAGTTCAAGTAAACTGAAAATTTGCCCGTTCTTTGCAAAGGAACTTGGCACTTGAAGTCGTTTTAACAGGTGATCCGTGGCGAAAAGTGCACCAATAATTATTTTTTATTCATTTAAACTTATGACGAATTTTAGGTTCAAGTTACGAACAAATCTTTCTTTAAATAATTCTTTAAAATTAAACTCTTTACAATTGGCATAATTAGAATATCGATGTAAACTATTATTTTTTAACAAATTATCAAATATTTCGATCGGTCACTCCTATTAAAGTGACATGTTTATCATCGCCCCCATAAATTTGATATGTTTTAACTTAAAAATTAACTTTTCTCTTTAGATGCAAAAAGTCAAATATTTTTCGGTGTATATTGATATGAAATTTCAGGATATATAATTTTCTTGGTATAATAATAATAATAAGAAAAGTGATCAGGGAGTAGTTATAGCGACAACATAATGATATTCAAAATTCAACGGGGGGCGATGGTCAAGAATAACAGTCAGATTCTCATTCTTGAAAAATCTATTTACCTTAGTTTTATGTTCTTAAAATTTTTCGTATAATCATAAGATTAATCCAGAATCTGAGACAAAATAACAATGTATTAATAGTAACAACGATTTATGTGCTCGAAAGCGAGAACACATTTGTTGTCGAGATGCTGTGAAAAAGATTAATTTGGTTATGTTAAATCATATATTTATAGATATACATATCTATAGATCAAGTAAAATTATTCAACAATTATTCAGTAACTGTACCGTTCTGTATAAATATTTTATTTTATTTTTTTTCTTCATCAGATTAATTTGTCATATGCATTAGTTTTTCAATTCTGATAATTGTTCAGTTAAATAATGTTCACTTGACTAATACTTTACTATTCAAAGACGGCAGTGCAGGGGATAATTGTAAAAAGTTCGAGTTTTAAAAACATATCTCTCGATTTCAGTACCGTGGAGAAATTTAATATTTTAATCATCTATAAAGAAATAATTAATTAACATACATAATATTCATATCAAAATTCTGGACATCTACCTTAATTATCGACAATGCAATAAAAAGGTTGGTGTATTTCAATGTGTAATTCTGATAATTCTGTAAAAAATACGTTAATGTGTGAATTAAAACACTTCGATTTAGTATATTTTGAGCACTGAACCGGAAGTACGTGCAGCTGCATTATATGCATATCGACGTGCATTGCCGTGTAGTCCTCATTCTGTCACGCAATGGTATATTTTATTGCAATAATGCTAATTATACCCATATTAAAAATAGACTAACTTTATTATGGCAAGGTGACGTCATCATTATAATGCATTCACGAAATTGAAATTCAGTATTAAATTTTACGCCCCGTAAAAAGTTAATTACAGCAGAAATAAGCACAATAAAAAAAACTGTCTAGTAAATTTTTTTAGTTCACCATAGGCTATCATTTAAATATAAAATCAAACAAAAGGTTCTGTTCCCATTACTCTTAATAAAATTTTATTTTTTTATTTTAAATCTAATATTACAATAGTTTATTAACGTAATCTAATTTTGAAAATAAAGATAAAGATAATTGTTGAAATCGAAGAATTATTTTTTTATTTATTTTGAAATAAATGTACTTTTTCTATTGATGCAAAATTATTAATATGCATTTTACTAGACAACACATATTTTTTATATATATGTAGTAAAGATAAATTAAGTCTTTACAATGTAAGGTAATGTTGATGTTAGAAATATTGAATTTATTGATGCATTAACGATCATTATTAAAACTCAATGCGCACTGCTGTGTTTTTATTTCAAACACCATAAAGAGATACCATGTTATGGAACGTCTTAGATTATGAAAACTTTTGACACTTACCTTATAATTTTGTATTTATTAGGTATATTCTTAGATATATATTGTATTTATTAGATATGCTATTATATATATAAATAAATATTTATAGAACATGTAAAGTTTTATACGGTAATTAAATTTTGCAAGTATGGAAACGAAATTTAATATTATGATTATTTGTTCATCAAATACTAAATAATAAAATAAAAAAATTTATTATTCTCTACTTTATTATTAACAATATTTAAATTATAATTATCGCATCATTCCATTATTAGGCTTCATTTGTAAGCATGAACTTTCGTATTATTTTAACCATGATTTTAATTAAAAATTTATACGATAAGAATAAAAGGGTAAAATTAAACTTTTTGGCTCATGAAACATAAATATTTAATTTTGCATAAGGCAATGAAATTGCTTTTTTAGCTACGTAATTTTTAATTTTGTTAATTATCTCCTAATTTTTTTCTAGTCACGATTTTTTAAATAAATTTCTATACACTTTGGTCGAGTCCCACCATTTGTTAATTAAAAAATATGAGGATCAATTATGTTTTCTACATTTTCTTAGCCTGTACAAGTAAATTAAAGGCTTCGATTGTTAGAATGAAAATTTTTAGATGCTTTTTTAAACATGTATTAATAACAGGGGTGTGAAAAAAACGCCGTGCCACAGATGCAGATATCGAATTGATAAACGCATTGTCTAACAATAATGATAACAAAATAATATTATAGAATTCGAATCGAAGTCGGTCTCGTGCAAACTAATTTCTTTATCGTTCCCGTTGTCATCCGCAGGTCGGCGCCGCGGTGACGGTGCTGCTGGCGAGCAAGGCGGGCCTCCCGATCTCGACGACCCACTGCAAGGTCGGCTCGGTCGTCTGCGTCGGCTGGGCCTCACGGGGCGGTGACGGCGTAAGCTGGAGCCTCTTCCGGAACATCGCCTTCACCTGGCTGATCACCGTGCCATTAGCCGGCCTAATGTCCGCCGCCTGCATGTTCGTCTTCCGGCAGTTTTTGACCGTCTGAACCATTGTAACTCGTCGATTGCGGTCTGCAGATACGCATACACACACACACACATATACACACACAATCATATTATACTGTACACAATATGTATTAAGCAGAAGGTTTAACACTGAAAACACACAGACACGCAAAAAGACACAATTGTATATGATTATAGCGAGCGAATATGATTATAATATTGTTGAGACTGAGGGTTTTTTGGGGTGACCGCAATGGCCTTGAAGGGGCAGGATTTTTCAGGATGGTGAACGGCCATATATATATATATATATATATATATATATATGTATATATATATATATATATATATATATATGTATATATATACATATATACATTGTTATATGGCTTTCGGAATAAAAACGGTCAGGATTTTCTCGTGCGAAACTTCGAAATCTGAATCAATGCAAACTAATATACTGAAATCCGTCGGTGTAAATTCAGCCTTTTATTGCGATTACTATAATAAATTACTACATAACTGTATATTCCGGTATATTACACTGAACTGGTTGGATTTAAATTGGATCTCAGTGGTTTTCACTGATTCAGGTTTCGAGAGGTAATGGTGTTTCTAATTCGTCCGTTGGAATAGTTATATGAATGACTTGTGAAAAGGCATTTATGATAAATGAAATTTTCGGTTTCAGATTTCATGGGAATCATAATCTCTTAATTTTTTACGTTCTCATATACGACATAAAGCTTAAACGGTCCTTTAAAATTGATTATATATATATATATATATATATATATATATATATATATATATATATATTGTTTATTACAGTTACTAAAATATTTTTATTAAATCAATAAATTTTATTTAAACAGGCAAAATAATTTATGGACAATTTAGTTCGAAACAGCTCGAAAATATGTTCTTGCCCGAGATAACTAATCCTTCCGACGGAATTCAGTATTAATTTTTTATATATAATTATAAAAGGAAGAAAAAAAACAAATAAAAGCAAAAACAAAAAGAAAGTTATTTCGCAATAGTTTAGCTACGTGTTTTAAATAATTGCGCGTCATAAAACAGCGATAGCTTCTAGCGATGTTTAAGCCTAATGTGAAATATCACGTCTCTTTAACGTCAAAATTAAAATATAGCCATCTGTGATTATTACCATCCTGTTACATATACACAATTATACACTACCGTTGTCAATATCCGCAGGATAAATGAGTAATTGATTCATTTATCGAGATTCACGATTAAAGAACAACCCGAAAAATACATCCTTGCGAATAAAGAGAAGAAAGGAAAGACGAAAAAAAAATTGGTTTTATCGCAAAAGATTAGCGGAAAAACTGGCGTTGTCGTTATTATATGTAAAAATTTTGTATATGCGCAACAAGCAAGAGTTACAAAAGCAAGAGAGGCGCGGGCTATTCGCTTCGTGCGTTCAGTTGGAGGGGATGCAAAAATCAGACGACGCGCTCATGGTGGTGTAAAAGTGCAATTTTCTGAAACCGACTACTATGTCTATATGTAAAACAAAATAATTTGTCAAAAATCTGAAAAAAACCAATTCTAACCACTAGGGCATATGAAATATCATGACAATTATACGCAATGGAATTTATTTACGTTTTTTTTCCTCGAAAAATCAGTAAATTTTATATAAAAGTACAGAATTAGATGGAAATTATTGAAATTAGTTTGAATTTTTTACTTTAATTTCCAATGCGAGTCAATCTAATCTTCCTCAGATTTTTGTATTTTTCAAACCACCAGATGTCATTACCTAACTTACACGAAGCCAATAGGTACATCCGATTATTGGACAAGTGCGAAAATCGATTGTTAGCTTCTTATCTTTTTCTTTTTTATTGTTGTCTTGAAGGAGCAACGAAACGTTGATTGATTGGTATATTATTTTTCATATTCAATTTATGTTCCATTAAATCCTCAAACACAAAAACAGAAAAGGAATAGTGTGGTAATGGGGGAAGTTCTGTTGTTATTTTTTATATACAATAGGGTTTGGCTCGTTGGGGTCGGAGGGAGGGGGCAATAGAAGCACTCGAGATGATGCACTTTTTATATAACGAAAATTAGAGTACAATATTGTCGAAACATAATAAGGATTTTTTCCTGTTGCGTCAAATATTTTTTATAAACTTACATATATATTTATATTTTACATATACGGATCTTACTATTTAGTTACGTTTTTCTTTTATTTTTTCTTTTTTATAATATACACATATATAATATAATTATGATTTGTGAAGCGTCATTAAGTAATCGCTCAAACAGAGCTCACGAACCACTCGCTTTATTTTACAAAAGCTTTGTACGAGATAAAATTGTATTTTTAACAATCGTATATATTACGTAATTGATGCAAGAATACCTGCCCGCTTTAAGTAACTACATTATCTAATTAACTCTTTAATAATTTTATTTTTATTATACCGCGCGAAGAATTACGACATTATTGCGATTAGTATTATTATATAATATATATGCTCTTGCTGTAAGCTGTAGCATCATATGTATTTGATATACATTAGGAGAAAGAATACAACTTAAGATAGTTACGTGAAATTATATGCACGTTACCAAAACTAAACTGTCTCGTAGTTTCAATATTTGCAAAGAAAGAAAGAACGGGGAAAAGGTAGTTTGCCACGCGTGTTGTGCCGACGACTTCGTTGGGGGCGGCAAACCTCATTCATTATGGGGAACAAAATCGAATGTTGAGCATCGCACCGAAAAATATTTGATTATAAACTGTCATGTAAAAAAAAAGCTTTAATGCAATAGTGATAACTGTTTAGAACGCGAATAAATAAGACAAATAAATCAAACGTGATTTAATGTGCGCAATGAGCTTATAATCAATAGAAGTTAATTGTGTGGCAGAATATAGAGCAGCAAAAAAAATAGTTAGTCGAAGTTAATTGAACTTAATATATTTTTAGATTCATCCTCATTATTATTATTATTATTACTATTATTATTATTTTACCTGTTCTCATCATTACTATTATTACAGTACGTTTGCGTTAAACACTGGTCTTTTACGTATAAATACATGGCGCATAATGTACCTATATCGTAAAAAGAAACGACAACCCGAACGATCGATATCGCATTGCCGTTGACAATGTGAAATTATACATATATATATATATATATATATATATATATATATATATATATATATATATGCATAAATTGCAAAAAAAGTGTCAATAACAGATGCATCTACATCTCTTGACTGTTATTATTAGAATTGTTGTTACGTGTTGAGTTGCGGCGTGATTATGAGAAAAGTCCTACATCCGTATTAATTTAGTAACCAAATAATGATAATATATTGCATAAACGATTTGTGCAAAATTTCAACAAGATGCAATAAGATATAGGTATGGGTACTTTTCCCGACATTGCTAAATGTGTCAAATTGGGTTACTTATAGCAAAATCTGGCAATGTTCGAAGTCTGACAATATTTGATAAAATTTGTTCATATTTGGAATGTTTAAGAATCATTTAATTAAGCTTAATCATATTTTAAAAAATATGGCTAAATATATGTCGAAACACAATATAGTCTGGTTTTCAGACTTTTTGGAAACGCTTAAAATCATTTCAAAAAGTCTGGCAATGGTTTTGATAATACCTGTTCGATGTTCAATTTTTGCAACATATCGCGAATTTTTTTTCTTCAAATTTTGATATTTTTGGAATTTTTTGGCGAAACGCTGTTAAATTTCACCAGATATTGACAATATAACTTTGCTATAGACTTTGTCCAGTGAGTAGCTCAATTCGATCTGGAAATCCATCCATTTCTTCTAAGCTACTCGGCACTGCGTGATCGAACCTTTTGTATTCTCATTAAAGCCCGTATGAAATTATAAATTGTACAAAAGCTTGGAACAGGACCTCCAATCCTTGCTTAAAAGCTTGAAATTTTAGAAAAGTTTTTATTCGATATTTATTTTCAAATTACGAATGTATTCTAACACAATGCTATGTAGGACTTTTTAATAAAGGGGCGAATTGCATCCTGTTGGAAAGCTGTTACGTAAGAACAGAACGAGGGAGGAGGGTTTTCATATTGCGCACGCGCTCGATTCTCCTTTTCGTCTCTCTCTTTCTCTCTCTTCTCTCTCTCTCTCTCTCTCTCTCTCTCTCTCTCTCTCTCTTTCTCTCTCTCTCTCCCTCTCTCTCTCCTATTTCCCTCACTCCCCGTGCGCAAAGAAAACATATATTGGCATAAAGTTTTTGGGAATCAATATATGTTAGGGACGGTTGTTATAGAGATAATAACGGCAAATGATTATAAAAGAGAACAAAAAATTATGGCGAGCTGAACGCGAGATCGAGGCGTGTCGCGCTCGACATTGAGATACATTAAACATATAATAACATTTGCGACGATGAGATATTATTTTTCCAATAAAGTGCTTTCATCCGAAAATTTCGCTGCTGTTATTTGATTTATTCTCTTCTCTCTGTGTATATATTGCTCATATTCTTCTTCTTATTTTTGTTTTGTTTTTGTTTTAACCTCGAGGCTCTTCCCCGAGCATTCTCTCGCTCTTGGCTTCGTTTATTTTTGAAATTACTTTTTTTTTCTTCTGTCCTTTAAAGCCGCTCTGCTTGTAAATCGCCGATTATGGAAAGTCTGCCACTGCTGCCGGGCTACGTTTTCTCTGACGTCGATCCCACGGTACGTAACGCAAGTTAAAAAGTAGTGCACTGTAAACATTATTTTTTATTATAAACACACGCTTATTCTTTGGGGTTGGCCATCGGATTTATGATTGACACGTGCTGTTGGAAGTCGTGCCGGTACGGTGAACATAACCCTGAAAGATATACCTCGCTACTATCATTTCGTATTTTACATACATACATACGCATATATATATATGATATATGATATATATATATATATATATATATGATATCCATATCATATATTGAAATCCTGCTACATAATGAGTTATAGGCGATTTCTATTGGATTTTGATATTTTGAACATATTATGGTTTGTTTGGAATCGTAATTATTTCGCTACGAATTAAACTTTCGTTACGAATTAAATTATCGCGTAATATTTTTATAGTTTATGACAGTTGTATTTTTTGCTAAGTGCGTTAAAAAAATCGGTAAAAATTTAAACAATGGTTATGCTACTATTTGACTCTGGATAAAAAAATGATATTTAAAGCAAAAACTTTTTAAAAAATTGTTCAACTGTGTTGCAAATAAATAATAATATCATTTTTGTATATTAACTATGAAATTAGTTGTTAATTTACTAGAATATAAATATGTAGTCTGAAAAATGCAAATTTACCAAAAGTTACATTAAAAAATACGAGTAAAATTAATTATTAAAAATTGAATGCAAAAAATATATTCTCAAAATTTAACGTATTATGATAAGCTAACTATCTCTTTGCAAAAAAGTTCAAATGGCTGAAAATGATAAAATATCTGTTATATAATATGTAGATTAGTAGATTAATTTTATCTGGATCAGAATTCCTCCAGAATCTAAATGTATTACTAGGAAACTTGTCATTTTTTAAAGTAATAAGAAAATTTGTTAAAAATTGTTACAGTTTCGATGTAGGTTTTCTCTATATTTGCTGGGATAGATTACTTTATTCATTTAATTAGTAGCGTACTCAATTATTCGTTAATAAATTAATTAAAATATCATTACTAGAATATTTTTTATAGATGATTATTTTAAGCAAATGTAATTGGCTCGTATCGAATAACCAATTCATTTAAGTATTGTTTATAAAATCAAAAATTAGAAGCAAAATATAACATTAAGAGCAGTTAAAACATAAAGGATAAATAACATACGACAATGTTACATTTTGGCAGTTGAGGAATCACAAGATTAGCCAGAGATTGAAATTTTCAAATGGATTCCGAGTAATACGCGACCGCTACAATCCCGAGGATTTTTCATGCGATGCCAATTTGGTCGAGTAAGTAAATGTTTAAAAATGCTCCGAGGTAGACTACACTGATCCCTCGACTTCTTTGTCCCAGTGAAATCAAATTGTTACGGAGATCGAGGTTATATACTGTACTATTAGTGTTTTAAAAAAGCGTAGTTTCGGTCTGAATATATGAAGAAAAGTTAGGATCGCAGTTATCGACTAGCGTTATGTTATGCGTGAATTTTACTCGTGTATGAACACTTGTTACATGTGAAACGCATGCAAATAAGTGCAATAAAATTACTATAAAATTAGGAAATTTGCGTAAATCGTTGTTTTTAGAAGTGTTATTAAGCAGCTGTTGTCAGTAATGAGAAAAACTGTCGTGTTTAGGACATTCGTAGATCAACCATATAATTATACGATACCGATGAAAACCAAAAAATTATAATGCATGATTGTATATTTTTGAACACGCAGTCGGAATTATCTAACACACAAAGTACAATATTGTTTATTGACTTGATATTTTTCACACAACGTATATAATATACTATATATAAAATATATATTTTTATTTGAAGGAATTGTAAACCCATAATTTTGTAAAAATACGTTGAATAAATCGTGCCAATTTCAACATTTTTCACAAAATATTTACTGTGTGTTGACATTTATTTTTCAAGTTAATTATTTACATGAAAGACCATACTTAATTTTGTGGTAATAAATCAGATCTCTATAGTAAAGGTAAGATGGATGCCATTAATTAATTTGTTTTGTTTAATATATAAATAATATTCATTATCTATAATAATTAATGGATAGGATATATTATTTACTATTTCATTCAGTGTAGTCTACCATAATGCATTATAAAAATATATCTTTTCTTAATAACAATGGCAATAATAATTACGTAAGTCAGATATAAGTGAGAATAACTTTTTATTTATAGATTTTACAGATTTGAAATTATTTTAAGTAGATTAAAGTTATCTACTTATACAAGACTATGTGTAAATTTATTTCTTTTTATTTTGGAGATTTTCGAACTGAAACATGTCATTTTTAAAGATAAGTATCAAAATCAAATTATTAGTTTAAATATATTTTTCATAAAATATAATTTCAAAAATTTTTAAAATGTATAATATTTTAAAAGAAATTTAAATTTTTATTGTACAATAACTCACATCATAGAAAATTAGACAATAATGGAAGAAACTTTTACGCATAAAATATATGCAATGTTGACCATCATAGAGAGAAGTCAGGCCTCTTACGTCATAAAATATAGAATATTATGTTAAATAACATTGAATCTACGTTGAAAAAAAATTAATGAGTTTTGTTATCTGCTTTGAAAGCTTTTAAAGAGCAGAGGAAAAGTTCTTGTGTCGATTGGAAAAATTTGTTATTAATTAATGAAAATAACAAATCATCTGTATGTTAAATTAAAAATCATAATCGTAGAAATCGTACCATATATATTAATTCTTATTTCCTTAATTTTCTGAAGGCTACTTCTCAATTAAGCTCTCGTAGAAACACGATTTCCTTATCGGCCTCGCAATGAACTAAATTAATACATATACAAAAAAATAAATACATCTAGAACAAAAGTCATCCTTTCCGGAATTCAGTTATTAGTCTTCGAGTTGAGCTCGACAAAAAGTTTTCATGAAAAAAAATATTTACAAAATTTTAAACACATTTAACTCACAATCAGTACTCTTTACACTATATTTTTTTAGTCTTGGTTTTCCCTACTTCTTACCAAAGATTTCAAATTGAAATTAGATAATTGTTAAGTAGGGGAGTTCGTTATATTTTTTTGGAATAAAAATAAACCATTATGTGTCTCACTATACAAAAACTTGCAAAACGGCATAAGCTGTTCTGGAAAGGCCGACCTCCCTATCTTCTCAAGAACTACTCAGCCCTAGTTAGGTTATGATCTCATCGAGAAAAACCTGTTTCACTAGTCATTTCCTTCTCATTCAAAACGTGTACTGAGTCAATGGTTTTTATATCAGATCAGTTGAACTTCGTCCCTTTATGTATTCGAAATTTTCTTTCCCTTAATTCTTTCACACTTGCTGGTTTTAACGACTTCTTTAGGGAGCAAATCGTTGAGTATAAATTGAAAAAACTCATAATTGCAGTGCAGGGAGGAATCTAATTCTACCGCTAAACTCGTGTAATCTGTCATTACTAAGCTTAATTCTTTTAGTATACTATTTTTTTCCTTTCTTTTTTTATCTCGTTCCCCATCTCCTATCTTCTTCTTTCATCATTTATTATGTTTCATCTGAATTATTATTACGTTAGGAATATTTTTATATTTTGATCGCACTACTGTTACATTAAATCTATTCCGTTAAATATCAATTTATATCTCCCTTTTGCGTCCATCCAATAAATTACCTTGTATACATTAATGAAAATAAACTATCTATCTATATGATTTATCCGATTCTTAAACGAGATACGACCCGGTGTTGACGTACGGCCGCTCGCGCATGAAGAGACCGGAGCGCCAGCGCTTCATGCCCCATTACGTCCAATACGACAGCAAGAGCCTGCACTTCGAGGCCTACTTCAAGCAGGGGATCTTCGGCTCGCCCGACGAGCACTTTCGTGTCCGACGGGTAAAAATCATCTACTATCTCGAGGACGACACGATCGCCCTGCTGGAACCGAGGGTGGACAACGTGGGCTTCCCCCAAGGAAAGCTGATCAGGCGCGGAAAGATACCGAAGCCGGGAGGCGATGGGGAGTACTATCATTGGTCGGATTTCAATGTATCCGTGAATATCGGTATATACGACTGATGATACATGATTATGGCTTTGATATGTTACTTATTATTTTCATGTTTCATTTATAATTGCGCGTCACTTCGCTTTTCATGAGACTTTGGTTCGGGGAAGGGGGTTATGGATTTATAAAGAGTGAACGGGTTAAAATTGTTTCAGAATTCCACGTGATTAACTTAGATTAAATCGATTTAAATTCTTGCACGCCATTAAGTTATTTTTATAATTTAGATTCCAATTATTTTAAATAATTTTAAATAGCCCCTCACTGGAAAGTGTCTTATCGTTTGCCTTTTCTCTGTTGTAAATGAATTAATTGCTGTAATGCAGGAGCAGAAATTCTGGGATACTTGAAAAAAGTATACTCCCGAAAAAGTGTGATAATCAGCGATCAAGGCCTACGATGTGTTTGTAAACAAAGGATATATAAACTTTGAAATAAAGATTTACTTATATCGAAATAATAAATAATTCTATCGATATTATACAGCTTTTTTATCTGAAAAAACAGCAAGACCAATAAGATATATTTAATAGTTTACATACAAATTCCAATAGAGCTACTTCTGGTAATAGCTGGAAACCGGGTTCAGTCAATGGTTCAAGTCACCGATTTGTTATAATTCTTCGCTCTACTTGTCTAAACGTCGTAGGCCTCCTAGAAATACTGCACAATTATGCAAATGAAAAATCTTGACCTAACCAGTCATTTTCACTGAATGAATTTTTGAATCGTCACTTATTAAAAAATACTCTGCTTTTCTTTTTTTCAATTAAAGTACATATACTCTTTATTAGTGAGTCTTGGCTGCTTGAAATTTAGACAGATAATATTTTACAAATATGTCCTGTTCAAAATTTATAATGTACATTATAGCATACGTTCCTTCGAATTGATTTCATTCTAATAAACTCTTATAATATCACGTTTTATTAATACACATTCTAATTCGTATTTTATTAAAATTATTATTTTTATAATTAATTTAAAATTATATTTTCCACTTATATTACTGTTCTAAAACACGAAAATAAATCAATTTGCAAATTATAGCTCTCTTTGATTCGATTTAAAATAATTCGAGAGATCAAGTGTGTGTGTGTGTGTGTGTGTGTGTGTGTGTCTATTATTTGTGCATAATATAAATCTCAAAATACATATTCGATAAATAAAAAGAACTCGAGATGGTAAAATACTACATATGTATTCTCACACAGAGATCTACGGAGTAGTATACCGCGTGGTCCGATGCACTCTGTTCACCCGCGAGTTCCTCACCAGCCAGGGCATAGACGTGAACGAGGAGGAGGAGGTGCCACCCGATCCCTACATCCAGGAACGCCGTATCAAGGAACAAATGGTCCGCGGCGCCCTGGCCAATTCGGACGGCGGTCGCGGCCTCGCCGACGACAAGCTCTTCAAGTTCCTCGAGTACGACGGCATGGTCCTGTCGTTCCAGGCCCTGTGGGACGGCGCTTTGTACAAGGTGCTCTACTTCCTCGCAGACGACACCGTCTCGGTGGTGGCGCAGAAGCGCGCCGACTCCAAGGGCGGCACCCTACTAAGCCGCGTCAAGGTGCCCAAAAATTGGAAGGATGTGCCGGCCCTGTATCCCGCGGTCTACCTCGAGAAGACTGATTTCGAAGTCAGGGAATTTTACGCACCCAAAGATCTTAAGGTATGAACGTTAATTAATGCTGTCCTTTCAGAATGGGCATTGGAACGATAATTCTTTATTAATCTTATTTTATGTTTGTGTGTGTATGCATCTATAAATTAAATTTAATTAGATATACTAACATAAAAGAGCACCAAAAATAATAATTATTAATTAAGACGTGACTTCGATGAGTTTCGATCAACTACTAATTGTAGAAGAACGATAAAATTTATATAACCAGTAGTAAAATCTATATTTGGTTAGACATCTTGAATTTCATCACAGTGTTTCATCAAGCTAATTAAGAAAAAACGGTTCATAACAAAACAATGTCACAAAACAGAATATTTTATAAATTTAAAGTCATTGTTATATGACATATATACATATATGTATGTATATGCATATATATATGCCAATTATAAATTAATTATAAACTACAGAAAAATAACTTTGATTTTTTACACGTTAAATCAAACAAGAAAAGGTATCGAATTCGGATGTAGATTTCTTATCTAATAAATGTATTTTGAAAGTATCCAACACCAAGCTTACAAAAAACGATGTTTTTGCCAAAATATTGGATCTAAAATAGAACCATACTTTTTTCAATCTTGTAGGGGTGGCTTCCATTCTATAAAATTGCTTTAATCAGATAAAAATTCTTTGTAGTCAATATTATTCTAATGTTATAAATAACGAGCTATCGAAGCACATTTTGTACCGAATTAGCAAAAAAGTATACTCTCATTTAAATAATCTTATATATATATATATATATATATATATATACAAACATTATTTAAAACAAGTGGGTGTGACGTTTTGTCCGATCGGTAAAAATTTACTTCCATTAAGATCTTAATACGTCTTTTCAGTTTCATCCAATACAATATACGAACTATCATTGATAAGTATAATCTGATATAATTACCGAGATATTTGGAAAAAATGTCGCCTATTGCCAACTGGAAAAAACTTTTTATCGATTTCTATAGATCTCAATAACCAATTGCAGTGATACGTAACTCCATACTTTCCTGAATTATAAAACTAATAATAATAATAATAATAATAATAATAATAATAATAATAATAATAACAACAACAACAGCAACAACAACAACAACAATAATAATAATTTAATAAATAAGAAATGCTCGAACTCTCTACAGAAAGGAATTCACTGCATATGAAAAATAATATATATATATTCATACAGGTCGGGGAGACGATCTTCATTTTCGGCAGGCGCTTCTTCCTCTACGACTGCGACCCCTTCACCCGCCGCTACTACGCGGACATGCTGCGCATCGAGCAACCCGAGCGCATCGAGCTACCCGATGACGCGTCGGAGCCCTGCGCGCCTCCTGCACCCGAGTGCTCGCCCGCCAGAGCCGCCCCCGAGGACCGGCTGTCGCCCGCGGCGACCAGGCACCAAGACCTCATACGCCAGATCTACAACTTCCCCAAGAAGCTGCGCTACAGCCTGGCGATGGACTCGGTGCGGCCCGAGGACGAGGATCGCGAGTTCATCCTCGAGTACACCCTCAGCCACGGCACACTCAGGATCCTCGAGCCCGAGCGCCGCAACTCGGGCAGACTAGGCGGCTGCTTCCTCGGCTACATTCAGGTGCCAAAGCCCGACGGGGCGGGGAGCTACTCGCCCGTCGACTTCTACGTCGGGCGGCGCATCAACGTGTTCGGGCACTGGTTCGTGATAACCGGGACCGAGGTCTACGTGTACAAGTACATGCTGGCCAATCCGGGCAAGTTCCCGGACGACCTCAAGAAGAACGTGAGGGACCACCTGGCGGGCAGGGGCTTGATCCGTGACGAGGAGTGCACGGTGGTGGACGAGAGGGAGGCCGCGGCCAGGGCCAATAGCGCGGCCGAGCTGGCCAAGAGCCAAGCGGAGAGCAAGCCCTCGACGGAGAAGGAACTTTGCTGCGTGGAGAAGAGCGAGGCGTAGGGGCCTCGAGTGGTCGACATACGTGCTTACACTTTCATTTCATTCTATTATATACTGGGCGATTTTATTCTATTATATCCTGTACGATTAACGGCTGCCATTGTATGACACTTTTTTGAAGAAATAATATCGGACTATGTAAAACGTATGCATACGTGTTATAATTCATCAATAGTTCACATATGCGAAACAAAATAATTTTGATACCTTATATGGAATGTCATGTGTGTCATTTGTTATTAAAATTTACGAGTATATTAATTTAGATTAACAGCGTTATTATATAATCTACATTAGAAAAAATTATATATATATATTGTACGACGATAAGATTGAAAGAACTGTCTATGTGAATTTTTACCGATCGAACAGTTTTCTGTGTTAAAGAATGTATTAATTATTTATATAAGAATAAATTCAGTTCTTGTAAATTCTACATAATTATTCCCTTTATTTATACCTATTATGTGTAAGTTCTTTTAGAAAATTTCGCATATCTACAAAGTATGAATAAAATTTGAGAACATTCTTACTCAGTTTCGCGATTTTTTTTAAAAATTTTACAATGTAGACTAGACTGCGAACAAAGGACATACGATTAACTAAAATTTTCAATAATTTAATATTTGCAATGATAAATATAGTATTATTTTTAATGAAGCAATTTTAAAAATTAAATACACGATTGAGATTTTCCTATAAATTTAAAGAAAAATATATAAGAATTTGATCAATTTGTGAATAACTATAAAATTTCAATTTCTAAATCTAAATTAGAATGGTTTTATTGTAGTTGAAAAAAAATCTTAATTCGCTTTATCACAAATAAAATCCCTTTATCAAAACAAATAACTTTCTCAATTGGCTAATTATATATTTATTTTACCACCCATTTTTGCAATTATATTTATTTGAGTAGGTGTCATTTTCCCTAATAGTTATCTTCTATTTTTGCAATTTTAGTCATAAATTTATCTTTCATAAATATATTGCTTTTATGATTTCATAATACATAAAATTTTTTCAAATGATATAAGAAATTTGATCATAGATAAAAGGAGATTTTAAATTAATATTATAGAAAATTTGGTTCACTGGTAATCTCCGAAATAGTGATTTGAAAAGAATACATATTTCTTAAGTCATCATGACATTTAAACATAATATGCTGAATTTCCAAATTATTCATTAATTGGTCATGACTATATTCTCGATTAATATTATAAATTAATATTAATGTCATAAAATTAATGTTTTATATTATTTCTATAAACTAGTTGATATATTATTGTATTATAGAATTTAAATTCTGATAAAATTTCGAATTGAAACAAAAAAAAATTTTTTTTTTCAATATCAAATATTTTTGGTTTAAATTTTTAAATTATATATACCTGAGAAGCAGAAAAATATGATAATTTTTCAACTTGTGTAATTCAAAAAGCCAACTAATAATTTTCTTTTTCTTATTTTGATATTAAATAAGTTGATAACTATGTTCTGTTAGTTCATCATATATAAAGTTATCTCATTTACTTACTCAGCATATTGCTATATTTTCTTTATAGAAATTGTCAATATTATCATTACATAACTAAACCAGATAATTAAAAATGGAAAATGTGAACAATAAATATTATTAATTAATATATGTAAGCTACAGTATCTAAAATCTGTCAAAAAGAATTAGGCTTAATTGAATAAAAATAAAATAAAATAAAATAACATAGCAAATGAATATAAGTAATAAATTAAAATTATTTATATTCATTTTGTTAAAAACATATTTTGCATCAGTTTTTATTTAATTATTTAAACTCGCTATTTTTTTACATTGTCTAACGCAATATATTTTTAAATTAAAAATCAATAGAATCTAAAAAAAATATTGTAAATTATAGTTTGTGCTTTTTATAAAACAATGTCTAGAATATTTTAGAAAAAAATTAATTTTTTCTCGTTTGCATAGGAAAACTATTTAAGGGCGTTTATTAATACTAAGTTTTTTAATACTAATGTTTGAAATTGTATTGCATTAGGTAAAAAATAAAATAAAATCTAAATTCCATGTTTGATAATACTGATACGTTATGAAACCTTTAGGGAAAATAATCAATAAGTGCAATTTTTAATAGATTTAAATTGAATATTTCTTTGGATTTAAAAAAATAAACGCAAAACATATGTATGAAAAAAAAAGATAAATTTCTATATACATCACATAAATTTAGTTTGATCTTTTAGAACGTTTTCTAAATTTAGGAGTACAATAAATACTTCCGTTGAAAATTTAAATTTAAATTTTGAATATTCATTTTGAATTAAACTATTTTTTAAGATCTCTTTTTGTAATCCGTTTGTTAAAATTGAATGTTTAATATACTTTGGCAGTATTTAAAATTTCAAATATCGCAAAACAAATTTCAAAGGATTATACTGGTAGTAATTTCAGTATAATTGTAAAACTCAATTTTAACTTATAAATTTACAATCATATACAGTTATTCTGTATTGGTGCAAATTTAATATTTTGCACCAAAACTCAATAAGAAATGAGATTTTTTTTTATTTATTAATTATATCAAAATTTTAAAATGTCTACTAAATTTTAATTAAGAACGATAATTCAAATTATATGATAAAAATAGTTATATGTAAAAATGTACGAAGAAAAAATTGAACAATTGAGATACTTATCCTTAGATTGTAAAAAGACAAAAGAAAATAAGAGAGGAAAAAGTAAAATTAATGTATAAAAATTAATGTATAAACGACATAAGATAAACCCGCCAACGTAAGAATTTTCCCTTTATTTCACGCAATTCAAAACGGCAAAACGGGATAATACATCACCGAACGCCTCTAGAGTTAGTCTCTCCTCTCGTGCATACATTCATATCTTTTCTTTTCAGTTCTTTTTTACAATTAACAATCAATCTATTACATTCCAGGAAGTCGTTACAAGTACTCGAATAAAATTAACATTTATCATTAATTCTCAAATTTTTCTATTCTAAACATTATAAAGTGAAGCCCAGGCTAAAAACAATAATAGTATATAGCTTGTCATTTATGTATTAATGTACTTATTTTTTAAATGTTTGAAAGTTGAATCATTTCAAGAAACAAAGACTAAATCAATTCATTTCGTTACAATTTTTGAATAGCTTAGCTTATTTCTTTCTTTTTCTTTTATAACAATGTTTTGTATACTATGAAAGAAATAGAAAAATATTAATAAAATTATTTCAAGTTCATATGCATAATTGAAAAAATTCTTAAAATTATTATCAAAACACGTAAAAGTGCTCCAAATTTTTGGAGCATAAGGAAGAGACAGAGAGGCAGAGACCTACAAGTTTTGTATAAAAAGATATTATTCATAGCTGGAAAGCTTTTTTCTTTGTTCTTTTGTTATTCCTGTTTAAAATCAGCAACTTGTTTTTATGTGCATATCTTACTTTTGAAGTTACATATCTTGTTTTTGAAGGTCTTTCTACACAGTTTGAAAAAAAAAAAATAATAACAGATATCATTAACAATAAGAAATATCTCTCGTGAATGTTTTTCACAAAAAATTACAATGATTATAGTTAATTATCGTTATCTTCGTTATTATCATAAATCGCGTCACGGTAATACAGTCAACGCGATTCCATAATTTTCTTTGCTTCGCAATGGATCAGTCCTTATATTCAATCCTTTAGCATTAGTACGTGTGTTTGTGTTTTACATTCGCAATACAATAGTTATTTTTGTAGGTATATTCATCGAACTTATGATACCTATACTTGCATTCTATTCGTTCGCTGACATCTTTATCTGTATCAGAATATTTGTATGTGTACACTTTCTTTTTTTTTTCATTTATTTTCAATCTTGAGTCCATTGAAGTTTCGAAGTATATTGATATTGAAGTGAAACGACACTCTTTTACAATAATCGCTCGCTGCGCTTATATATAGAATTTCTTCAAACATTTTCAACAAATTACGTTCATCAAGCATTATACAAGAGTTAGTGTCCACATCGTGTCGTAATATTACAGTTCGCGTGCACGCAAGTTATATCTTCCTTTCGCCTTCATTCATTTCTTGTAATTAATATTCGGTGTCCTGTTTTGTCTTTAGTTATGCCTAATTCTTTGTTTATTCATTTAAATATATAATATTTTTTTGCGTTTTTTCTATTTTTTTTTTTATTTGTAATAAGTTCAAATTGTTTTCCATTTTAATAAACACTTTTAGAACAGAATCAAAGCACACATTGACGACACCACCGCACTATTAAACTTTTTTCATTTCTCATTATTACTCTTCGGCTTATGCTGCTGCTTCTGGTCCATTTAGCAATTACATTTAAATGAAATACAGGATTACGTGCAAGGCATAGCGCAACGCTAATTATTATCAATGTGATAGTCGTAACTGTCGACGTCATCAGGTCCGATTTCTTTCTGATTGCGGCGGTAAGGTGATGTGGTCCATTACTCGAAGAAAGCGAAGAAATAGTATAGCTCATTTCCTTTAGTCGAATACTAGCACATGTAGTAATGAGACTGACAAGCAGTCTTTGCTACTGACGTGAACCTCCTCTACCTCTTCCGCGGTTTTCTCGGTCCTTAAATTCAATTTAAAACATATTAGTTTTTTAAAATAAATTTATTAAATGAAAAAACATGAAAAATAGTTTAAGAAGGCAAATTTTAAAACAAAGTAAATTAATTAATTTTAAATTAAATTCTTTATATTAAAAAAGGTTTGAAAATAAAAGAATATTTTAAAATACATTTTTTGAGTATTTATTTATGGAACCACCAGTTTTATAAATATAATGCAGTTTTTTTAAAAATAATTAAACAAATTCATAAATTATTACAATTTTAAAGTTTTTATTGCTTTCGGCTGTAGTACTTTTAGTACATTATGAGATTTTTGAATAACACTAACTAATTATTTTAACATATACTTTTTTAGATTCCAAGCTTTAAAGAACAGATTATTTTATTATATTAAGAATACTATTTATAATACATAATTATTTATTTCTATATATTTTTCTGAATTTGTTGTTTCTAACATTAGTTGTATTATTAAAATCAAAAGATTCATATAGAAAAAAATGTAAATAAAAGTGTTTACAAAAGACCGGTAAAAATATCAACTTACTCTACGTTGATGATGTGGATGATGATGAGGCGGCGGTCCATGATGATGATCCCTGGGGGGCATATCGCCCGGATGGGGTCCTCTACCACCCCCACCTCTGTAATTAGGCGGAGGATGATGCTGCATAGCGTTTGTCGGGGGCACTTTTCGCTGATCCTCTTCCGCCTGGCGTCTTTCGTAGTGCCCAAAATCATCGAAAATACTAGTCGAGTGAATGTAGCTATGCAAAATTCGCAACACCTGCACGCCCTTTGCGTGGGGCACTTCCTGCGCGTCTCGCGAATTCGTCACCGGCTTGTTCTCATTGTTCTCCAGCTTAATAAGGCGCAATTGCGTATTGGGCACATCTTTGACGTAAATCCAGCGCACTCGGAACTGACCCTTCCATTTGTCCTGCGACCATACCGAACTATTGCTACTGTAGTCCACCGAGGAGACCATTTGGGCCATACCGCAAAAATGTCCAGAACCGTTTACAGAAAAAAACAGATAGACGGGTGAACCGTCTCGCGCTGCCTCACGGTAGGCCTGATCCAGTCTCTTATTTCCGTGCTCCGTGCTGCACCATATCTCGTACTTTATCGACCTATGAATGTCGTCCTCGGAATAAGATTTTATAACGAAGAATCGAGCACCCGGTGCAGTTTGATCGAATTCAACTGGATTATAGTTGTTTTTAACTTTCAATTTATCAAGCACTGGGTGCGACAAGTTTTGAGAAGACATTGGTGGCTGCTGCTGCTGCTGCTGTTGCTGCTGCTGCTGCTGGTGCTGCTGCTGCTGCTGTTGGTGCGAGGGGGGCATGGGATGTTGTTGATGCTGCGCCGAGTGCTGCTGATTTTGGAGAGAATGCTGATTCTGCGAAAGAAAAGGAAAAGAAAGATTAAGAATTTCACATCAATTGTAATGTAAAATAGAAAACAAATATCTAATTTTAATTCGACTGTCGAAAACTCTTTAAATCGATCAATAACTTTTTGTTTTACTATATTAATTAGTTGAATTTATAATTTCTCCGAACACCGAATTCGGGCTGTACGTGAGCTTACATTTTGATTGGAAGTTTGAGGCGGCGGGTACTGATGCTGCACAGCCTGCATTTGCGTCGAAGGCGAGGGCGGGCTCTGGGGCTGCCTGTTCCAGCAGGAAGTAACCGCCGGGCCTCCGCTTGGCGGTCCCGGCGCGGGTCCGCGCTGCTGTTGGTGATGGTGGTGTTGCCTTTGCATGGCGGCGGCTCCAGCGAGGCTTGGCTGAGGCGACGGCAGTCCCGGCTGCACCGTCGGCGGAGAAGGCGGCGGCGGAGCCTTCGGTGGTGGCATCGAGGCCTTGCCCTCGCCCCAGGTGCCGATGTCCATGTTGTGCTTACCCGGTATAATCGGGGGCGGCGCTATTCCGGTCTTCTTCTTCGTGGTCTGGGTCGCGGAAATGGGCGGCACGGGCTTGGCCGGCTGGCTTGCCACGCTCGCCCAAGTGATCTTGAGCTCTTTAGTCTCGGCTTTAGGGGGAACGCTCGACGCTCCCGGCTGCTGCTGTTGCTGACCGGACGGCTGCTGCTGCTGGTCTTGTCTCTGCACCTATTAATGATTCAATGATATGATATACAATCGTTCTGTCGGTTATATGAAAAATTAGGAAGTAAACAATCGTACTTTGATTACACACGGCATATTTAAATAAATTTTTAGGTTTTATAATGAATAACTTCGATTAAAATCCTTGCAAAAATACAGATCATCTGAACACTTAGAAAATCTTTGTCTAAATATTTAGAGTTACGTTAACAGACAAACTGTGGCGATCGAGATGCAACTAATTCGTTTGATTAGAGTTAGTGATTTTGACCTTGCAGTCAAGTTTAGGGGTATAATGTCAAGGTTAGACTAACTGGTATTTAATCATGTTACATATAAATACTATTGCATTTAAAAGTACAGTTTTATATTTTTCTTACGAAATTTATAATAAAAATATTAAAATAAACCCTTTCATTTTATAAATCTATATACTAGATTAAAGTTTATTTGTTTGTATATGGAATTACTTAAAACAAGATCAGTTAACTTGTATTCCCCTAATTATATTATTTAAAACTATTTCCATACTAAATTTTCATTAATTATGTAATTTATTAACTTCTAATAACAAATAAAAAATTAAACAATTTTAATATTGAGATGTAGAAAATTTTTATGATATGCCAACATTCTAAAAGTTAATTGATTATTTTAGATATTAAACAAATAAATTATATTAAAAATTAATTTTTTGAACTTTTTAAAACACATTTCATTCACAAGTATGACATGGAATTATTTATAAAATGTTAATATTGATCTTGAAGAATTTTACATAAAATGTAATCAATCTTTTAGCTTGTCTTCTATTGAAATAATTGCAGTTGATACGAGTACAATTATTTTGCTTACTTTATTGAACAAATCATTTCATATTAAATAAATTACAATAAATTTTGAAACCAAATTAAAATAAATGTTGAACATTATGGATTATTCTACTATTTCAATGAACTAATGATTTTGATTTAATAAGATTATTAAATAGTTTATAGGTACAGTGAGATGACGACAGAACATCATTAAACATATCAATATTTTATACTTAATGATCATAAAATATTGTTTTTGTAACATACACAAACTTTTATAATCATTTATTTTAATAAGAAATTGCAATGCAATAGTAGTTTAGAGAATTTATATTCTACATGTTTTACTATAATAATAATATTGCAAAGCAGTTGTTAAATTAAAAATTTTATTTATGAGTTCAAAGAAGTATCAAAATTAAAATTTTCTAAATATGCACATGAACAAATTTTAAATCGATTTGTTTCTTTAATATTCAAAAATTGAATTTAAAGTCAAAGTATCCAAAAATTACTTTATATATTTCTTCAATTTATTTTTGTTTGTATTTTGTTTATTGTTACAACTAAACAGTTATGTATGAAACGTATTATGTATGAAACTTTGTATAAATTTTGAAAATTTTTATTTGTACTATTAAAATCACAATTTCAGTAATCTGCAATCACATACCTTACTACCAATGGATAGCCCCTGCACACCTTGCTCTATAGTCTTGTTATCTCCTATACTAGAACTTCCATAATTATCACCACTGCGATGCTGATAATAGTCCTCATAACGAGCTTTTCTGGGTGTACCCCAAGCACTAAAGTCACCATTTCCATGAAAATAATTGAAGGATGGCTGAGCAAAGTTGCCAAAACTACCTCCTGCATTAGTAGAAAAGACACCCTCCATTCCATAAGCATCATGGCTCATTTGAGCACCATAACCAGGTAAAAAGGTTACGGGGTCGGTGCCATTAGACCAGGTACCATCTCCAGCACCGAATGTCTGATATTGAAATGATGTGCCTGCATAATAAGGGCTGTAGTGATCATTGCCACCACTTCCAATCGGATAATTTGAGTGATGTTGAGTATTACTGCCTCCTCTCCATGATTCAAAGCCAATGTCCTCTCCTGTCGAATGATCTCCAGGCTGCTGTTGGTGTTCCTTTGGACCATTGCTCACTGCTCATGTAAAGAAAATAAAGTAAAATTTTAATTATCAAATAATTGCAATCAAAATTATTGTTAATTTAGAATATATACCATATTTATTTCAGATTAGTCTAGGGGGGTGATTTTAAACAAAGACAGTCTGACTGTTATTATAATTTTCAATTAATTATGTATTGATATATATTAGTATTGATATAAATATATATTGATATTATTATGTATTAGTTTTAGTTTATTTAATTGGACTGTAAGACCAATAGAAATATTTATTAATTTCTCTAAATACAGTCGTCATAAGCACAATTAAAGTATATATACCACATGATTATATATATTTGATAACAAGTAATAATTAGAATTTAACTGAAACATTGAATATATTGTACACGAAATATTATATCACAAAGTAAAATCATAATTTTGTAAATTAGAAAAACTAATTATTTCCCAACTAGAAATTTAATATAAATATTAATAAGCAAGTATATTTTTATTTCAAATTTCACTTAGTAAGCTGAAAATTTTAATTAATATAACATTCAAACTTATTAATATATTCGCAGTGTATTATAAATACTATATTATTTTGTTAACAAAGATATGCATATCATAATTTAGTTAATAATAATTTTTTTTAATAAAAATTAAATGTTATAAGAATTACATTTATTTACAATTCAAAAATTTATACTTATATTACAATCACATTAATATAAAGTCTAAGCTATAGATTTTCTTTTGATAAATTAAAATTTAGTATATTCTATATATTAAACACAAACATCATTTATTAATCTTAATTCAATAATGAAAATGTTAAAAATTATTTTCATTACAATCATTGCTAGCGTATTTTTATTGATCTTTCAAAAGAGTTGGCAAGAAAAATTCTAGTATTAATTAAGGTTTTTATTAAATTAACTAGACTTCATAAGTCTTGCAGCATTTCTGTTGATTTAAAATCAAATGGGCATGTACTTTTCACTTGATTCTTTATAGAAAAGCTAAAATAAGCATTTATGTACTATTAAATTGATTTAATTTGAATTTTATACGACTTTTATGGATAAAAATAGGAACTTTTTACCTTGAACTTTAATGTACACATGTAATAATGATGATGAAATAAATCTAGACAGTAGGTCTCAAATAAATCTGGCAGGTAGGTAAGTAGAAGGACAGAAATTTCTCACCTTGACTATTAGATTGCCCCTTCATCCGCTGCATTCCGTAGCATGGAAAATCATACAAAGTCTTCAGTGGGCCGCCGATTTTTTCGCACCGATACCCTCCGAAGACAGTCCGATAAAATGGGAGGCGATGAACAGGAGCGAGGACAGCAGCTTTAACAGTACCGGCTTATACCAGAACCCGGAAGATCGCCTCTATCTATCACTGACTTGACGATGCTATTGGTGATGATGGATAGAATCGTCCTTGTAATTCTCCGGGTGCACCAGTTGACATAACCTCTCGCCACTCTTCACACAATTTTTACAGCACACACGCAGTAGAACACATACACAGTAACATGAGTCTAAAACGAATATCCTTATTCAGATCTCCGAATCTCCAGATATTACTTTTTTTCTTACGGAAGAGTGATCCTCTTCCTTCGTTCACGCAAGTTGCGCGAACGAAATTTCAACAAGCGATAGAATTATTGTGTGTATTTCACTTCTTTATTCTCGTGTGCTGTTCCTCTTCTTCCTCACGCTCTCTCTCTTTCTCTCTCTGTCTTTCTCTCTCTCTCTCGCCGTCTTTCTCACTTCATCTCTCTTGAAACTATCTCAACTCTTATATGCACTGGTCTGTTCTCTATTTTCTATAAGCTGTAGCCATGCATGTACGAATCTACCTACGTATGTGTAGGCGCCGCGCGTCTCTTCTCTTCTTGGAGTTTTATCTCTCTCTCTCTCTCTCTCTTTCTCTCTCGCGCTCTATGTGTGTGTGTGTATATATATATGATATATATGCCTTTAAGAGGAAAGAAGAAAACTATAGCGTAATATGCACGTTTAATTTTTTCTCTCCGTCTTTCACGCGTGCCAGCAAGTATATCCTGTGATCTTGTCGTCGTCGTCACAGTAGTATAGTCGGTATAAGCATCAGGTATATTATAATAAGCAGACGCGGTTTTTCGCTTCTTTCTCTCTTTTTCTATTATGCTCTATTCATACACGCGCACACACTTTTGTCACGCCGCAACACATACGATGCACACTTGCAAATGCGCACACTAAATGAGCTACCGTTCTGCTTCTTTTCTTGTCACAGGGGGAGAAGTAGAGATTGGAGAACACATTAACACAAAACTACTTTTTACGCTTTTATTCTTCTTCAGGCTTCACCCTATACTCACTTCCTGATCTTAAGCTGTTCTTATGTGTAGTTCCTGTTCATGAAATCCTGATGATGCGACTTGTGCTTTCTTCTTCCTGCACTACTGTCAGATGGCAGTTAGTTACTACTTGCTGTTGCTACTGATGGTCCTCTTCGTCTATCTGTCCCCCTTCTCTCACTCTGTCGCCCTTATTCCATCTATATCTTTCTCTTTTAACTTCTTTGATTCTGTTCTTATAGTAATATTTCTCGATTCTCGCTGTCTACTCTTTCAACGGAAAAAGTTATTTATGTACGCGCAAGCTTAAAGCTGGCATAAAGATTAAAGGTATGGGCATTAACAGGCATGTTACACACACACACGCGCACGCACGCACGCACGCGCGCGCGCGCACACACACACACACACACACACACACACACACAATATGCATGCATGTGCACCGCAGCACCGCGCTATCGTAAGTTTATAAGTTATAACTTGTATAAGTATATATATATATATATATATATATATATATATATATATATATATATATATATATATATATATACGTATGTTTCTCGTGTGCTCGACTGGCCGTGCGAAAAAATAATATATTATTTAAGAGGCTGATCAACCAACCAACAGTATTACAACTAAATATTCCCGAATTGCCCCAGGAACGTCGTCGTGAATGGTATCATTACGTTGTTCGTCGCTTACGTGTGGTGGTTCCGTTTGCAACAATATAATTGTGTGCAAAATAAAACATTATACGAGCATCATGTTTATAATTCGGGGGGTCGCGAGGATGCGAGGTTCAAGGTTTTCCTATATTTCCGTACGTAACACATATGTACAACAGTTCGCTTACGTATATAAACTGTGAAACCGTGCACGCGTGCATATGTGTACATGCGTGGGAGAAGTGTGGGAGAGTGCGCGCGGGAGTAATATGAATCGCTGTCACCTGCGGAGGTGGCGCTGGATTAGGCGCGTGCATGTTTTTTGTTTCGATTTAAGTTATACATATTTCGAATAAAAGTTGACGAAAGGCTTTGCTGCTTCGCTTTCACGTTATGTGCATCCGTAATAAAGAATTGTTAGGTATAGATAAAACTTCGTTGTTGGTAATATAAGAAGAGCACTTTTATTGATTTTAAATCTGTCTTAATATTAATAGTTTGAGTATTATAGTACTAATAATTTTAATAATTAGAGTAGTTCATAAAGTTTACACAATTATGATCAGATATTTCTTTTTATCTATTAAATATCATTTTATACTTTATCAATAAAAAACATAAGTTCGTATTTGTAAATTTGTTACCTGAATCTACATTTAAAATCAGAAATGCATTTGTTTGTTTTTATAATGTTTAGTGAATAGCTTTATAGCAGATGTATTTTTCTTACACTATACTTTTCTAATGTAATATAAATGCTAGTTTGTCTAATAATATCCAGAGTATATTATTTATTAAATATATAATCGATTTTCACAATTTTTCGATGTAAGTTCAAATATATAATGTTACATACTATAATAAAGTCTTATTATAGAATGACAATGGACAATGGATTTTTAAAAAAGGATAATTTGTTGATGGTAGCAATAGAGCTCGTTGTATATTCATGGCTTATTAAAGGAACTATTTAGTCCATATAATAATAATAAATAAATAAATAGCAAATGTATTTCTTTACGGTACAGTTGATATATTATATAATATTAATGTTTAGACGATTTTACACATACCATTATTGAATTTAAAAGTAAGATGAAGAAATATAATAAGTTTAAGTGGAATTGATAACATTTGGATTAGATAAATGTAAATATATACAGTATGCTTATTATAATTTAAGCAGATATTATATTTTTCTTTTTGATAACAATTTTATCAGGTGAACATATAGTAGCGAATTTGTTTATTGACCACCAGGCGCACCGAATTGAAGTTGGGTATGTAGGGTATGTAATTCCGTAGGATTAAATTCTAAAACACTCCTAATCCTCCTTATATCTCATACATATGTCCAGTATTACAAAAAACTTCAAGTTCTTAAACAAATACACCCCATTCATAGTGAGATATAAATATATATAATATGTAGGTAAAGCAGAGCCACGACTTTTCGAATCACTTATCACAGGTAATTTATATTAAAACAATTAGAGGAAATAAAAATTTTTTTTCATATTAAAATCATTGAATATGAGAAAGAATATTTAGATAAAGAATGGTTGAAAAAAACTTCTTACAAGAAAGCAACATATTAATGAGTTATTTACAGGACGATAAACTTTTTCTGGAGAAAAGATTAATCTTATTGAAAAAAACTAATCTGAGAAAGAAAAAAAGATAAATGTAAAAATACAAGTAAGTGCTGGAAAATGCAATTGACAGTACAGTCGAATCATTAAAGATGAAGTCCAGAATGATTGTGAAGCAAAAAGACTTGCTCTATATCTAAAGAAAAATCTGGGCTATGTGTCGTTTTACTAGATTTAATTCAATTTGTTAAGTTATTATTAATAGTTTTAGGATTCTCTTGTATAAGGACGAGCTCTCATTTTGAATTTTACTTGCTATTTTACAATTTTATATGCAACTGTTAATTGAACAGAGGATTTCAACTTTTGCAATATTTAACTTAAGGAAATAAATTATTTTCATTTAGTTATTATAAGTATATTTATTTATTTATTATTATTATTATAGTGTAAATAAGTTATATCGAAAAGTCTTGTTTTTTTTTTATCTTCTCCAATATTTCGTAAAATTATTGTATTTTACATGTATGTACTTTATATATTAAGAAATTTATTCCATTTAATATATTTGTACTAACTTTAGATTTGTTTCATATATTTTTTTGTTCTTAATGAATAATAACGAAAAACATTTTTAGTTTGTTAAAATTTATGTTGTGAAGACGCTGATTACAAATACGATTTTACTATTTTAAAATGTTAATCTTGAATTATTGTAAATAAATGATAAACAAATAAGGCGGAAATATCACAAGTATATAGTAAAAAATTTTCCAAATGTTTCGTGTTGATTTTTAATGCACATATCAATTATTTACACATTAAAACTAAATCAGTGAATCAGATAACGCCGATTGACTGGATCGTTGACTTTTGTTTTGTTGCAAGCTCTAAGAATAAAGGCATTAGGTTGTGCTGATAAATTATGCATTTCCAGGCAATTCTGTATGAATTCTGTATCGTTAGTATTGTATATATCTCAAAAGTTAGCAGACTTTTCTAGAAGGCCTGGAATTCCTTTTATATTTTTTTCATTTTTTGAATCTTAAACAATGAAATAAAGAATGCTCTTCGTCATTGATTTGAGGACATTCTGTGATATTCTAGTTACCAAAAGTATTGGTTCCGATGAACTTTCAGTAAGACGAAAGGCTACGAATCTTATTGTTTTCCTGTCCACTCCATGATATGAGCGGCAAAAGTGTGTTCACCTGTCTTTTTTTACCAAGTCAAATATAATCGAAAAATTTTCGATGATCCTGCTAGATTATTGCGTATGTTTTATTCTATTTTATATCAATGAATACGTGGATAGGCACAAAGCCTATATATAAAGTGTCACTACTCCAAGGCGAAATTACTACCTCTACATACAGATGTCACAACCATTTCGAACTACCATGGTTTTTCGCTCGTTGTTAGTCTCTGTTTTATCACTTTACGTAACAACGAGAATTAGAATTATTTACTTACTGTACTTCAGCAAGTAATATATATTATATATATATATATATATATATATATATATATATATATATATATATATAAATTACTGAAGTGTATTAGATTAGAATAATGGAATATTAACTTATCCTAGGAGTAGTAGCACTTTTTATATGGTATTTTACTTTTGTACTTCGAACCATATCTATCATCATTGCCTAAAACTATATGTACTTCGTTTACCATTATTTCTAATGTTTATAGATAATAATACTCTTTCTGGAAGTCTTTCAATGGAAGGAATCCCGACGATCAATGGCAGTGATATATTTAATGAGGTAAAGCCAGCACAACAAGCCACTCTTATTTCAAATGTGCGTGGAGCTCCTTGGCATAGGGGTGCTACCATTTTCATGGTAGCTACCCATATCGGTGTTTATATCATATAACAATATAGAAGTAACCATCAACATAAAAAAAGCACGTTTAGACTGTTTGTTCAAAAGATAGTTTTTGAAAGATAGTCATACATCTAGAGCGAAACCAAGATATGCAACCATTATTTGTTCATATTGTAATGTACACCCTCTTTATTTTCGAAGATAGACATTTGTTTCTCTATTTCCTCTATTTCCCCCGGTGGTAGCTTTAACCTCGCTGTATCCAAGATGCTACAGTTCATTTAGTCTCTTATAGCTGCTACTATTACTATCAGAGCTACTTAATCATCAAAGTGTATCATAGGTACTTGGGAGTGGTTACTTAACTAAACTAGCGTAGTATGTTCAATACTAAAGAACCTGTAACCGAAACTTCTTTATTATAGAATATGTCTTCTTTAATGCTATGAAAGTACTTTGTACCTCTGATCATATTCAGGAAGACTAAATAATAAAAACCTTCCAAATTCTGAATAATGTCATTCCACCTTCATTCCATGAATGTACACGTATTAAGAAGCTCTATAAATAGTCAAACGACTGTACTATTCGAATGTATTGTATGATTTTCGATACAATGCTTGATCAACTTTCTTGCCACGAAATATCAAATATTTGATGTTTTTCATATGCAGAATAGATCAGTATTGTTCATAAGTATTTGATTTTTTTTTGTTTATCTTCGTACGTCTGGGAATGAAGTGTTGATAAGTTATTGATAAACTAAATACATTTATTTTTATATTTGTTTTATATTCACGGTAAAATGCTAGCGATTACAGCAATTTAATAAAGTAATTTTTAACAAAATTATTCAACAGTAATAAAATGATAAATAATAAAAATAAATAAAAATAAATAAAAATATAATTATAAGAATTAATCCGAATTATGTATCGATGAAAATATTCTTTCGTTAATAATATATCGGATGGAATTTTTATATTACTACTATAGTTGATTACCTGCACACAGTCGTCTTTCTCATATAGACATAGAAATTTAGTCCTATATTATCAAAGAAAAAACCTTTTTTGGAAATTAGCTCTTATAATGAAATTTTTATTTGAAAGAATATCACCGGAGTTGACATTAAAGTTTTTTATTATAAACAATAATAAATGTTTATATATTTTTTACGATTTTATTGTTTTTATATCAGTACTATTTCACGCTAAATACTGCAGTAATTTCTTCTGATAAGCAGAGACATTGAAATCTCTGACGATTTCTACGTTGTTTTCTTTATGTTTTAAATTATCCATTTCAACATTCACCATGCCTTTCGAAGAACCACAGATGAAAACAGACATGTGTGCCTCTACAGAGTCCGTTATAAGGTCTGGCCAGAGCATCACTGCAAGTGCGATAGCATCAGCTGACAACCATTCATTTAAATCATTCAAAACTTTGGCTTCAGCTTGATTCAAAAAGTTAATCTTTACGGAATGGAGTTTTCCCAAGACGTCAGTTCGCCATGCCTTAAAAGTAAAATTGTGCTATTAAATATTTTACATAAAACAAACTAATTTTTTTTTTAAAAGGTACCTTAGAAACACTGTTTTTATATACGACATCAATTGGTAACACGAGAATTTTCATTTTAGTAGTTAAGTTGAGTAAAATTGCATCGCTTTCAGGATCTAGACCAAAATTAAATTCTACTGTTGGAATCTTTGAATAGAATTCGTAGTTAATCGTTGATCCCATTACGTAAAATCTATTAACATTGCTTGAAAAATTTGGATCTATAGATGCAGCCAGTGCCACATTAGTTAACGGTCCAAGAGTTAAAATGCTTATGTTACCTGTAACATAAAACCTTTTATTTTAAGATATATTAATTCTACTGAATAATGCGAAAATAGTTTTATTGAAAAATATAACACACGAGCTAAATTTGCCGTGTTAAGAATGAAAATTTTTATCAATTGAATAAAAATATCGCGGTTAATTCATATCTGAAAATCAGCTTTGAAATTATATTAAAAATATTGTTTTTAAATGCAATAGAATGTGTTGGCATTATGATTTTTACCACTCAAATTCCAAAATTCCCAATTGAACATGATTGGCTTTCGTGGTGAAAAATAATTTCGAAGTCTAGTGTGTAGGTTGATTTTTACCTCGTGCGGGACACCTCCCACGCTTGACCCGGCGATAAATTGCCTTATAATGTAAATAATTAGCTTCCACGGTCATTATGAAATCTTCTATTTATTTTAGCACTATGAGTTGAATGTTTATATTCAAAAAAATTATTTAGTGTCTGATGTGTAAATAAAGCTCGATTTTTTGAAATTCATTAAAACACTAAAAAATTCTTAGTATTTATTACGATAGAAAAATTAATAATAGAAAATTATACATTCATATTACGTCGAAACTAATAAAAATTAAACTATCAAACTCATAATTCTAAAAACTTTCTTAACTTTAATTTTCTTAACTCATTATAATTGGTTTAATAGTGCTGGCACGATTTTACGATGATGTATGAATCAATCTGTACTCGTATTTTATAAAACTACAATCTAAACTTCATACTTAGAAATTTTTTTCTCGTATTTTTCATATTTATCCTACTAATTCTTAATAGCAATATTATGCAGTGTTAATTTTTATGCCGCCAGTAAAACTATTTACAAGTGGATGGAGTTATTTTAATTTTTATCAGTGGTAAATGAGCCACTTTAAGTTCTGTATCCAATTAACGCTGTATAAGAAGTATTTTTCTTTTTTTATTTGCAAAAAATTTACCAGAATGTCTCTTGGCTAGCTCGACCATTACCATAGACGCATGTTTAGTTTTATCCACGGAACTGAGTATTTCTCTATCGAATTCGAAATCACCAAATCCATCTTTACCGAAATAATCGGAGGCTGTGTAATTTTGGATCAGAGGTCTCTTGGCTCCACTATAAACCGGAATCTAGAATAATAATAAAATAATCTTAATAGAATATAATAGTTACATTTATATAGATTTAATTTCGAATAGTTATTTGATAACGTATTTATATTTAAATTTGGTGATGTTAAAAATTAAAATTTACTTCACAATATTGAGATGTTAAAGCTATGTTATTAATCTAAATTTGATTAATAGAAATTTTGTTGAGAACAATAAAAATTCCTTTTCTGTCATTTCATAGATTTCATTTTTTAACTAGATAGATAGATATGAACACTATTGTTTTCTTTCAAATTCATAATTTTATCAGTCTATATTTATATTTATCAACTACTACAATTTGTATATGGTAATATTGTAGTACTTTTCTGTAGAATTTATGAAATAATAATTGGATAATATAAATATAGTTTTTCATTTAATGTATTTTTTGTAATTAAAAGAATTGGAAAATTGTAAAGTAATATTCTTGATTTATTTTCTAATTAATGCAATATTTCCTATAAAATTTATTGATTTATTTATATTTACAATAACTATTATTTATAGTGATATAGATAAATTATTTATATAAAGAAATGGAATCAATATAAAATTTGAATATTTGAAATCGAGGAAAAAATTTTGTAAACAATTTCCTCTAGTTTCTCAGCCATATTTTTAGAATCTCATTAAAAGCTTAAAGTGGTTTAGCGTTGTCAGGATCAAGGTCAAAGTTATAACATATTAGCTATTGTGATATTCCAGAACATTTAATAATTACAAAAATATTACTATATCTATTTGATATATCTTTTAGTATCTTGAACTTATCTACTACTAAATTTATAGGATTCGTACGGGCTAATTCTAAAACAAGATTTATTTTGATTACTATTTTGCTATACTACTTTTATCAATTACAGTTTCAATACTTTAAACATGTTACTTGATTAACATAAAACATATTACAAAATAAAATGTGATATAAAGGCATTTGATTTGTGAAATTACACTGAAAGATTAGTAAAAGTATGAATTTTTCCATTAATCTTTGAAATCGTTATTTTAGAGTAACTTTAAAATTAATGAATTTCGTAGAGCAATAGGAATTTAGTTAATAAAGTTAGTATCAAAAAATTTGATTCGTTTTGAAACTTTAAGCATGAATGAAACATTTGAAAAAATCGAAAATTTTTGTGCAAGTGCTAAGACAAAGTATAAATTATATATGTATATAATTTATTAATCAGGAAAGTATTTATTACATACTTTAATTTATATCATTAGTCATTAATTTATATCATACTTCATATTCAGTCCAATGAGAAATTGGTTTATTTTAAACGAAAGAAATGCCGGTGTTTATATATACATACGTCTGTGCGATTTGCGACGGTGAGCGTTTTCAGCACATTTATCTGGACGTTCGCCTCATCGGTGTTGCCGTACGTGCAGGTGATGGCGATGATTTGCAATAATTTCGAAGACAGTGCAAGAAGCAGAGCAACGGCGTCATCGCCGCCTGCATCCGTATCTATTATGTACTTCATAGTAGAATATGAGCGCAATCGGATTAACTAGTAGACGTTCGCTGAAGTAGCACGAGTCCATGAATGTTTAAAACAAATAGAACAAAACGGGCGATTTGAATCAGCGCCCTCTCTGAAAAGATAGTGCTTGTCGTACAAATGATTAAATAAAATCAAGTGGCTTTTTATAATTGAAAGACACGCACTATATATATATATATATATATATATATATATATATATATATATATATATATATTGTCATCCCTCGTGATGACTTCGTTCGCGCTAATAATCTATGGAATTGACAATTGAATCATATCCATCGATAGCGAATTAAACGACAGTACAGTCCCTACAGATGCCATCAGTAGAATATATATATATATATATATATATATATATATATAAAGACGAAGGTTACAGAAAATTAGAAACAACATATTTGTTACTGAAATAAGTGATTCCACCTACAAATTCTAAAATTGTGCAAAGATAAAATAACTGGCATTTTATCCTCATTCACTTCGAACAGTGTAAGAAAGAGCAAATCTGTTTATATAATTATTATCGATTACTTGATAATGTATTGAAATATATTTCTTTTTAATTCATTACTTACTTTATTTGAAGAACGTATATCTGGATCGGTTCGATCACTATCTTCTTTTTCGATAGATTTGAATGCTCGATTAAATTATCTCCAACTAGTCGCCTGTTAGGATGAACGGTGATACAACTAATTGATAAGGGAGGAAAATATATCAACGATTTTTTATTGTTTATCAATAAAAATTTGATATAAACCAACGATGAATATTTACGTTAAGTTAAGCTATTTGTGTATGCGCTCTTCACAGTTCAAGTGTCGCGAGCAAACTGAAAAATTATGAAAATTATATTTAACTTATTACCTGTCCAATGACCATTATTTCCCCCTCCTGGATTTACCTTCTGATTTTAAGGTATAGCAAGCTTGAAACGCGTATGGATTTGCCGGCGCGCGAATACAACGGATAGCAATTACATAAGAGTATTAGGCCGTTTAAGTATTTCGCTCCATACCCCCTGATCCTCGATAAATTTCAAATTGCATATCTATTTTATGTATATTTTTTGAATTCGAAGATTCTTCTAGACGCTCGCACAATAAGCCATTAAAAGATCCATAATATTTAACCTAACTGTTTAAAATTGAATGCCGTCTCCAATAACATTATATTGCATGATTTTATACAAAATAATTTTTATTATTTAATTTAAGTACAAAACGCAAAGGTAAGTTTCGGCAGATTCGGCTCGATAAAATCTATGACTTTGCTTTAAAGCGATAAATCGAGCGGTGCATGGGAGCGATTGATAGGGTGAGTCGAAGTAGCTTTAAAAGCTTATATTGAATGATCAACCACCGAGCGAAAATTTTTATATATTGTATTAACAGAAATTTAACATCCCGTGAATTCGCACCCGTTGATACAAATGTCGCTCGATCCGTGACACAGCGAGTCTCTCGCTCTGAAGCATTTCCTGAGATGAACGTCCTTAGGAAATATAAATCTTGATAAATATGAATTACGCTAAGTAGATTTGTAAAAGCAGTGGAAACTCGCACAAGCTTATTGGGACGCGTTTTTGAAGCGTTTGGTCCGAGGATACTTACCGACTTTATTGCCGCGAACAATGTGGTTATATTAGAACAAGGGAGTTACAATTCGTGTGTATCCGGATAAGGATACAGAAGCTCGAGTTGCGGAGGTATATACGTTTCGTAAGGCGATTTTCTCCGACATACAAGAAGATTAATCAGACTATTGGGTAACGATTGGTAAAATAAAACTAACATTTATACAGGCGGGCGATTATGCAGCGTATACTTATTGCTATACTTATTATATAATTATAGTTATATTACTTATTACTTATTATAGTTATTATTTATATTTTGTAGTAATAGAAAATATTGATATTTTTGTAAGTTAGATATATATTACGCATTCATTTATTACAATGTGCATTTTTAAGGATAGCATGGCCAAACCGTATTATTTGAAAAACGGAGCTTCAGAAATTTCTGAAAGCCCGTCACTCTAAACGTTAAAAAGAATACAAGTACAGACAGGTGACTCATTCAGTAAAATTAATGACGCAATAATAATAAATTGTATAGTTACATTATGATTTATGATTTTTATTATTTCAGTATCAGAATATTATGTACATGTACAATTAATAGATTACAATATTTATTAGGGCTCTATATCAAAAAAATATAAAACATATACAGTAGTTAAATATGTTAAAAAATGTAATCATCGCTTGGAAAAATAATCCCAATATTTCAAATATGTCGGGAAAATTCTCGATGATGCATTTTCTTGTAAAAAGTACGATAATTTTTCTAAAATTAAAGCCCTGTTTAAATTTACAAATTTTTTAATCTTCTCTTTGATATTGTATATGAAGGCATTGGCTTTAACACTTGTTTTTTTAGAGTCAAGTTTTTGCAAAACGCTAAGGGAGTCACAAAACATCAGTATGTTTATATTTATATTTTGAATAGCAAGGTCGAGCGCATTACTAAGAGCTACGCTTTCAGCAGTGAAAATTGACGCGTTCTTATGTACAGATCAATTTTTTATATAGTTTATCTGTGTGCTTACGCAGATTCAATCTACTGAGGGCGCATTTGCGATTTTACTCCCGTCGGTGAAAATAGCGAGTGTTTTTTTTTTGCTTTAATAATTTCTGCGATTTTATTATTGCTATCTTTAAAAGTAGGTGAGTTTTTTACTTGCATTCCTAGTTGCGCATTAATTTTTATATTTAAGAAAATCGTGTTATAATCGTATTTATACAAGTTGTAATGGTCTTGGGTGTGAAGAGTGTTTAAAAAGTGTTTAAGTTCGTGTATGCATTTACAAACGAGTCTCTCTCTTTTCTTGGAATTTTTACATTTGATAATATATCTTTGTAGAGTCTGGCATAGCGGTAAGCTAGTGTTAGATAAGATTTTTGATAGGTATGTAAGGCAAAGATACTTGCTTCTCTCATACAGATAGGTGAGTTTGGATTCTGTTATTAAAATGTTAGTGGGGGTGCTGTTGCGAAAGCCTAATACGTACCTTACAGCTATGTACTGTATTGTTTCTAAATTTTGCATTTGCAGCCTTTTTCCGGGGAAAATATGTAAAGCTGGCGTAATCACTTTTTGAGCGTATATAGCTCTTGTACAGAATTAGCAGTGTTTCCGGATCTGCTATCCACCATGATCCTCTTAGGAATTTGCTAATATTTATGTTTTTGGGGCACTTATTCTTTAAATCGGTAATATGGGTTTGGAAACATAGAGTACAGTCTAAAATAATCCCGAGATATTTTACTGTTCCGCATGATTTTATAGTTATGTCGTCTATTTTTATGTGTATATTGCCTCGTTCAATTTCTAGTCTATTGAAATGTATAAGAGCGGTTTTATTAGGTGCAATCTGTAAGTCGAGCTCTGGAAGGCTTGTTTTGAGTATATTGATAGATTTTTCTAGAAGATGAGTGCATGATTTTAAGGATTTTCGTTCTACAATTAGGGCTACGTCGTCAGCGAATATAGATACAACTGTACTTTTATGTATGTTTTTGCTGATGGAATTAATATAAATTATAAACAGGAGAGGGCTGAGTGCTCCACCTTGAGGAACTCCTTTAAATACTGTTCTGAAACCGTCTACTATGAAATCGGTGTATATTTCTCTTTCATGTGTTATAAAATTAACAAATTTAATTATGTTTATTGGACATCCGTTTTCAGCTAGTGTTTTTAGGAGTATTTTACAATGAACATTATCGAGAGCGGAAGTAATATTTAGAAATGCGTCTAGTACCTGCTGTTTTGTTCTAAATCAATCTTTAATCGCAAGTACAAGATTTGCAAGGTTGTCTGTGCAGGATTGCTGTTTGCAAAATCCTGATTGGATTGGAGCAAGTAGATTATTAGATTCCATATACCATAGTGAACGATCCCAATAGTTTAGACCAGTCAGTACGTAAGAACTTAATTTTATAAGATTTTTTAGAGTACGAGTTTTTATAGGCTGATAGTGAAGCTAGGACAGGATAATGATCGGATCCATAAGTCTCGTCATATGTAGCCGTATCTATTTTTCCTATAAGATCAACTGTTGAGAAAATTAAATCAATATTACTTTTACTACCATTAGTGAAATTAAATCGAGTAAAAGAGAGAGAGTTGTGATTAAAAAGTTTCTTATGTTCGCTTGCTTTGAGGAGTCTTTTGCCATTAGGATCTTCGTCTCGGCAGTTCCAAGAAGGGTGGTGAGCATTGAAGTCCCTTATAAAAATACAACTACGATCGTTCTTTATATTATTTATTACAGCATTCCATTCTTCTTGATGCAGTTCGTTCCCTGGGGACCGACAGCAAACGATGATTGCAATTTTCGGAAGTATGTTATGAATTTTTATTCCGTAGATTTCCATTTTTCCGTTGGCATCGTAGAGTTGATCAAGCGAAGACAATTCTAGATAATTTTTAAATGCAATGAGTATCCCTCCGCCTCTACCGTGTAAATGCTTCTTTCTTAATACTTGATACCCTAATATTTTAAAAGAGCCTTTTTCTTCTAACCAGGTTTCAAGACAAACAAAATCATCGATATTTTTGAGAAGTTTTGGCACTTTTAATGCGTTTTTGATAAGGCTGCAATTTTAACATTTTTATTACTCATAACTATTTTTTATTAATTTTTTTTATGTGTGTTCATTTATGATTTTTATATATTCGTTTTTTTATTAGTCTATGTCCGAGCACGAGTCTGTAAATAAATCTTTATCAGTTATATCAGTTGTAATAGTTTCCATATGAGGTTCTGCGTTAAGATTTTTTTATTTTGTTTTTGATTCTCGTGAGTTTTGCTCTTATTTTAGGTTCTTGAACACGCGTATAAACATTGTTTATAATTTCGATTACTTCTGCAGATTTTTCTTGTTCTATGATTTTTTTCAAGTTCTGATGTGTTATTAGGATTTCTTTTCAGAAGGTTGGAAATCTTTGAATGCCATCGTTAGTGGATTTGTCTTATCTTCAAAGAGAGGTAATGCTGATATCAACGGAATATCTATGAGTTTAATTTTGCTCTTCCTGGTTTAGCAGTGCTTGTTCGTATTGCAGTGATTGGCGCTGCAATTTTTATTCTTCTGTATTGTTGAGCCTGCTTAATAGCATCATCTGGTATTACTGGCGGTACATTGGATATCACAATTCTTTTATTATTGTTGTTGAATGGTATAATTTTTAGTGCATAATTTTTTATTTTTATTATCTTATTTTTAGTCTTTACCGTTTCCTCATTATTTATTAAGTAAATACAGACTCTGTTACCTGAAATTTTCAAGATATTTCTTATATTATTGATATTTGTAATCTGTCCCATTCCGTCTAAATAATTGTCGATAGTTAATCACTGCATAGCATCAATTATTATTGCGTGGTCTCTTTTTGGAAGCGCGCTACTTGCAATAACACTGGAGTATGTTGCTGTTATATTAGTGGATGATAGATTTTTATGGGACGTACTTAGAGTTGACTCCATTATGGAGGCAATGATGGCTGCGCCACTACAAGCTCTGCAGAAGTGGTACAGCCGGGGTTAGAACTAATTTATATTAAATATTTACGATTAGTCAGTATAGTAAATTTCACTCGCATACTAGTATCTCACTTTACATTGACGCAAATTAAAACACAGATCGATTGCACTGTAAAAACGTCTGCTCGCGGGGATTGTTTGAGCTACTCTCCTATTACTTACTTGCAAAATCAATTTCCTTTTCGCATTTGACAAGTGTTACAAATAAAACAAATAATGGGATTTATTATAATTAAAACAAAACAACAACAAAAGTTCCAATAAAACAATGTTTAATATATAAAAATAGAAATACAAAACGATGCGTACCGTAACAAAGTCGAGAAAAGCAATGACTCAACCGGCACTATTTTATAAACTCTTTACTCCCCTCAAAAAGGAGTCCAGTTACAAGCGATAAGCCTCGCTCGTGCCGATTGCAGCCCAAACTCTTCGCGCAGCCGGATGGATGGAGAGCCCGAGGTGGCCAACCATACACGTCCTCTGATTTTGAAATTATCGATATTTTCCGAAAGCCAGAATACGACTTATTTCAATATAAGTCTGTAGAAAGGCTTTCTTTTAAGGAAAATATCCGAATTTCCCGTCACAGCACAGATCAATGCTTTTAGGAAGCATAACCATTTAACCTCTTTTGAAAACGTCAAGATTTTCTCAATAGCAAGTATTCGGCCACCTATTTGTGAAATCGTATATAAGCTACTTTGCGAGAAAATCTTCGGTTTTCCCGTCACGACACGGATCAATGTGTATACCTTATTTGTACACGTAGTTCGACATATAGCGAGAGTCTGCTCGCGATTTTTAGGCGCCTTTTTCATCGACTTCTATTTTTATAGTTGCTTCGTAATATAGAATTTTTCTTAAATTTAACATTTCAAAATCTCTCTTTTCTTGTCTTTGCTTTACAACTAAAAATTTCGTTTCATTTAACGTATCATAAAATTCTTTATCTCGCAGCCGCTTTAGTCCGAGGTAATCTCGCACCCGAGTCCAATTGTATACATTTTTTTTAAACTATAAACACAACGTCGCTCGCTAACATAAGTAGGTTTAATATCAATCGCTTATTTATTTACATATGTTTCAAATTTCGACATAAATCTATGGTTTAATATTACAGAACTTTTAAACTTCATACAATTAATTTATTAAGAAAGTAAATAAGTCTAAACTAAATAAGTCTAAAAGAAATTGCATCTTATTTTCAAAGAATCCATATATTTTAACCAGTACAGTTCTCAAATTTATCAAAACGTCTCGACCTAAGAAATTTTATATGTTATTCAAGAATCGACTTTATTCTATACGTAATGTAATCTAATATTTATTGCAAAGTATTATCTAGAAACTTAAAATTAAAACTACAATGTCTTAAAAACAATTTAATGAATCAGCTTCACTTAATATTTAAACTTAAAATTAACATCAATATTTAATATTTCAATTTAATTAATAATTTGCAAGTACGTCAGAAGCCTTTATTGAAGCTCCATAATTGATTACAGATTTTATCACCAATCAGACGACCATATTGTTAAGTTTTTTCGCCCCCCCCCCATTTTAGACATTATACCAACAAGTACTGTAGCGATGTTTATTGCTTTGAGGCCTCTGTTCAAAAATTGAAACGAGCAACATGCGTCTAGGATTCTAACCTATTTGATGTTATCCGCCGCGCGTTTCCTCCTACTGTAAATTTAGCGTAATATGTCATTTTTGTTTGAGTAATAAATACCGCCTTAGAATTGTTTGTTTCTAATTGAAGAGTATGCATCCTTAATCAGTAAGATAATACATATACTATATAGTGTTACATTCAGAAAAAATATTCCTTGATTTCGTATCTAATTTCAGTATGACATGTTTTTTATCAAACTTTTCAAGTAGATTGTTAATGGCAAGTAAAACGTGAATGTAATTATTAGTTTAAAATCCGAACATGGTCGAAGCAATGACAAGAATATATAACGTTCGTATGGAAACTGTTCCATTTTTTTTAACATTGGATAATTTATATAGTAAAATTACTTTAAAAACTAATTTCAATAGAATCAGATAAGTAAGAAATATTATTATGTTAGAAATTACGGCAAAATCTGCTAAATTATTGTAATCACTGTTCAGTTATCATTGTAAGATTCTTTTACGCTGTGCAAACTCTGAAATCTCCAGAATAATTAACTTCTATTTAACAGTAAATAAATAATACGAACACTTCTATGCTTTAAAGACAATATTTGGTGTTCTATTAGTGAAAAATCTGACCATCAGAGCTTGTATCAACGATTTTACATTGCAACACATAATATTAGCTTATTCAAGTATAGATAGTTGTTATAGTATGTGTGGTAGGTTTGGATAAGCAATTGCAATATGTTTCCAATCATCCCTGAGTATAGCATTGGTGAAGTACATAAAACAGGAAACATTAGTATATAAAGCACCATATACATTATTATTGCAATCTTCAGTAGTGTCAGCTGCGAGGCCTACTAATACGTCATTTATAACTAATGGACTTCCTCCGTCACCCTATAAAAGAAAAAGTTATAAAACATACTTTTCTTTGTTTTTCGGATTGTGCAGGTATACAACGCGTTTTCTTATCTTAATTTACAATTTTTATGAAGAATAATTAATTTTATAGTTTACATAATTTTGTGACTATTGCAAACTATAAATTATTTTGATATAATACTTCGCTCTATTACTCCGGGCCTAATGAATAAATCTCTTGAAAATAATTCATCATCCAGATACGTTCTTTAAAGAGGGATACAATTATTCTTCTCATAAGAATAATGTAATAATAATGGCTTCCAGTAATTCAGATTTTTGTTTTTCTTTCAAATATATTAAACGGAAAGAAGTTTGGTTCAAATGAAGTATTGACTACCATAGTTAATGTCTATTTTCAAAGCAAAGCTTATGCTTTCTAAGAAAGATGTGTATAAGACTTTGACTACGGTAGTCACTATTTATTTGAACCAAACCTCTTTTCCTGTAATATTTTTTGAAGGAAAACAAATATTTAAATTACTAGAAACCACATTTGAAGCGTGGTGAAACTGAAACTGCCACATTTGTGAAATTCATTAAGTAAAATCAAAAAAGTAGGAAAGCAATATCAAGGCGTTTTTCACGATTGATTCTCCGCCCTTCCTTTTCCTATCCATCTGCAACAGTGGTGGAGAAAGTAATTGAAAACATAATTTTTTTTAACTTGACTATTCTTATTAAGTACTTTATTATTAAGTAGTTTATTATTAAGTACTTTATTATTATTCTTATTAAGTATTGGACGCCTTTGGTCAATTGTTGTCCAAGTGAAGATTTTTGTATTTTAACGTATACAGGTGCGTCTGTATTTTTACCATACGTTCAGGTATCTACGATTTTTGAGATATTTGACGCAACTTCAAATTGTGATCAGCCAGAAAGATTTATCAACATTTTGCTTTGTACAAAAATTTCTGAACTCGAATCACTTGAGCATTCGATATCATTTTGGTTCACTACGATCAAGTTTAAAATTAACATACAAGCTTTAAACTATTATTAGTCATGAATCAGACTTGTATTAGCACTTATCAGTCATAATTTTGTTTGAACAGAATTTTCTCCTGCTAAATAAAAATTCTTGATGAATATAAAAAATTCAGATTTTTCTATTCTTATTAAATAAACATAAGCTCCTTCGCTAGTTATTAGAAATATTAGAATTTCCTAAATCTATACACTAGGTACGGAATATATTGGATGACGTATTTTTTGTATGTATGTGTTCATATGCTACTAATATTAAAATAGTATTAATATCCAAACTTACTTTGCAAATGCCTTGAGGTTCTGATGCTAGCGAAAGTTTTGTTACTCCACACATTTGAAATATATTTTTATTAATTGGAGAAATATTAGGACAGTATTCGTGATTAACAATATCAACCTCCATGTAATGGAGATGAGCTTTGAAATTTATAGGCTTTATTTTCCTTTCTCCAGTTTCATTATTTTGTTTTATTTGAATAGAATTATATCCATAACCCGATACTACACCTCTATATCCAATTAGTGATTCCTCATCAAATCGTACAGGGATTTTGCTTATTTTCATACTGTTAAAAAAAAAACTTTGTTTTACCTAGAAATAAATAATTTCAATTAATAAAGATTCATAAGAAAATCAAATTATTTAAATACATATTAGATATCAGAAATTGTTTAAACCCAGCTATGGTAACGCCATTTTTTGACACTGGAAAATTACTTGAATACAAATAATAATCATGCAAAATAATAATAAAAAATATGATTTACCTTTGCTACTGAAATATCATTAAATAACGTTGAAGTCTTAACATAAGGCCTATAAATTTCGTCTATTTCTATTATGATTCTAGGATTTTTCATATCATTCGATCCAACAATAGCGTAAAATGTTATTTCTTTTAATTTGTATGAAGGTATAGAAAAAAATATCGATAAAATAGATATTATGTGATTTTCACTGATTATAGCTCCTGCACCAACTGTTTTTATTTCATCAGATTTATTTTTTTTCCCAGCTATTCCAACTTGGTAATCAAAATGTTCAGCAGTCACACGCTTACCACCTAGAATACTTTGAGCTTTCAAAGCTACAAAACCAGATATATTGATCATACACACTTATTAAATTAGTTCAATATGAGAATACAAATTTGCAATTTATATAAATCATATGTAGACTTCTAGAATGCACGAAAACTTTCTAGATATTTTCGGAACATTATCATTACTGTTAGAAGAACATAACAGCTTCTAAAAGAATTCTCACCTATTCATACATAAAGGGAAACAGAAAATCTATTGCTTATTTTAGGTCTTATTCTTCATATATAAAGAATAAAATAATAATTGTTGTGATTTAATAAAATTTATATCTCTCCCTATCATCTTACTGTTAAGCTTACTGATTTAGAACAGAATGTAAATTTATTTTATAATGTTTTCTTTTATAAATCAGTGATTCATAATACATCAATTCTTGTACTATATATTGAAAAATTAACAAAAATGTTAAAATTCATAATTTAAACAATTAATTATATTGAGAAGATAAATAAATAATTGAAACCTATATTTTTTGCGAACAGATGGCTAGACATCGATTCATTTTTCATATAATAGTCTATATATGTAAATCTGCGTACAGTTTGTATTATATATTGATTTCTACTACTTTTTCCTATCTTTCTGGCAATATGGTGAAACCGTGGCAAGTAAGCAAAGTAATAATTACTAAATTCTAGAGTTAATCTTTTAGAAATCTGGAAACTACTAATATTAGCAGTCGATCTTAGTTTCCGACCTTGTTTTAACAGAAAAAGGACATTTATGATAGAAAATGAATACATGTTAGCTTAATCAAAATATTTCCCGTCATTTTCTACTACTTTTTCTAAAAGCACGATGGTGGTTTCGAGGCGACCCAATCATCCACAAATCCTCGTACTTCTTAAACATGTCGGAAGTGCATATTAACGAAGTCGTACTACATCGATCTGAATAGGCAGTAATCAGAAGGTGCTATGTCTGACGAGTACGTTTGGTGCGGTAACACTTCCCATTCGAGCTCCAACAGGGTTTTTTGACGGCTTTCGCAACATGTGGCCAAGCGTTGTCATGTAAGAGAATGACTTTGCGCCTATTGCTCGCGATTGCTGATCTATGTTCGATCAATTTCTGTTGAAAATAATTCAGTTGGCGTTTGTATACCTCGGCAGTGACGGTTTCATTCGGTTTTAGATGGTCTCACCAAATGGACAGAAATACCTTTTGGCCGTGGACCTTCCGTTTTGGTGCTAATGTGGGCGGTTGGCCTGTGTCCACCCGTGACTTTTTCCACTTAGAATGGACATAGTAATTTCGTTTAGAATTTATAATTTATAATTTATAATTTATAATTTAGAATTTCGTTGTTTATGAATCTTTCTCATCGCATGTGAACGTTTGTCAACTGCTGTTAGTTACTCCTAACGTATTAGCGAGTTCTTTCTGCATTTGAGCTGAGTTTACGTCCAATAATGCTTGCAATTCACTATCTTTAAACTACTTCGATTGTCCAGAACGTTCTTTGTCATTAACATCAGTATCTCAACTTCTAAACCGCTGAAACCATTCTTTACATATTGTTATGGATGGAGCTTGATTGCCATAACATTTTTTAAGCAATCAATAAGTTTCTGCTACATTTTTTTTTTCAAATGAAAATAGTGCAAAAGAATATGTCGACAAAATAATTTATCACGATTCATTTTTCACTGATCAAAAATTATAATATTTACACAAATGATGGCGCCTGTTAGCTGAATTTTATTGATAAATGCCAAATTGCGAAGGTGTCACAAAGTAATCAAGCAGCACACAATCGTGAAATGCGCTTGTGTGACAAAGATACAGAACGCGTTTGAGACCTTTACAGTGGAATGCGTGTGAAGGAAATAACATTTAATATAGAATTGTATTTTGTAGTATTTTGATGAAGAAAAGGACCAGCTTCATATAGGTTGTGATACCAGCGTAACAGCATTCGCGGCGGCCGGGTATTTTGTGTCAAATTAGCAACCGGAATGATTAACGTATCGTTAATAATGGTAACATGTAGCTCTTCTGTAAAGCAGCTCTTCTAGACGCTGTACAAAACGCAATGTACACGGATACCCTTAGCTTGGCATTTAATTAAGGGTTTTTGTGTTTCATCTTTTTCAATTAATTCCAGTGATTTCAGTACTGGTTACCATAATAGAAATAGGCTTTGACATGAATCATGATGAGTGGACCATCGCATCATAGACAAAGATTCAATTGTTTCCCTTCTATTCATTTGTATTCGTGATAATTTCGATTCACTCTGCGTATCGTGTATGTTTCTTTGCTCATTTATAAAAATATTGCACTGGTTTTACAGTATTTGCGAACGATGAGTTGATAAAGAAAATAAATTGTTTAGATTTTGAAAAATATTAAAAAACTTATAACATTCTTCACAAATTTCTGCAGCACATATACCAACTAAATTTAAGAAAAAGGTATATAGTCTGCATGGGGGGGGGGAAGAAATCTCTTTAACTTTTGCTTCAACACCATTGTATATGCCAGACATATTGCTTTCATTATCATACGACTACCCACGACGATTCATTATATTAATATTTGTTTCTTTTAAAGTATTCAAGATAGTATTTGCTATGGATATACATTCGCGTCCAACATTACGTAAAAATGTGAAAAATCGTTCTATTGGAGAGCCATCGGATTTAACATAACGTATGACAAATGTTAGTTGATCAACATGCGATCAATCAAGTCTACAATCAACAATGATTGACAAGTATTTTGGATTTTGGATTTCTTCATAAATATTTTTTCGCAGCTGATCAGCCATTAATTCTATAAATTTATTGCAAATCGTAGATAATAAATAATTTATTTGCTCTTTTCCAGCATTACCATAGACAATTTTTTATTTTGAAAACCACTTAATATTTTCTTCGACTACTCATATTCCAACTAATAAGTTAATGTTATGGCAATTATTTAAAAAAAATATATTTTAAGAAGAACACGCTATATTAAAAATTGAAATGAATTGACTAACACGCTATATATTTGACTAACAGTGTACGTTTGACAGCGATGATTTTTCTAATAAGAAGACTATCGAAAAAATTATTTATTTCATCTCTGATCATCAATTCGCAGTATTTGCGTCGCGTGTTTACGCGCGCAAGATTTGGTGTGGTGGCAACTCTTTCATGTAAATATCTATGCTGTATATATTGCACTATATACATTCAACTGTCAAATATTTTGTTCCATATCCTATATATATTGATTACATAACAATAAAAGAGATTCTGTACCATTTAAATTTATAAAGTAGCATACGAAATTGATTTAGCTCTTAATTCACATGACATTGTAAATTCAGAATTTTTATTTCTCATCTCCTTATTAATTGTAAAATAAATTTTTTTTGTCAAAATTTGCCACCTTAGGCTATAGCATTCTCAGCCTATATGCTAATCCAGCACTGGGTAGTAATACACTATTAGTTCCATGGTCATTTAAGTTTTACTAATTCTTTTAATCTATTTCATATGTAAATATTCTTTTTACAATTACTATTAATTAAAAAATGTAATTGGTAATTTTGAGAGATAAAAGACCTTGAGATATCTTTAAATAACATTGTTTGAATTCCCCTATAAATTCAAATAAATCTTTAACCAAATAGTCCTTAATTAAATATTGATTAGAATCAATAAATATTTTTTTGGTTTTTCGTAATGAATTCTATGATATAAATAAAATATTTTATTACGCTGTTCGAATCAACATTTTTTAAAATAAATTTTTTACAACATATTTAAATTATTTATTGTATGTTATGAGTATAACATATATAATAATTTTAGTTTAGAAAATTAATATCAATAATATATCATTCAAAAAATTTCGCAGTTGACTAATGTTTTTAAATAGCTTTGATAAGAACATTGTTCTTATAAAATTTCGGGTTAGTCTTTATTCTATTTGAATTCCATCATGATATCGTAAAGGAAAGTGTTGATAAAAAATTAATGTTCTATAAATTATATTGGAATATTATACTATTTTTACGAAAGAAGTCATTTTAAAAGTTTAAAATTATCTTACCCTTACATGAAGAATTTTCGAAGAACATCGCAAAAAGAACGATAAATAATTTATAATAATTCATATTGAACTATATACCACTTTCAATACACTAGTCTGTTAGATAGACTTTAACGAACTTACAAATAGTTGCGTATACGCTCATGATATTACCAACATAGTATTAATTATTCCGAATTAGCTCTCGTTTGAAGATAAGCTGTATAACATACACTTACCTAATAACTTAAAAAAATTAACAATTTAAAATGTAAGTTTTAAAAGTATACATTTCTGGTATTTATTGAAGATATCATATCACATATAATATCATATCATACTAATTTATAAAAACAAAGCGTATTTTTGTTTGTACACGTTAAACAAAAACTACTGAACCAATTGCTCTGATATTCAAAATAAATATTCTATATTATCTTTGGAAGGGCATGGGCCATTTTTCTTATTGAAAATCATTTTCATTAATAAATTAAGATAACGGTTTTACATATTTTTTAAATACGGCTTCTATGGAGAAATATTATATTGGCGTTCTACTGGGAGTTTTGTGTTGGTAAAAGATGATGTTCACGTATGACGGGACGACTTCTATGGAGAAATTCGCATGCTATCATTCGCAGATCTAAAATCACAGTAGAAATCGTACCGAGATAACTGGACATACCTATTGTATCACCTCAACATAAAATTCACTATAACAGTCATGCCGAGACATATTCTATCGTCCGAATATGATACTCTCCGTAGATGGCGTCTCGCGACATTTGGAAATCTTTTTCGACCGTTGATAGAATATAAGTTTATAGAACATAAATTTGTAGAATTTTTTTTTTTGATTAAGTTTTCTTATTATAAAAGATTAATTCGCTTTACATTGTATATATTTGAATACCTCATACAAATTGATTAAGTTGATTCAAAATTGGTGTACTAACTTATTTTATTTTTAGTAGTAAAAATTGCCTACAATGAATGTATCATGCTGAAATTCACATTAAATCTATAAACACCATAATTTTTATTTTTTGAACTTTAGATATGGAAAATGAAAAAAAAAGTTAATGTACGTTCAAATATATAGTTCTTGCTCAATGTACTTTCTTTTTAAAACTGATAGTTTTTAAGAAAAATTAAATTTAATTAAAAATTAAATTAATTAAATTAAAAAATTAAAATTAATTTTTTTTATTATTTATTAAGTATTCCACATTCTACCTACTCCGTAGCCTCGACACTATTCAAAATGAATATTAACTATTTCATTTTGTTGTTTATCATGAATCTATTAATAATAAGAAATATTATACATAGAAAATTAATGTAATATTGAGTATAAAATAAATTCATATCATATAAATTAGTAATATATTTGATAATCTACCAACAAATATGAAAGAATAATATCCGCAACGCCTGAATATCAATTTCTACCGTATTGAAGCGATTTTTATGTCATCTCCAAAAGAAAGTTAGTCATTTTTTAATTCAAATGTTGACTTTTTTACGTCTTTTTCCTCTGTGTTTTCAACTGAAATTTATTTTCTTGTCCTACATCTTATATATTTTCTTAGAAGTACAGTAGGTAATCTGTAACTGAGATATCAAAAAGTTTTTTTTTTATACAAAGACGAGAATGTAGTATTCTAAAACCACTTTGTACAGACGATGAAATATTCGTTCTACTGACTGCAATTACTGACACCATCAATAAAGAAAAATATCCGTAACGAATATCATCAGAATTATCTCTTTAAATAATTCTCCAGATAATCCAAACTGGATATTTTGATGAATTGATTAGCGACGTTACAATTGAATAGAGCCATGATATTTTCGCTTCTGTAATGAGGTCATGTATCCTTATCAATATTAAATTTTTTTTTATTTAAACTTACTGAAACCTCTACTCACATATGAATCTTATACAGCTAAATCAATATTAAATATTCACATATATTTATATCTACGTATTTCATTGCACGTTTATCTTGTATATACTGGAAATATATGCAAATGTTTTCAACATAGTTTTACAATACTAATATTGACTCAGACATTTTAAATTATGTAAAATAATCTTAAATCTTTTTGAAACCACTGGATTTTTATATAAAATTGTTGCTTGAAATCGGACTATGGAAAATATTTCTAGTAAAAATTACAATAAAACTGACTAATTCGATTACATAAGTACAACTGTAAAAATCAAAAAGGTTGCTGTATTTAATACATATTAAAATATTAATAGTAAATTTTAAAAGTTTTCTTTTTAAAAAAGTCTTGCGGTACTCCGAGCTTCAACACTCGACTGGCTTAGTCCTACCGGTGTAGACAGGAGACTGGTTCGGAAAGGCAATCACCAGCGGCCCTGATTTGTCATAAGCAAATATTGATTTAATATATTGATGTTAAAACAGCCGAACAACCATTAGACAGCTATAGAAAACCAAAAGAGAACCAACTATATAATCACAGATACCAGAAGACAATAAGTCCATAAAGCGACAATACGTTTCCAAGGATCTTTGATGCGCATTAATCTGAATCCGTCGACAGTTATGATTCATCACTCAAGATTTCCGAGATATTTTAACCTCAAAATGCAAAACACAGTGTTTTTTCTCTATATTTGAGGTTATATAGTATTAAAAATAATATTCTTCAAAAAACAGATCTTATCGTTAAAAATTATAAGTCTTTGGTTCTTGAAGTATGATTTTTTTGCGGAGTTATCATTCAATGAAATTTACTACTTTATCGTTTTCATTACAGCATTATCAAAATAAAAAAATCTTTAAAAATATAAGTAAACTATTTATCTCTTTTTGTAAACTACATATTTCTATTCTATTCCACTAACGAAACCATTCAATATATCCTAACCTAAAAGCTGAAATGAGATTTTTTAGCTATTTAAAGGCAATTATACTACCTACGCTGTAAACGACTAGCACTGGAAGTAGGATAGAATTTCTCATTGAACCCGCAAAGCTATAAATCATATTTTCTTCAGCCGAAACCCTGTAACCCGTGGTGTTATAAACTCCAACACCCTCAACCCAATTTTCTTGACCCCGTAACCAGTGACGCTAAAAACCTAGATATCTAAACTCCAAATTCCTTAATACCAAAATCCTGTCACCTATGATAATAAATATAATCCTAGAACCCCAAAATCCAAATTCCAGAACGCTCGAGCTTTGCAGTATGCAACTAGTTTTTCGTCTATCGCCAGTTCAATATTGAATGATAAAGTGTACCGAAAATCCTTTTTTTCATTCAGATGCATTCGGACATTAAATTAGGACATTAAATTAAAAGAGGAATATTCTCGTATTAATATTACTATTTATCCATAACTTGATCTTCTTATGAAAATGTTCTCGTTTTTCCTTAAATGAGCATTGCAGTGATCTCCGTTTGTGTGCAACTGAAATGTCATCATGTCTCTTACAAGACCATCAATTATCTGCCATCTTTAGCTTATCCCACCTCTCTTGATAAAGTCGCTGGATTGATTTAAAGTTCTAATATTTCATCCAAATCTTTACTAAACGCTCGCTTCAAAGATTTTTGGAATGTAATTTAAATAAGAATTTAGAAAATATAATGTCAAACTCATTAAGCAGCCTAATTTTTGGAAATTGTCCAACATGGTTGATACAAAGTTCGAGTTACGTAGATTTCGAAAGGCGATTTTCTCTAACATATAGCAAGATTAATCAGACTATTGAATAACGAGAGGTACATGAAAACCAAAATTTATACAAGCAGGCGATTATGCAGCGTTATTATATAGTTATTAGTTATATAGGTATTAGTTCTAGTTATTATATAGTTATTATTTATATTTTGTCGTTCTAAATAATATCGATATTTTTTGTAAGTTAGATTGTATCACAAGGTCTGTCACAAAAGCTCCGAGAGTTTTTAAACAAGAGTTCAAGTAGTGGCGTGACGTGTTTGTGATCATGCGCGTTCAAAAGGGACATCATTTTACATTTTACCGAAATTTCATCGCATTTGAATGAATAGAATTGAAGTTATTTCGCCTCAAGTGACAGTGAGTTTTGTTTGTTGGTGTCAAAATGAGCATTGAGCAAAGAGCTGATATCAATTTGTATTATAAATTCGGCAAAAATTTTACCGAAGTACATCAAATGATGTAACAAGTTTATGGTAGTGATTGTTTATATCGTGCAACAATTAATGATTGGTTTCAGCGGTTCAAAGACGGAATGGAAGATCTCAATGATGACGAGCGTTCGACTCAGCCGAGAGAAGCGGTAACCGAAAAAACAACGAGAAAGTACGACAATTCATCAGAAAATGAGTCGAAATCGTCGGAGTATTACATGTAGAATTAAATTTACCAGTAGCATCGTTTCGTCGCATTTTGCTTGAGAATTTGGGCCCCTGAAAGATTTATTTACGCTTTGTTCCACACAAATTGACTGACACCCAAAAAACGTTTCAACATTCTGAAGGCATTATTAGAAAAGCCAAAAGGAACAAAAACTATCTTTATTTTATCGTAATTTCTGACGCGATATGATGTTTTTCATTCTGGTATCTCTGAGATCTGCTTTCTACTAATTTGACGCCGTATTCTAATGGCAACGATCACCAGATCCGACGAATTTGGTAAGACAACTGCTTAACAGTGTGTGTGTGTGTGTGTGTGTGTGTGTGTGTGTGTGTGTGTGTGTGTGTGTGTGTGTGTGTGTGTGTATGTGTGTGTGTGTGTCTTCCACAAATCTTCTATTTAATATATACGCACAATGGGCCAATCCAATGTAACGATGCCAAATTGAGACTTTCACTTAGTACAGAGCTTGCTGCGGTGTTTAGGATCGTTGTTCTCTTGCAGTATGCAATCTTCATTTTTTCTGATGAACCATCATTTGGAAGATGGCTGTAAAGTAATTTTTTAGATTTTTATCATTTTCTCGGTATTTAGGTTGTCAATAAAGTGCCGAATTCTTGGTTTGAGAAGCAGCCCCAAAAATGCACCTATATTCCGTGTTTTAGGGTCCATTGAACAAGCCTATTGGTAGAAGTTGTCCAGGCTCGCGTGAGGAGGCACCTGCCCATATAGAACATTCTTCGAAAAAAATTCCGTTTTCAAAATCTACATCAATATTCTCATGCGCCCAAGCGAATAGCTTTTATCTCATGTTTTTCAGGCAACAGAGGTTTCTTCATAGCGTTGCGCCATTTCAGGCCGCGCTATTTAAGGCCATGAGTACGAAGATGGGTTCAGATATTTTCGTAGGATATATCTAAACCTTTTGCCATTAATTTTACTTGTCCTTGCCGCAGGTTAAAGCACGATTACGTGAAAACAGATTTACTATTCTTTCTTCATACTTTTTCCACTTTTCCTATTGTTACGAACAGATAGATAGGCATAGATTTATTTTTCATTTAATAATCTACAAATGTCAGACTGCGTACAGTTTTTAATATTATACTTTAATAGCAAATTATTATTTAGAAAGTTAACAATATATTCGTATACATTATATAGAGTAATTATATATAAACGTAATTTGCGTTGTAGAATATAAATTTATATTATTTATTATTATTATTATTAAGTTTCAAATTTGGTTAACGTTTTCACCGAAAATAATAGGTGAAATAATCTTTATTCAATATTTGTAATAGATCTCTAGCTAATATTTCGTTTCAAAATGATAATTCAACGTCGTATAAGAATAGCGGCACGTATGTATGTACAGTTTATATTATCAGGTCGATAATTTTGAGAAAAAATTACATACGATATTTCGATACCTCACATCTCGTACATAGCGGAAACAAGGCGAAAGAACTTAACGAAATTTTCATAATATATTATAATTTATTATGTAAAGCAGAGACGTGAGATATATTGGAAATACATCGTAAGAAAATTAATTACAGAGACTGTATTGAACCTGATTTTGCATTTAAATGGGAATGCAAATGTCAGCCATGTATAATGAAGTTAAAGGCCACAAAATGTGTATATAAGTACACGCTTGATCTGTGACGGTGACGGGAAAATCGAAGATTTTTTCAGAAAATGGCTTTTATACGGATTCACACTTGGTAGCCGAATATTTGCTCTACAAAACCCTTGTGCAGTATCCGTGATTTGACGGGCGCTTCGAACAATTTTCCTTAAGAAAGCCTTTCTACAGATCTGTATATTGAGATAGATCGTATTCTGGCTTTGGAAAAATGTTGTCAATTTCAAAAAGATGACGTATTCAGTTTATCACTTTGGATACTCCGAATGTCAGGTTGCACCAGATTTTGGGCTGCGAGTTGGGGTTTATCTCTTTAAATTTGATCCGTTTGCAGGGGAACTGAGACATTAAAATAGCGCTGTATAAGTGCGCATGTATAATTCGAATCTCATCTCTGCTAAGGTTTGCACTTGTATTTTATTCAATAGTATTAAATTCTTTTTTTTATTTATGTTATTTAACGTCGCTCTATTTATGCATCCAAATATCGGTGCTAATCATCGACGGAGGTCTACGATGTGTTTGTAAACAAAGCACATGTAAATTATTACAGCGGTGCTTGTGTCAATCGGCCGAGACCGGGATTTGAACTCGGATCACTAAGTTACTAGTCCTTCGCTCTAGCAATCGAGCCATCGTAGGCCTAAAATAAATTAAATTAAATTCTTTTTGATTTAAAATAATTAAAATTTTATTTGTCTTTTTTTGACAAAAATCACAGCGTTTTGTTTATTTCACCTATCGAGTCACGTTCAGATAAATCATCGACATTTTTAGCCACTTAATATCGCCGTATCCACTCCTCTGTAAATACCTTCGACTTGCTCATACATTTAGTATCAGCTGCTTGCGACATTTTGGCATCTTTCGGGTTGATGCAAAGTGATACAGCCTCGTAGCGCGATACATACTTTGCAGTCATGGTGATTTTTTTTTCAAAAAATCAACGACAACTGAATCTTTGTTGACAGGACAAAGCTTCCCTCTATCGGCTCGCGAAGTTATTTGAGAGAAATCTTTCATTAGCTGTCAGTTAAATCGACCACGGTATTACTTGACTGACTGCAAATATTGTTAAATAAAATATTGAATAAGTGTATACAATATTAGTATTGGGTGTACAAGTAATTTTGCAGCGTTTTTCCCAGAATGGGAGATTTTATTATGAAAACCTGGTTACATATCCTTTATTCAAATATTATCCATCGAAAAGTATAATTTTCTCCCATCTTTATAGCAATTTAAGAATTCAGGACCAAAAACATTTCTTGTCCGTACAGTCCAAGAACATATCATATTTCATTAATGTTATAGGATTTCTATTTAATAGTATCTTTGTAGTGCAAATTATTCGGGTAAATTGAGAAAAATAAATATATTTTTTTCATATGAAATTCTAACGATGATTTCATAAAAAATAACGAAGCTAGAAAAACTATTCATAAATAGCCAGTCACACTTGGTTGTTCTATTTTTATTCCAAACCATGTATACTTTTCTTTGTTTAAGGTTAAAAATTGGCGGTCATTTGAAACATTTAATTAAATAATATTGTAAACTTTACATTTACAATTCGAGTTATATGTGAGATTACTCTGATGGGACGTGTGCTCGATTTTGATAGGCTACTGCAACATCTTTCCATTCATTCCTGAGTATAGCATTGGTGAAGTACGTAAAACAGGAAACATTAGTATATACAGCACCATATATATTATTATTGCAATCACCATTAGTTTTCGTTGCGATTCCCACTAATATGTTATTTATAACTAATGGACTTCCTCCGTCGCCCTACAAAAGAGAAAGTTATTAAACATCGTCATCTTTGTTTTTCGGATTGTAAATAATGTACGTATACAACGCCTTACTTATTGTAAAATATTTCTATTATATCTTTTTTCAATTTTAATTTTCTGTTTTTATGAAGAATAGTTAATTTTATATATTCAAATTACCAAATATGAATTTCTTTGATACAATAAATGACACAATTAGTCATGGCCTAATGAATAAATATTTTGGAAAAAAATAAGCATTATTCATCAACATACATTCTTTAAAGTAGGATACAATTCGTACTTCTTTAATTTATCTATAGCTTTCTTAGGAAGCTTAAGCGTTACTTTGGTAATAGATTTTTACTTCAATAGTCACTGCTTCATTAGAACCATATTTTTTATGAGCAGTATAATTTTTTTTAATTGACTATTCTTATTGAGAATATTAGACTTTAGACGTATTGGGAGGTGTTATTGGTTTTATTAATATATGTGTTTTATATTAAATAGTAAATATCAAAAATAGTAAATAGTAAATGTAGGATTTTGATGTATTTCATAAAACTTCAATTTGTGATCGGCCAGAGAGATTTATCAACTTTTTGTTAATCAAAAGTTTTTGAATTCGAAACAATTGTAGATTCGAAATCATCTCTTACTAAGACCGTGTTTAATATCCACGTACAAACTTTAAGCTATTGTTATTCATGAATCTGATTTGTATTAGAACTTATTAATGCCAAAGGGGAAACCACGGACTGCAGGTCGCGCTGCAAAAGACCGAGTTATTGCTACTGACTTTTAGACGTATAGAGACTGTGGTGTCGATCACGGTAGGCACGGAAAGATTGGAGACCAGAAGTGATGTTAAGTATCTTGGGATCACCTTGGATACGAAGCTACGAACGAAACGTGACGAATAAGACAGCAGAAAAGTCTAAGGCGCTAAGCAGACTGATGCCCAACACGAATGGACTTTGACAGAAAGTGCGTAGACTGCTACTGAGCGTTACCCACTTTGACTTCATCTACCATACTTTTCTAACCCGGCAGATTGCTCTTCAGGGCCTCAATCATCTCATTCTCTGTCGCGCAGCGATTCAAATTTTTGACCATCCGACTGCCCCTAGAAGTCAACTCTCTTACATTATCGCTCTGGCCTGCTACTTTCCTAATCATTTCAGTAAGCGCCCTACGATTTTCGGATTTGGTGATTTTAAATTCTATTGACACCTTTCCAGCCATTTTCGTTGGCTGAATTTTATATCCTCGTCAGAATCCTCCGGCTTAACCCTCTCACCTATAGCTACAAGAATGTCTAGATAGGTCTTGCCCGTAGCCGGCTCCACGACTATAACATGTATTTTCCTCATTTTCTTCTTTATTTTTATCTACCACCCATATGTTATATTACTATACCGCTTTTCATTTAATTTAAAAACGTATGATTTCAATTATTTCATTTTTTTAACTACATCTGTCCATTTATTTTTTTTCATCTTTTTTCTGGTCATATTATTTTTAATATTTTGCCCCTTCTTTTTTGGATTTTTAAAGATATATCAGTCAAACTGGACACTGGCCTCTTCAAAATCATATTTTCTCTCGTATATCTTAATAGAGCAAAGAAACTACCCTTTTCTTTTTCTGCAATGCGTGACTGGCTAGGCTCTAGCCTCCCCTCTTGCCAACAGTAGGAATTAAATTCCAAATCCTTTTTCTGTATAGTGTCCGTAAAAAAATATACTGAGAAGTATTGTGAATAGTGAGCAGGTATAAGGGTTAGATACTCGCTCTGATATATATTTAATTACTATAAATAATTTTTTATCTTATGTATTACTATCTTCACTAATTAAATTGAAAGTTATTTTACAATGAAAATATATTATATTGAAGAAGAGAGATTATCAGGTAGGGTGGCGGTAGTTGATGCGCGATTAGGGAGAGATGCAGGAGGTGAAGTCCCAACCCGGGGTGGCGGGCGGAGTCTAGTCTGAATAAGTTTATTCATAATATATATGACTAAGAAAAACTAAAAAATATTTTTAAAATCAAAAAAAAATTCAATGTTAAATTAAGTTATTAAAAACAAAAAAAATATATTTAGACATACTTTCGTAATAAAAATATATTTAGATATTCAAATTTTTATACAAATGGAATTTTAAAATACGGATTACAGAACTCGAAGAGTGAGAAAAAAGTCGAACGCGAGCTCAGCTACAATACCGTAGAAACGAGGTATTTAACACAGCGAAGGAAGAATATATAGCTTTAGCATATTTTTTCTAGTCTTTCTAGTAAGTTTTCACGCGGTCAAAAAGGCTCATTTTTTCAGACGATTTATTTTGCTTCGTTGGGATGAAATATAGAGTTTTTCTCCTTCTAGTCAAGCGAAGAAAACTGCATTTGGCTCCTTGAGTGTAAGAAAAAAGTATACGAACGAAATGCGATCATCGGGAGGGAAGAAGTTGCGACAGAAGAGCCGATGAATACATTCGTATTGCTAGAAATGATCGGCCCGTGGATGGAGAGAAGGCACGATGGAGTGAATTTTTACCTCACTTAATTTCTATTTGGACATGGGTACTTCTGTGAGTAAGGCATAAGGATGAAGACGGTGACCTCATCAGACTGCAAGTACTACGGATGAGCTTAGTACGAGACGGAACACATATTTTTCGTGTGCGCCCATTAGACTGACTTACGATTGAAACTTAAGAGAGTAATAGGAACAATCATGACAGATAACATGACTAAACCTTTGACAACGCACGTGAACAATTGACAAGAAGGAACGTATGTCGGTGGATTGAATGAACTTAGATTTAAAATAATTTAATTGTACTTATGTCGACTGCCCATATACAACTTAATAAATATTTTTTTTATTGGTATTACAGTCCAATCAATTCAATTTAAAAATAAAAATAAAAATAAAATAAAAATGAAAATAAAAATTCAAAATAAAAATTCAAAATAAAAATTAAATTAAAAATGAAATTAAAAAATTATAATGAGTCAGACTGTCCTTGTTTACATTCACCCCCGTAGACTAATTTGAAAATAAAATATTAGCTGAAAAAATTCTTTGTTAGTAAAGTGCAGTCTGACTGTTTAATTTAATTTTTAATTTTTTAATTTTTTAATTGAATTTTTATTTTTAATTTTTATTTTCATTTTTATTTTATTTTTATTTTTATTTTTAGATTGAATTGATTGGACTGTAAGACCAATAAAAAAATATTTATGAATTTAGATTCAAATATAGAATTGTGAATGAGTATTGCACTGAAGTAATATGCATAACAGTTCCGAGCTAGTGTCGGTGCTAACAAGGAGACATGTGTTTATTGTATAAGGATACAGGTTTGATTCAAGTCACACATATTCTTATGGTCGGAGTGTCAGCTTATTACGCATTAAACGGCCACGATATACACAAAATGCATTTACGTTCTTAAAAAAAAAAATAATAATCTTAATAGCGGATTGGTAATAATACTAAAGATAACAATACATTTTTCGTAAAAAATACTCATCTACTAGTGTAATTTAATAGTGATAACATATCATCGCTTTATATTTAACTTGAAAATATATTCTATAATTCATAATACTTTATATTGAAAAAATTAAAATACAAGGATTTACCAATTTATATGTCGAAATACTGACTAAAAAAATTGACCTTCCAATCAGTATTTTAAGGTGACAAATATGGTATCTATAATAAAATATAACTATTTTATATACCTATATTTCATATATTCAAAGCATAATATTATTCGCAAAACTATGAAAAATTTTATCATACTTCAGTGGTTAAAATATCGACCAGTCCTGCCCTTAAACGGTTCAAACTTACTTTGCAAATGCCTTGAGGTTGTGATCCTAGAGAATGTTTCGTTACTCCACATAATTGAAATATATTTTTATTAATTGAAGCCATATGAATACAATTATCGTTATCAACAATATCAACTTCCATGTAATGGAGATGTGTATTTGAATTTTTAGATATTAATTTACTTTCTCCAGTTTGATCATCTTTTTCAATTTGGATCGAATTATATCCATAACCAGATGCTACACCGCTGTATCCAATTAATGATGTCTCATTTTGCTGTACGGTGATTGTTCTTATCGGCATCGTGTTAAAATTGAAACCTTCTATTACCTATAGAGAGTAAAAATAAATCAACGTTAAATAAAATAAAAAAATAAAAAAATTAAAATTTTTAGAATTTGTTGAAAGGCAGCTGTTATATCACATTTGAAAATCTGTCACTAAATTGTGAGACGTTGCCGACTATAAGAGGTGTCTTATTCCATGGTGAGAAGGTATTCGGTTCTGTTTTATTTAGCATATAAATGCCATGATCCACTAATATCAATTAGTAAATAAGTTCTCGAATGATGATATGCACTGCTTTTTATATAATACTTGCTAACAATGATTTAGTCATTTTTTGACTTATTTTCTATTCTTAAAATTTATAATATTTCAGGTTATTTAGTAAATGTCATTGTCTTCGTTTATTACTCAATAGTGGATATTTACTCTTCTTTTTTAAAGATAAATAGTTAATCAAAAATTTTAATTTTTAAAGTTACGAAAATCGAAAAAGAGATTTTAAGGTAATGATGTATAATTTATTATATTTATATTGGGCTGGTATATAATACACTTTATTATACTGATAGTTTCACATGATCTTGTTACTGAATTTTTTCGTATCGAAAATAATAATTACAAAATTGTAATTAATAAATAGATTACTTCGAATCAGCTAACTAAAAGCTGTTTTTTCGATTTTGCTAACTTTTAATACTAATACAAACTAATAATAAAAAAATATGATTCACCTTTGCTACTGCAATATCATTGAATAATGTTGAAGTCTTAACATAAGGCCTATAAATTTCGTCTATTTCTATTATGATTCTAGGATTCCTTATATCATTCGATCCAGCAATAGCATAATATGTCCTTTTTCTTAATTTGTACGAAGGTATAGAAAAGAATATAGATAAAATAGATATTATGTGATTTTTACTGATTATAGCTCCTGCGCCAATTGTTTTTATTTCTTCAGATTTATTTTTTTTTCCGGCTATTCCAACTTGGTAATCAAAATTTTCAGTAGTCACACGCTTACCACCCAGAATACTTTCAGCTATCAAAGCTAAAGCAGACATTAATCATATACAATTATTAATTTAGTTCAACAGTGATAATACAAGTTTATAATTTATAAAAGCTATGTACCGCTTTCTAGAATGCACGAAAACTTTCTAGATACTTTCGTAACATTATCCAAAAGATCTTAAGAGATTCTAAAAGAATTCTTATCTATGCATACAAGATGGGACCCAGAATACCTATTGCTTATTTTTTAAGCGTACAGAGAAAAATATGAATTTTTTCAATACATAATAAATGAAAATATCTACCGTCATTGTAGTAAATATAAAACATGAAGAATAAAATAATCGTTTTTGTGATTCAATAACTTTCTATATTTCTCGCTATCAACTTATTGACAAGTTACGGAGTGAGCAAAGAACAGAACGTAAATTTACTTTATAATGATCTTTCCACAAACAGTGATTCATAATACATCAGTCCTTGTAATTTATTTTCAAAACTTCACCGGAGTCTTAAAATTAATATTATTTAAACTTTTAATCGTGTTTTTAAGAAGTATTCAATAAATTATTGCAATCTATATTATTCTATGAGATGCATTGTGCAGTGTGATTCTCTAAATTCCCAAAAAAAAGCATCATTGCTCTTGGCCCAGTTTCCTGTCTACATGAAATACTGCTCTGTATCTGTTTGTGACAGTTAGAAATGCTCAATAAAATGACCATTTACAGAGCAATAATTGGACATTGATAATGATGGAAAAAATAACTGTACAATTTTTGTCCTATTTTAATAAGTATTTTTAGAGATGTGTGTGGTGTGTGTGTGTGTGTGCGCGCGCGCTTTCTATACATTTTTTAAGCATTTATACTATTGGAGACTTACTCTTCTGGATAGTAAAAATTTCTACAGCATTAAAAATGTCTATCAGGATAATTTTCTAAGAATATTCATTCATTTATAATGATTTTTCATACTATTCAATTCCATGGATTGCAGCCAAAAAAATTAATCGACTTCGAATATTTAATTCGTAATAAAGAAGGTTTGATTTGATCGTAGGTATTAATATTAAATGTATTCAAAAGAAAATATAAAAATACATACCTTTTAAGCTTTAAAGGGCGGAAAGCCGATATATCGGCTCAAAAACATAATGCTAGAATACCTCTTTATCCTTAAGTAAATTGATACGCTAAGTTTGTATCTGAAGTTAGTTTGACCTTATCACTTCAGAGTCAAGGTCAATGAAGGTCACTTGAAGGTCAAACCTAGCAATATGGTTTGAATCATTGCAAAAGATATATCGACGATTTAACGTCAAATAAAAAGAGACATGAAGATTTTTCCAAGGTCAGGTTGAGAATATACCTAGAGAAATATTTAAAATTGGTTTTTAGATTTTGAAAGCACTTGACACCGAATTTTCTCATTCAACCAATTGCATTTCTGTTAATACCATTATTCAGATAAAATTCTGAATCTATTCTCGTGAAAATTGTTTGCCAGTAAAATTACAGAAATACTTTTTGCTGGAAACATATATCATTATAATTTAGATCGTACAATTATAACTAGAAAATTATTCTAGAAGAAATAATATATATGAAACTTTCTGCATTTGACCTTGATGTGACCTTGTTTGACCTCGAATGACCGTGATTATGAGCAGTTATGGCCGATCAGACTCCAGATTTGGATGCAGCACATGTCAAAACCTGAGAATATGATTTTACTCCTCTTTTACAAAAACTAAAATTTTTTCATGACCCTCAAGGGTCGGAGCCGATATATCGGCTCGGTCCATAATAGTACCATTGTACATAGTTGATGGGTGATACAAGATATGAATTTGGGTACAAAGGAGGTTGCGAAACCTCCAAACCCGGCCCTTTAAAGTTTCATAGAGTTACATATTAAATTATGAATGAAAATGTATGAATAATGTCCCTTGTAAGATTCCATGAAAGTGTTTTTGACTTTAGCATTTTACTTACTTAGTTGATTGTTAGGAAAACTTTCATTGAAATATTTGTATAATTGGCTTTATATGTGTTAGTACTTTTATGAGATATTTTATTTATTTATACGCCATGAAAGTATAGTTTACAATTATAGAAAGCCTTATATTGCCTATAGAAAAAAGCCTTATATTATTATTATCAGCCTTATATTGCTCTACAGATTTTTAAAATTTTCACATGAAAAAGTATAGCTATGGAAAGATTATGACACCATTAAATTTTATTTGTAATAAAACACATGCTGTGTATTTTATAAGATAGTCGTTAATGTCGCCTGCCAATTGATGAGTCTGAATATTAATAATTAGCTAAATTATATATTCGTAAATCTAACTTCGAGTAATAAATAAATAATTAATAAGACTAAAATTGGCATTCTTTAATTCTGTGAGTTTGCCGTTCAATTTTTTGTCCATTTCTTTGAGAAAGAAAGAGCGCCCTCATATGGGAAAATAGTATGTGACACACGGGAACAAAGGCGTTTTCGCACTCGGGTAATTTGACGCCCTTGTCGGAAAACGCCTATTTTGCTCCCTTGTGTCACAATGTACTATATTTTTTTCCTATATTGGTACAACCTTTCTGAATGTCAGTGTGATATTTGAGTGCCATATCTCCATAAGTATGCGTGTGTCAGCTGTTTGTTTACGACGCAAAAAGTTTGTCTGGCGATATTGACTATGGAAAAAAAGTTGATCCACGAGTTTGCCTGAAATTTTGTGTTTCTAATTGAATTACGGCTACGGAATCGTTGAAAATGTTGCGGCAGTGTTTTGAGGAGTCTACTTTATCGCAAACGCAAGTATTTGAGTAGCACAAGCATTCACTGTTTTTTCACGACGAAATTGCGCCTGCACATTCCAGCATGACTGTGTCTGATTGTTTGGCCAAACGCGAAATGAAAGTCATCGCTCAGCCACCGTATTCGCCAGATTTGGCTCCCTGTGCCTTTTTCCTCTTTTCGAAACTAAAAAATCTGCTTCGGGGAACGCACCATGAGTCCATAGTCAATATCGCCAGACAAACATTTTGCGTCGAAAACAAACAGCTGACAAACACATACACTAATACATACGCTAATAGAGATATGGCACTCAAATTTTATACGGACATCAAGAAAGGTTGTACCAATATAGGGAAAAAAATGTTACCGATTCAGTTTACACGCGGAGTTTAAATGCACCAGTCCGAGTCAATTTTGATCGGATAGTATTATTTACGACAGAAAAGTTTGCAAAATATTCTCCTACCCTTACATGCAGACTGGTTGAAATACATCACAAAAAGAAAGACAAAGAAATTATAAGAAACCATATTAAATTATATACAGCTTTTCAATGCACTATATGTTTCTGTAGACACTAATGTCTTATAAATATTATATATATTTCATGATATCAATAATATTGCATTATATATTCCGAATGAGTTCGCGTTTAAAGATAACATGTATAACACACACCAACCTTCTATGTTAGAAAAATGTACAATTTAAAATATAAGTTTTAAAATGATTAATTTCTGATGCTTATTGAAGATCTAGACTAATTTGAAAAGTATAATTATTCGAACGGGTTCAAGGTGGAATGAGTTGGTAGAAAATGACAATCATTTAATTGAGATAACGTTCCATCCATTATTTGTAGTTGAACGCCGCTGGTCCTTTTTGAAAGAATTAATAAAATACAAAAATATAATAGTATTGTAATCGTTTAATGTATATAATATATTATCGTGCAAACTAAAAAAATTTGTTCAAAACATCTTGATAATTACATTGTTGGGTGTCATTAATATTCTTAAGGTGTCATATTAATATTTTCATATTTGTATTAGCCGGATTAGTCAGAAATAATTTACACAAACACGCTACAATTTTCTTTCTTGTAATGAAAATTGTTTATAATAACTATTTTTGCAATGAAAGTTAATATGATAACTACGAAAGATTTTAAATGTAAATATATTTAGAATAGAATTTATATTAGAATAAATGGGGATAACAGATAATTAATAAAATTTTATTATAGTATTAGTAAATACAAATGTTGCAGCCTTCCTTCAATTATTGTAGGACAGTAACATAGGAGATGTTCAGCTGTTTTCTCTTTTATCTGATAGAAACGACAATAAGGGTCACTGACGGGTCTCTTGGAGTCAGCCTGAATGGTTCTATTTTAAGCGGCATACCCAGCACTGTAGTAGGTGTTAGACCTAATCTCTGGAGAATGACGTTATAAGTGGATAGGGTTGTCCTTTCCCACGAGACCAGAGCACCATAGGTCAGTCTGGGTTTCAGTAGTGTCTCGTATACCCATCTCATCATTTCAGGTTTCAAATCACACGTTCTTTCAATAGCCCTTCCTACCTGCCACTAGCAGGCATGAGGTACCAGGGCCTGTAGTCTACCTTCCCTTCTTCTTCTACCTCACTGCTTACTAGCCTCCAAGTTATTGTTTTATTTAAAAGAGGGGAATTAGGCTCCTACAGCCTTTCCAAGGCGGTTGATGGGCTCGCCGGAAGACTCGGTATCCACGCCAACGTCTTAAGTCTGCCTTGAAGAAGCTCCACACCCTTCATTTTTAAATTAGCCCCCCCCCCCCAGGGTAAGTCCAGCGTCGTCAGCCATTCTGCCGGATACGCCTTCGCCTTTGGGTTGGTTGCCACAAACAGGATAGCACCCCCTTTGCAGAAGGAAGTATTAAATCTGGGCCAAGTGCTAGATGGCGCACTATACGTAACCTTCGACACCGCCTTCAGAAATGCTGTAAATATTTCCAGAGTAATTGGTATCCCCGGGCAGTCTTCATGTGTGATCACACACGTCAGGATGTTTGACCTCTGGGCATACGAGATAATCCCGGTACCTGTCAGTCTTATCCCTAAGGGCAGCGAAGGGCCGCGTCTACTGCCGATACCCTTTCCGCCCACCTTCCTGGATCTTTTCATTTCTCTATTAATCTAGGGCGGGACTAACTACGTAGTAGAGCCAGAAATTCTGGCCATTATAGCTTGCCGCTCCCGGGCCAACTTCTTTCTAGCTACGTCACACAATCTCTTCTTTTTTAAGTTGCATTTCTCTTCATTGCCGGCCAGGGGTGCACAGGTCACAAGCACTCCATGTATATTATATATTATATTCCCTGTAGTGTAACAAACTTAAACGTTTGTTAACACTGATAGATTAATTAGTTCTGCCGTTTTGGTCCCATCACTCTCTCAATTTGGTCCAACAAGGCATCGATTGAGGCCTCTACACGCTCAGCGGCCAAGTGAATCCCTTCGATACGATGGCTTCTACCGTGGGGTTGGATGTAATAGCCATTGCGTCTCCTATCAAACACAACGAAGGTTTGACCTTAGTTTCTGTCAAGGTTACCACATTCGCGCAAGCGAGGGCCGGGTCAGCCGTTCAGGATTTCCAGACGAGCCCACGCTGCAGCGCCGCAGAACACATGACTAGGTGATAACGCCTTGTCGGGAGAAATTCGGTAAATTATAACAATTAAATTATGAAACCTTCAATTATTAGTCAAAAAAGAATATATGGTGAAAATTTTGTAGAATAAAATAATACAATATTTAATGAAACTAAAATAATAAATAATATTAAAAAAGTTTTTAGAGTTAAAGGATCCAAAAATTTAATATTTTTAGGTTTTCCTATAATAAATAAAACCTTTATAAAGGCTTTATTAAGAAAAAAATTAGTAGGATTAAAAATGTTTTTTATATTGAAAGTAGTTTATTTAAAATATTAGGTGGCGAACTTAGTTTCCGAACATCACGTTTTTAGATGGCGATATAAGTAGTACGAAAAGTCAGGTGTGTCGGTTAATAAATCGGTTTTTAAACATGTTCTTTTGCAATATTTTGATTTGAAAAAACGTATAACAGAAACTTATTAATTGCTTTAAGAATATTATGGCGAACAAGCTCCATCGCTTACAACATATAAAGAGTGGCTTCAACGGTTTAGAATTGGATATACTGATGTTAATGGCAAAGAACGTTCTGGATAACCGAAGAACTCGCTAATAAGTTAGGAGTAGGTGACAGAGAAATTCGTAAACCGATGGGAAAGGTTCGTAAAGAAGGAAAATGGATGCCACACGATTTGCCATTATGAATCGATACAACATCGCACTCTCTTTGCTTACCAGGCAAAAAAGAAGAGTTTTCTATGGCGTATTGTGACTGGTGATGAAAAGTGGATCTACTAGGACAATTCTAAGTGTAAAAAGTCATGGGTGGACCCATGCCAACCATTCACATTGAAACCAAAACGAAACATTCACGGCCTAAAGGAATTGATGTGTATTTGATGGCAACAGAAATTGATCGAACATAGATCAGCAATTCCGAGCAATAGGTGCAAAGTATAATTGTTTTGCATGAAAACGCTCTGCCACATGTTGCGAATTCCGTCAAAACCACTCTGTTGGAGCTCGAATAGGAATGTTGCCGTATCCATCGTACTCGCCAGTCATAACGTCTTCTGATTACCACCTAATTAGACCGATGCAGCACGACCTCGTTGATATGCACTTTCGACTTGTTCAAGAATTGCAAGAATTTGACGATGATTGAATCGCCTCGAAACCACCACTATTTTTTTGGAAAAAGTAGTAGAAAGTGACGGGAAAGATTTTGATTCAGCTAAAATGTATTCATTTTCCATCATAAAGATCCTTTTTCTGTTAAAATAAGGTCGGAAACTAAGTTCGACTGCTAATATAGTAGTTTCCAGATTTCTGAAAGATTAACTCTAGAATTCAGTAATTATTACTTTGTAAGAGATATTTTTCGCAAATGTCTAACTATTTATATTCAATGTGAAATTTATAATCTGACATTAACTTTGCATTGACGACTCATACTGGGATACTTCTCGGATGTCAAAGCGACCCGAATTGGTGGTACAGAGTACTATAAAATTTTTTTTTCTTTGTTAAGAATTATTATTTATGAAAAGATGTTCAATGTAATTGTTATTTTTCTAAAAATAATTACTATATATAGTAATTATTTTTCCTTTCAACACAGCCATGATATCTAACTGTTTGAATGATTTGATTTTTAATTTTATTACATAATATTTTTTTTACGCAGGTACACATGCGTACACGCGCGCATACTATGAAATATATAGTTAATGATAATTATATGTTTATAATTAATATTTGTATCTTTCGTAATTTTAACATTTTATTTTCGAAATAACTATACTTAAGTTATGTTATGCATTATTTTTGCAATTTTGTCAAATCAAATTTACATTTCTATTCTATTAATTTTAGCGCTAAAGTGTTATGTTTATTAAATTAAAATAAGAGAACTATTGAGTACTGTTATTTGTGCTGTATATATTAGATGTCTTTACGTAAAATATATGTATCCGTAAGATTAAAGTAAATTATCGTGATATTACATTTTATGGAATAATCATATAAATATAGTTTATACTATATACTGACAAGTGATAGTATAATACGTACCATAATATCTAATTAACATAACATTTGATAACAATTATTACACTTAGCTCAATTGAGGGCAAAAATTGAGATAAAATCTATTTTATATATTCTACAGGGAACAATTCTGTACTACTCCTAAAGCAAGTGTAACAGTATAGAAAAATTCTTTTTATTTGTAAAAATTTAATTTGTTCTACGGAAGATATTTCATTTAATAATTGAGTATAATATGCCGTACTTGCCTTATTTTATGCTTTTGTATATAGTCCTTTTCAAGACTTGACTATTTTTTTTTCTTTTCTTTTATTTAACGTGGCTATATTTTTGCTCTAAAATGCTGGTGCTAATCAGCATGGAGTGATTTATTGGTTTCACGATGTGTTTCTTTAAAGAATAGAATATCTTAGGACTCAGAACATTTTATCATGCTAACTATTATATACAGGGTGTCCAAAAAGTCCCGGAGCACCTTAATCATTTTCCAGGTAAACTGATTTTGAACAAGGTCAAGGTCAATCTAGAGGTAACTTTTGTCAAGGAATTTATTGGTGACCTTGAATTTAACCTTGGGTTTGACCTTTGGATTTTCAAGATTATTTTAAGGTCAACTTTGTTTTTTCAAATGGGAACCCCTATTTTTGACAACGGAAATCTAAAGAGCAGAAAATTTTACGTCCAAACATGTGCTCAAGTCATGGGTCAAGGACGACCTTGATGGCCACACAAGATCATTTAATCTCGAACAAGGTCTGGAAACCTCTTGGCATAGGAAATTCTGAATTTCTGTACCACAGAAGCTATTACCTTTATCAAGGTGCATTCAACGGTGATGCTCTGTACGCATTATCCAGTAACAACGACGTAGACGTAGTATAATCTGTTCCCTTTAGGGTGCTTGATTAACGTGAGACCCTTGCCTCTAACATTTGATCATAAGCATTATGGAGTGCAATTTTTTACTTTAACTGCTTAAATTTACCTCCATTTATTTCTGGACAGTAAGCTAACCGGTGGTAAAAAGCATCAACTGAGTTTGGGATCATTTCCGTAGGAATAAGCGCTGATTCATCAATAATCCTTTGCCGTAATTCGTCTAAATTTTGAGGTTTTGTTTTGTAGACACTATCTTGTAAGTAACCCCAAAAAAATAATCAAGAGGTGTTAAGTCAGGTGATCTAGTTGGCCATTCTATAGTACCTCTCCTTCCTATTCATCGATTGAAAAAAACTTTATCGCGGAAATTACGAACGTGTCGTCCGTAGTGGGGTCTCGCACCATCCTGTAGAAACCATGTATTCTCAAAGTGGGCCCTAGTTTTTTCTATAATTGCAGGAATTATTTGGTTTCGCAGCATATCTTCATAGTTTTGTGCATTTAAGTTACCATCAATTAAAAGGTCTTATGATTCTATTGTTGAGAATTCCAGCCCAAACATTTAATTTTTCTAGATATTTTGATTTGTCTTCTCCAGTCCAATAAGCATTATTATCTGACCAATATCTGCAGTTATGCCTATTTAAGGTTTCATCAAGTTGAAATGCCGCCTCATCTGAGAATGCTGTATTGTATGAAAATTTCGGATTTTCAATTATGTCTTCCATCATGTCTTCACAAAATTCAACACGACAATCAAAATCATCTTCATTTAACTTAAGAACCAGATTAACTTTAAATGGATGGAATTTGGTTTTTTTAAATATGTTATGTACTGACGATTTGCTAACGTCATTTTCTTGACTATCCCTACGAATAGAATTATGTGGAACTGAATGATTGATAGCATAACGTTTAATGAAGTCTCTTCATTTAATGCTGAATTTGGTTTGCCTGGTCTACGTAGATCATTGATAGAACCCTGATCATTAAACCTTGTAATGGTTGTTGATACCGGAAAATGATATTGGAGTTCTAGCAACTCTAAAAGTAGCATTGAAAAAATTCATTATTCCCCTAACAGATCGTCCCATTTCGATCTAACCTCTCATCATAAGAAGTGATATTCGTTTTCTTTCAGTAAGTCGATTCATTTTGACTAATCTAACAAGTCAAATCTTACCCAAACGCCGATCACAGTGATCAAGATTTCAAGACTTAATTTTAATACGATCAAGTGTAAAAACTATCCGATCCTATTATCACAGTGAAGAGCGCAAACTTAGAACGGAGAAAAATGTTTAAAAAAAAAAATTAAAATAGTAATTTATTTTAAATCTCTACTGGTTATTTACTTATTAATGGTATTTTTAATTAACAGAAATATTTCGTATATAAAATAAACTTTAAATTCAATACTTGTTTAAGTTCCAGTTCAAAATAACGTTCAAAATTAGCAAGCTTGAATTTATCAATTTTAATTAAACTTTTAAAGAAAAGAATGATTTTTATTTACTTTTTTATTAATTTTTTATGAATTCAAGATTTGCATATTGCGCTATTTTTATTTTTTAGTTTATTTTTAGTTTTAGTTTATAAGGCAAGGGAACTCACGCTAATCAAGTCCCCAAAGGGGACAGATTTTACTACGTGCACGTCGTTGTTCCTGGTTAATGCTAAAAGTAAATAAGAAAATTCAAAGTAAAATGTCCTTGCAGGGCATCGTGAAGACCGTGCAGTGCATCACCGTTGCATGGACCTTGATAAAGGTAGCTTCTGTGGTACAAAAATTCAGTATTTTCTATGCCAAGAGGTTTCCAGATCTTGTTCGAGGTTAAATGACCTTGTGTGATAATCAAAGTCATCCTTGACCGATGACTTGAGCACATGTTTGGCCGTAAATTTTTCTGCTCTTTAGATTTCCGTTGTCAAAAATGGTGGTTCCCATATGAAAAAAACAAAGTTGACCTCAAAATAACCGTGAAAACCCAAAGGTTCAACCCAAGGTCACTATTAAATTCCTTGACAAAAGTTACCTGTAGATTGACCTTTACCGTGTCCAAAATCAATTTACCTGGAAAATTATTCAGGTGTTCCGGGACTTTTTGGACACCCTGTATATGTGTGTGTGTGTGCGTGTGTGTTTGTGTGTGTTTGTAATTTCTTTCATGCTTTAAGTATTTAAAATTCCAATTTATATTGGAAATCAATATTTTGGTATAAATATGTTTTCATCCATGCATAATATTTTTGTGCATGCATAGATATCAAATTTTGCTATCTATAATATATATATATATATATATATATATATATATATATATATATATATATATATGAGGTGGAGGGGTTGAAGAGGAACGTGTTCGAATGGATAATTGGAGTAAATAAAAAATCAACTAAGAGAAATTAATTTAACTGCAATTAAAACTATATTTACAAAGTATTTGCATTAATAGTTATATTAATAGTTATATTATATATACTCTCAAGCGCTCCTTTACATAATAACATAAAAAATTTTTATAGGTGCCTTCCGTTTGCTTTCATTACATATAATTAGACTATGGTGATAATAAATTTAATTTAATTAAATTTAACCATTAAATGATAAAAATGTATGAATAAATCAATACACTTAGTGTGACAATGATTGGTCCAGTGGAAGTAGAGAAGACAAAACTATTCTGGCCTATAATGTTAGCATGCGATATACGTTATAAAAACATTACTATATAGACAAACATGTACATAAAGTTCATTTGATTCTCATCAATGAATGAAAATATAGAAAATTATTAAATCATTTATTTTTTCTTTTTTAAGTTTGGCAATATATATATATTGGCAAACTTAAAAAAGAAAAAATATATATATCTTTTGTTATATCTTATATTTGACTTCTATCTGAATACAGGATAATAAAAGATGTAATAAATGTAAGTAATAAAATTCATGCTTATGTATTGTTACAGACTTTTGACAATTAATACCAGCACGAGCACACTTTTTCAGCTAATTTGAACAGTTTTCTAGATGGGACAGGAGCTTCAAAATACTTTGATCTGCTGAAATTGATAGATGTTTCATTAATATTTTTAAAAGAGACATCGAAACTAGAAAAAAAACTGTTGGAACTAATGTAGATGATAATTGATTAATTATCAGTATCAAATTCCTAATTTTCATTCTCAAACGTTAATTGTAAATATTAGTATAAAAAATATTAAATTAGTATATACAATATTATGATTGGGTGTACAAGTAAGTTCGCAGCGATTTTTCCAGAATGGAAGGTTTTATTATGAAAACATGGTTACATATCCTTTATTCAAAGATCGTCCATCGAAAGGTATAATTTTTTCCCATCTTTATAGCAATTTAGGAATTCAGGACCAAAAACATTTCTCGTCCTTAGAGTCCAAGAACATATCATATTTCATTAATGTTATAGGATTTCTATTTCATAGTATCTTTGTAATGCAAATTATTCGGGTAGACTGAGAAAAATAAATATATTTTTCATAAGAAATTGTAATGATGATTTCATAAAAAATAACGAAGCTAGAAACACTTTTTTTAAATAACCAGTCGCACTTGGTTGTTCTATTTTTATTCCAAATAATGTATACTTTTAATACAATGAAACATGTAATTAAACAATATTGTAAACCTTACATTTACAATTCAAGTCATACATGAGATTGCTATTATGAGTTTACTATTGCATTCCTGAGTACAGCAATGGTGAAGTATCTAAAACAGGAAACATCAGTATATGCAGCACAGCTAGTATATGCAGCATGTTGAAGCTTTCTGTAAGCTATATCAGCTCTATCTATAAAGCTTTCCACATTTTACCACTGATAAAAGAAGAGCTCGTTGTTAGGTTTTTTCACCCCTCCGAATTTGGATATAATATGAGTAAGTAGTCTAGCAATCTGTTTTGCTTTAAGGTCGATTGACGATATCGATAAAATGTATTCTGTGAGTAACAAATGCGCTTCTAGAATGATACTAATTTACTTGATGCTTTCCACCATACATATTATCGCGCCTACTATTGTAAAAGTAGCAGAGTTCTTAGAACCGAACACTTCAACCCGCCTTTATTAATATTGTGAGTGCGCTTACCACTACAGGGATCATAGAGCCACATTCTATTAGTTGGGTAGCTGAATACGATCCTTCGTAACTATAGCGTGACCTGAAGCTGTTCTTGAGTCCCCGTGATATTGACCCATCGGACTGACTTAAAGGAATTACGTATGTCTTAAGAAATGAGAGCTAAAATTACAATCTTTTGTAGCTAGTCCTAGTTAGCTCTGTTGCACGTTTGCAATGGCTGTTTACCATCAATCAGTAGCTACGTAGTCTAGATTTAGAAGTTATAGAGACGTCATAAGCTGGTATAGCATTAATGCACGCGAAGCATTCTGAATTTTTTTCTTTGTATAAATAAAGCCAATATTGTTCATTGTAATATTTCATGTATTGTAGCCTAAACTCAATATCATAATGTACATTGTCAGTGTAATTTTGCTCATTTTCCAATTCCAATCTTTCCTCCGTAACCATAAAATCTATGAAGGTTTGATCGACTATGAATGACTCATTTCCTTTTCTGTAAGGTGGAAATATTCTTATATTATATTGTATTAATATAATTCAATTTTGCTAGATATGGGTAGCTTACCACTTACTTAGAGCATCGCTTTGCTTGTATTATCCTTAAGTTAGTCGGATACATGGAGATACCTGTAGTTTTCGCTGATAAGGAAGTTATCCACCTTTTTTTCTTAAATCAACTGAAATAAGAGATGCTATGTCATTTCGTTATGATTAAGGTTCAATTGTTATTTACTAAACATATCTAATTTATTGACTGACGTTTCTTCTGTGATCTTAAAACTCACGAAAATGATCTGTTATGGTATTCGCTTACTTGAGAATCATTTACTGATACGTCCAATTCAAAGATAAGGACTCTTAATAAAAAGCAGTAGGTATTGCTTGTTAGGGATAGTAAATAGGGATATTTTTTGATTGTCGTATAATTATTCAGCAGAGAAAGAGATATAGAGGCCGAGAGTGAGAGTGTGGTATAGGCTACCCACCTGCTATGGGTCACAAATTGCTACATTCTTTTATTGCATCTTCGCAATTTGTATGTATTTGATTCAGAACAATTGACTTTTTATTGTTTCAGATAGTGTTTTTTTTAATGCGCTTCAGCTCATTCCGTAGTCAAAGCGAAATTAGTTACGTTTGTGTACGCGGCTGAGTAGGAGTTGGCCGCTGGTCAGAATGATTATTGAAGTTGCGTGAGCTCCGCTGGGACCATTTTCACTACAAAATCTACCTCATTACAATCTACCGTCACGTATTAACGTATTAAAGTTATATAAAAATTTTCTTGGCCCATCTAAGATTCCACTTACGTTCGTAGAGAACTGTAATTTAGTAAAAAATAACCAATTCTTTATTCGTTCAATTAAATAAAGTGAATTACTCATATTGAACATCTATTAGTCCATCAATAACCATATGGTCAAATTTGACCCGCACTGGTACATGTAAACTCCGTGCATAAATTGAATCGATAAAAAATTTGTTTTCCCATATTGGTACAATCTTTTTTGATGTCAGAATGAAATTTTAAGCGCTATATCTCTATCAGTGTGTGTTTATCAGCTGTTTGTTTACGACGCAAAAAGTTTGTCTGGCGATATTGACTATGGACTCATAGTGCGTTCCTCGAAGCGGATTTTTGAGTTTAGGAAAGAGGAAAAGTCTCAGGGAGTTAAATCTGACGAATACGGTGGCTGAGCGATGACTGTCATTTCGTGTTTGGCCAATTATGTCAGACACAATTATGCTGGAATGTGCCAGCGCATTATACTGGTGAAAAAACCATGAATTGTTTGCCCACAAATCCGGTCATTTACGACGAATTGCTTCACGTACACGCCTCAAAGCGGCTAAGTAGTACTGCTTAGTGACCATTTGACCTCCTGGAACGAATTGATGGTGAAACACCCCATGGTAATCGAAAAAAATGAGCATCACCTTGATTTTCGGTGGATTAGCGACTTGCATGAGGCAAGTTTTCGACGATTTCACGACCTTCACTGAATGCTTAGTGCCACTCAAATACTCGCGTTTGCGATAAAGTAGACTCCATAATTCCATTGGGAACACAACATTTCAAGCAAACTTGTTGATCAACTTTTTTTCCATTGTCAATATCGCCAGACAAACTTTTTGGGTCGTAAACAAACAGCAAACAAACACACACTAATGGAGATATGGTGCTCAAATTTCACACGGACATCAAGACAGATTGTGCCAATATAGGAAAAAAAATGTTACCGATTCAGTTTACGCGCGGAGCTTAAATGCACCAGGCCGGGTCAAATATATGATATATTATAGTATATACAACATTCTTGCTGAAATCAATAGTTTCTACTTGTCATAGTCAACCGATAAGAAAAAGTTTTTAATTATAAACAAAATATGCCTAAAACCCAGGCACTATGCTTATCTAAAAGAATTTCTCTCATACTGATCTAATTTTTAATAAATTATAATAAATTAATTGTTCTAATTTATATCGGCTTTTGCAATTATGGTTTCGAATTTTATATTTGAATATTGAAGATTGTTTTATGCTAGTACAATAAAATGAAAAACATAATAAATGTAATTTTTAATTTCAATGTATTATTATTTCATAAATTTAATTGTTTGATAATTAATATTAAAACCTCAATATTAAAAATGAAAAGGGTTATTTAAGTAAGATAATTTCAAGCTCAATATAATTGATGTTAATTTGAGAATAAGTCACAAATACTATGTATATATAGTATTAAAATTCAAAATATCTTTTGGTAATTTGTTGTGTAATTGAATTACGACATTTATTGTGTTAAACTTTTTAATAAATTCATATACATAATAGTAGTCTATCAAATTAATCTAGACGATCCATGATCATTTTTCTCGGTCGAAAAATTACCTACCGAGGATATTTATTATTTTTCTCTCTATATGACCGAAAACAGCTGGCCAATGATGACATTGAAATATAAAACGTTTTCACTCGTACAATACATATGGATTGATGAAAAAAGCGTTGCATAAGCATCCTAATAGTTACAATCTACCTTAAACGAGGGATTGTTCTTATGATACATGTGGTAGATTTTTATAAGCAAGTCCAACGCTAGCTGAATTACTGCCTAGGATACCATTGGTAAAGTACGCGAAAAACGAGACATTAGTATATAGCGCACCATATGCATTATTATTGCAATCATCATTAGTTACAGATGCGACTCCTACTAATACGTTATTTATAACTAATGGACTTCCTCCATCACCCTGCAAAAGAGAAAGTTATTAAGCATCATCATCTTTGTTTTTCGGATTGTAAATAATGTACGCATACAACACGGTAATTTTTGTAAAATATTTCTATTATATCCTTTTTGAATTTTAATTTACTGTTTTTATGAAGAATAGTTAATTTTATATTTTCAATACTGTTGATTCTTTAGAAATTGCCGATAAAAGATTATTATAGCTAATTATTGCCAAATGTGAAATTTTTTTTTATATAGTAGATTGATTAATTAGTCCCGAGCAAACGAATCAATGTATTGAAAAAAATCAACATTATTCATCAAGATACATTCGAGATAGATAAAGATACAATCGGTGCTGTTCTAATTTATTTCTAGCTTTTTTATGGAAGGCAAAAAGACATTCTTGATGAATATATGAAATTCTTACTTTGCCATTTTTATTAAATGTATAAAAGCTCTTTAACTAAAAGCACTCTAACATTTCAAATAAGCTTATAGTATCTTTGTTAACTAAATGTTAGAAATGCCTAAAGCTGTATGTTAGACCCGGAATATATTGGATGATCTGATACTTGATATTATTAGTATATCTTCATATACTAATATCATTAAAACACTAGTGATATTAAAACTTACTCTGCAAATGCCTTGAGGTTCCGATGTGAGCGAGAGTCTCGTTACTCCACAGATTTCATATGGATTATTAAGATCGGGAACTACGTGCATGCAATGATCGTGATCAACAATATCAACCCCCATGTAATGGAGATATGTATTTGAATTTGCAGATCTTACTTTACTTTCTCCAGTTTGATCATTTCTTTCAATAAGGATAGAATTATATCCATAACCCGATGCGATACCGCTGTATCCAATTAATGACGTTTTATCTTGCCGTACGGGGATTTTATTTATCCGCATAGTGTCAAAATTCAAACTATTTTTTAACTAGAAATAAATAAGTTCTTTAAATAAATACGGATTAGAATACAAAATAAAATTATTTAGGTATATATCAAATGTTAGAAATTGTTTAGAGCGAATCGGTTTACTGAACTGTGGGATATCGTAGACAATAAGCGGTTCTTTAATGTATCATGAGAAGGTTTTTAATCCTCACCTCATTCAGCATATAAATGCTATTATCCAACAATATATATTAGTAAACGAGTTCTCGAATTGATAATATGAATTTTCCTTGGTATACTATTTCCTAACAATGAATTTATCATTTTATGATTTATTTTTTATTTTTGAAATTAATAATACTTAACGCTATTTGGTTCATATATCGTCTTCATTTATTGATTAATAATGGATCGTTATTTCTCTCCTTTTAAGACATATTGTTAATCAAAAACTTTATTTATTAAATTTATAAACTGGAAAAATAGATTTTCAGGCAATGATTTTTTATTCCAATATTTATATTGAGTCAAACAAAACAACAAACTTTATTATGCTGTTAGTTTGAAAAGGCATCGTAACTTTTTATTATTCTATTGATAATATTAATTAATAAATAATAATTCATCAACAGATTAGGTAGATTAAGTTCATCAAAATATGTATTTTTTATTTAGATAACATGTAATAATAATTGAAAATATTAATGAAAAATTATGATTTACCTTTGCTACTGCAATGTTATTGAACACTGTTTCAGTTTGAAGATGAGGCCTATAAATTTCGTCAATTTCTATCATGATTCTTGGATTTTTTATATCTTTCGAACCAACAATAGCATAAAATGTTATTTGTTTTAAATTGTATGAAGATATAGAGAAAAATATCGTTAAAATGGATATTATGTGATTTTCACTGATTATAGCTCCTGCACCAATTGTTTTTATTTCTTCAGATTTATTTCTTTTTCCGACTACTCCAGCTTGGTAATCGAAATTTTCAGTTGTCACACGCTGACCTCCTAGAATACTTTCAACTTTCAAAGCTACAAAAAACAGATAAGTTGATCATATATAATTATTAATTTCATTCGACACGAGAAAACAAATCTGCAATTTTCAAAAGTTATGTACAATACTGAATTATACAACTTTTAATCGAATAACGCTGTACGGCTCTGATTTAGAAGAGGTGTGTTATCTATTATATTGAATAGTGAATTAGTAATAAATTACGAGGTTTTTATACATTGAAATTTTAGGGAGTGGCGCTGTGGACTTCATCTACTACCCTTCAGGCTTATTTCATCGTGAATGATAAAATATGGAGAAAAGAATAACGCGTCAAACAAAAAGATTAAGTTGTCAAGATAGAGTCTGGCAACCCGAATCATAAAAGGGTCGCTCTGGCTTACTTTAGGCAGAGAATTCGAGACTACATTCTAGAATGCGAGAAAAACCTCTAGATCCTTCCAGATCATTATAAATACTACTAGAAGTTCTTAAGATCTCCCGAAAGAATTCTCATCCGTGCGTATATAATGGGGTCCAGAACACCTGTTGTTTCATTTCTAAAGGTGCAGAGAAAAATATGAATTTTTTCAATACATAATAAATGAAAATATCTATCTTCCTTGTAATAAATATGAAACATAAAGAATAAAATAATAGTTTTTGTGCTTCAATAACATTTTATATTTCTCGCTATGAAATTACTGATAAGTTACGGAATGAGCATAGACAAGAACGTAAAATTACTCTATAATGATCTTTCCACAAATCAGTGATTCATAATACATCAGTCCTTGTACTTTATATTCAAAACTTCACTGGAGTCTTAAAATTAATATTACTTAAACACATAATTATGTCTTGTTGACAAGATAAACTCCAGAAATATTTGAATTTTCTATTATTCTACATAAAAAAATAATCTGCGGAAATTATAAATTGTTCTTTTCTATATCTATTAGAACAAGGATTGGCTAATTTGTCTCTGTTTCAATACAACGTAAACTGAATGTTATTAATACATTACAGGAAATTCGATGTGATCCTATTTACTTTGTAATATCTCCATCATTTTTGAAAATATTGAATTTTCAATTAAATCACATTTTGAGTAATAAATAAAATTCAAAGAGCAGAAAATTTTTTTTCGAAAAATTTTGTACAGCCGTCAATTTACTTTAATTCAAGGATGATATTTCAAAGGAGGATATTGATCAAATACTCTGATTAATATTCTATAAATGAGATAAGAAAATATACTATATTAATATTAAAAATTGTACTTATGTCGACTATTTTGAATTAAATTAATAAATATTTTTATCGATCTTACAGTCTATGTAATATAATATATAACTAAAATGATGACAATGAGACTGTTTTTGTTTATTATGATCCCCGAAGAATCTGAAATAGAACTAATACTAAAAATAAATTATATGAAAAATTAAAAATAATAAAATAAAATAAAAAAATGAAAATAATAAACTATAATCTATGTTAGTGGAGGACAATCTAACTGCCCCCACCACCTCATTTTCTCCTCCGGAACTCAACTGTATAAGTTTAGTTCCTTATATTATATTATAAAGACTGTAAGACCAATAAAAATATTTATTAATTTAAAAATATACTATATTGTACGATAACAGAAATTTTAAAAGCTTAAACGTTGTCCTACCCTTACATGAAGAATGGTCAATGTACATCGCAAAAAGAAAGATAAATAAGTAATTATAAAGCATATTGAATTATATACAACTTTTTACTACACTAGACTGTTAAGTACACTTTAAAGATCTTACAAACAGTTACGTATATGTTCATGATATTACTAATATTGTATTATATATTCCAAATGAGCTTGCGTTTTAAGATAACATTTGTAACGCATACGAACCTCGTATGGTGGAAAAATGTACAATTTAAAATGTAAATTATAAAATTATTCATTTCTGGTATTTATTGAAGATACATACTAATATTGAAAATATAACCGTTTATCGGATTCAAGGTAGAATTAGTTAGTAAAAAATGTTCTTGTTGTAACGATTTATTCACTATTTGTTAAACTTCGCTAGTACTTTCTGAAATGAATAATAAAATTAAAAAAAATTAATAATACAAATTAATAAATATTTTTTCATTGGTCTTACAGTCCAATCAAATCAATCGAAAACAATACGTAACAATATCAATACATATCTACATTAACATTATAATATATAACAACTACATTAATTAATTGAAGATCCAGTCCGTATTGGACTCAATTAGGTAAGGGTGTAGCGGACAGTCAGATTGCACTTTACTAACAAAAAAATTTTTTTCAGCTAATATTTTATTTTCAGATTAGTTTACGGGGTTGACTGTATACAAGGACAGTCTGACTGTCATTATAATTTTTAATTTTAATTTTTATTTTTATTATTTTTGTATATTGATGTATTAATGTTAATGTAGATATGTATTGATATTGTTACGTATTGTTTTCGATTGATTTGATTGGACTGTAAGACCAATGAAAAAATATTTATTAATTTGTATATAAGCAGTCGACAAAAGCACAATTAAAGTATTTTAAAATGAATGATACAGTTAATAGTACAAAACTAACAAAAATTTTAAAAACATTTCTTGATAAATTACATAGTTGTGCAGTAAGGTGTTCCATTTAAATTCTTTTTGTAAACATATCACACGGATTAGCCATAGTAGTTTAGATTAGCATACGTACAGTATTAGAAATATAACTTATAAAGGACGTTTTGATGATCTCCTTGATTTTATAATCTCTCTATTTAATAATATCTTTGTAACATTAGTTATTCAAGTAGAATGAGGAAAAAATGCAATTTTTTCAAATATTAAATTGTAATTCTGATGTAATAATAAATAAGAGGGATAAAAAATCTTTTCATGAATAGGTAAACTGACTTGGATCTCTTAGCAGGTATTTATTTCATAACAGAATAAGGCACACTCTCGCTGTTTTAAAATCGCATATATATATTTAGAAATATACAATAGCTTGATGTGAGTCCGACATAAGAATATGTATAAGTGCTACGAGTAATCAATTAATAAATACATGAATAAAATAGATAGATAGCATCAAAACACCAGATGGGTTGAAAAGTTCGTATACTTACATAGATGGCGTTACTATAAAAAAATCCATATCATTTTTAGTTAGTACCAACCTTCAAAAGATACGTGTATAAATTTGACAACTGTCGGACTATTGGTTCATGAGATATAGTATTGTGAGGAAAGCAACTTTTGTGATTATGAAAAAATGGATAAAAAGGAATTTCGTCCGCTCATCTAAGATTCGATTTTCGCAAAAAAATACTGTTTATGTCAAGGCCAGCTTTGATAAATATTATTTAAATTCTGCACCAGGAACATAAATCATTGCGAAGTTGTTTGCTAAATTTAAATAACAATGAACATGGAACGCGATGCATTCAGTGCATAAAGTGAAGTTAATAGCGATAGCTGAGACTCTAAAGATATCATACGAACGTGTTGGACATATCATGCACGAATCTTTAGATATTTTGGATGCCACGTCTGCCACAATTGATCATAAGCAACAAAGTGTTGATGATTCAGAGCAATGTTTATTGACATTCATTTAAATCGATAGTTTGCGGAATGGATTCAACGCGATGAAATGAATCCAAAGCGTGAATAGATGTAACAGTCGGCTGACAAAGCTATAACATCAGTATTTTGAATGCGCTTGGTACAATATGCATCGAGTACCCTATGAAGGGAGATGTTATCAAAAGCAAGTATTACCTAGCGTTGTTGTAGCATTTAAAGGAAGAAATCACGAAAAAACGATTCCATTTGAAGAAGAAAAAAGTATTGTTTCATCAAGATAATGCACCATGTCAACAATCAATGGAAAATATGGCAAAATAGCTTGAATTAGGCTACATATTGCTTTCTCATCTACAGTATTCTCCAGACCAGGCCCCCAGTGACTTTTTCTTGTCTGCAGACCTCAAAATAATGCTCGTTGAAAAAAAAATCAGCATTGATAGCTAATCTTAATTAACTGATAACTAAATCTTACTATAAGAATGGTATCGGAAAATTGTATTATTGTTATAATCATTGTATTGTCCGAAAAGGAAACGATATTCAACAATAACATCCAATTTTACTGAAAAAACGATTTTATTAAGAATTGACCATTGGATTCTATACATTTTGCTCATCTTTCAAGCAAATTATTGATCCCATTTTTCTCTTTCGAAGAAAACCATTTGACGAGACATATTTCGACTTCTACAAAATGGGCGAAGCTCTGCTCTACAAGCGAATATACGAATCTAAAGGTACGAGACGGTGCGTTGTCATATTGCGACTCAAGTTTACCATGTCTTCGAGCCTATTCTCGCCGGTTTTTGGTCAATGCAAGATTCAAATTGAAAATTTTTTATCGATAGCGATGCTTATTCATCGTATCACAAGATTTGAATAAATCACAATGCACTGTGCTACACTGGTTCCACCAAACACAGAGCATTGTTTTATCGTCAAAGCGATTTGGCCTTGCACTCGCTCGGCCGGCTTCATCAGATGAAAGCCATAATTTTTATCGCTTTGTGTTCTAAAAATAAATCTATTTTTCGATTCCCGTGATAATTCGATGGAGAAAAGATTTTTTTTGGAACCGTTGAAGCAGCATTTTACAACAGGTTTTTCAATTTTCCATTTGTTTATCGTTTAGTTGGTAAGGCGCCCATTTTCCATACTTCTAAGTGCCTTTTATAACATTAAGTGTTTATGTCAATTTCTGTTATTCTGCTAAATTTTTTGCTGCGCTAGGATGTTCATTGTCTCAAACTAAAATCTTCACTTTTAAATTGGTGAAAGCATATCTTACATACTCTAATCACTGGAGCATGTTCACCATAAGTTTCTATCAGTAATCGATGCATTTCAACTGCTTTTTTCTTCTGATGAAATAAGCAAAGCAACGAATGCCGCAAATGCGATTTACTTAGAACGAAAATCGATATATTCATTGAGATTAACAATTATGGCATTATTAAAATATTATATAAAATATTTTCCAAAAGTTAAAAATATATTAAGACAAAAAATATTCTATAATTAAATTAAAAATCAGTTCACATATTCGGAGGTCCTACTGATTGTAAAAAAGGGATATAATAATATATGTTTATAGCATATTTTTGTTTTACTATGAAAAAATTTACAATATAATTACATATATTATTATGTTTGTATTTTTATCTTAATATATTATTGAATTTAGAAAAATACTTTTAATAAATATATATTATAAGTATAAATATATTACATACATTATAAATATATTATAAGTTTTTATAAAATACATATAAGAATTATAAATTTCTTAATATGCTATGAACATATATAATTATCCTTCCGTTTATCACAGTCAGTAGGATATTTGACTATATCAGTGAAGTGATTTTTAATTTAATTATAGAATATGTTTTGTGTTAATATATTTTGAACCTTCGGAAAATATTTTATATAAATTTGTGTTTAAAATGAAAGAGAAGATATATTTAAAATATATAAGGGAAATGAGTTAAATAACTTTGTAATATGAGTTAATAAAGTTAAAAATTAAAAAAGAATTTCTATCGAAGATAGTGTCTTTATGTATTAGTGCAATAACTTCTGTTGATTTTTTCCAGGTCGATGAAATTATTATCATGGCTTATATTGCTTCCGTATTGGATTTATTTAACTGAAACAATGATTGCTCACGACGTTTCAATAAAGGATCAGCCTTCATTTACCGAAGAATATTTGCTAAGGCAACATAAGGAGATTCTCTTATTTTAGTCAATCCTTGCCGGATAACAATACGCCGAAAATGACATTCCTCTATCTGCCACCAGGGGATGCGCTGGGTACTAGGCAAGTCGTGTGTGTTTTTCTTTAACATTTTAAAGAATATAGCTAATTCTATTAGCTGTCGATATACGAGTCTTATCGATATTTTTTTTATTTTAGTACTAAAATTAATATAACGTAGATACTATGGACTGGAATTATTATAAAAAATTTTTTTGTCGTTTCAGATTAGTTTCATATAAACTTTCTGTTATTGCCTCTAAGTATTCATTTACAACAGTACACATTTACAAATAGTGCTTGTTTTATTATAATGTTGTATTTTCTTATAGATAAGATTTTATGAGAAATTGATCAAATAAGTTATTGAAACTCTTATATATGTATTGTACTTGAGCTTATGTGTAATTCTATAACTTTCTTTTGAATATTCTTTTAAACGTAGTTAAAAATATAAATTAAAATTCATTTTCTTTTTAAAATTAAAGCTAATAGTTCGATACCAATATAGCTGTTACGTGTTAAGTTTAGATCAATTTAACTTTCAAAACGTTGTATTATGATATTATGAGGTCTACAATTGCTCGATCGCTAAAGCGAAGGACTAGTAACTTGGTAATCCGAGTTCAAATACCGGTCTCGGCCGATTGACACAAGCACCGCTGTAATAATTTACATGTGCTTTGTTTACAAACATGTAGTAGACCTCCGTCGCTGATTAGCACCAATATTTGGAAGCATAAATAGAGCGACGTTAAATAATAAAAAAAAAAAAAAAATTATGATATTATAAGAGGTTTTCTTAACTTGACGAATTGAAAGTAAAATAATTGTCGAAATTGGTCTTCCAATTTAAATATTAATAAAAAAGTAATAATATGTGATTTTTCGACATCTCAAATATCAAAAAAAGTAGCTCCGTGTGAAATAATTCTTTGGCTGAGAATGGCCTAAATAAAATTAATAAATAATAATCGAATTGGAAAAGAACATTTCAAACGAACACTGTTTATAGACCAAATTATATGTTCAAATAATATACAGACTTGATATATAAAAATAACAAGTATATCGTTTCTTAAACAAGATAACAACTTCCAAAAGCACTAGTAATCATATTTATAACGGACAATTCGAAATTTTTTATTAATTAACTTTTACGAACAATTTAAATAGGTTGTATACTAAGAATATTTTGAGGATTTTAAAATCAGATGATGGAAATTTCAATGTCAGATTGCGTGAAAGTTATCTTGTCAGAGCTTGTGCTGTGTTCGTTTGATTTATACATTTTCTATTTTTTATAATAAATTAAAGTTAAATTTAAACTATTTTATTATATTTTACTACTCGGATCTTCTAACATATTATGTAATTATCAATATTATGTCATTCTTTCAAGATTGCATCCTGACAACTAAATATGTATAATTTGAAAAATGAACTTTTTGGTAAGAATAGTTATAAAAAAACAGAACAAAGAATATAACAAATAAATATTTACATTTTTATTAATTTTATACAAAACTTTTGTATCCTACTTAATATTTAACTCATAAATAATTTTTATTATATAATACTAGTTTACGCTAAATATTGAATTAACTTTTCTTGAAATCCGACAACGTCAAAATCTCTGACTATTTCGACATTTTTCTCTTCATTTCTTAAGCCATCGATTTCCACTTTCACCATTCCTGTGAAAGGGCCACAGACAATGGCAGACATGCGTGCATCTATCGAGTGTGTTATCAGTTCCGGCCAAAGCATAACTGCCATAGCAACAGAATCAGCTGACCTCCACCTATTATTAGTTTTTAAAATATTCTTTTCTGCTTTGTTCAAAAAGTTCATCTTTTCAGAATTCAATTCTCCCAAAGTTTTAGTTCGCCAAACCTGTAAATTACAGTGGAGATAGTTTATCGATTACCAAGCTCACTGTTATTTCTAGAAATTACCTTTTCAATGCTGTATTTACGAGTGACATCTGTAGGTACGATCAGGATTTTTGATTTAGTCGTTGACTTTAGTAAAGCGGCATTGCTTTGAGGATCTAAATTAAAATTAAATTCCACGAAAAGCGATGTTGGGATAAGTTCGGTTTCATTGAATTTTGAACCCATAACGTAAAACCTATTCACGTTGGTTGTAAAATCTGGATCTAGAGATGCTGCCAGTGCTACATTCGTTAATGGTCCTAGAGTAATAATGCTTACGTCTCCTGTAGAAATAAAATTGTTATTGTGCTATCGATTATATTTTCATTAATAATTTATTTTAAAGTCTATAGAATAAAATGAAACTTTTTCAAGTAAAAAAGTGTTTCTAAATAATCACATGCTTATAAGATAATTATTACACGTATTTCGGTTTGATTATTAAGAAATTTACCAGCATATTTTTGGGCCAGTTCAACCATTGCCGTAGATGCATGTTTTGATCGATCCACGGAACTTATTATATCCCTTTCAAATTCGAAGTCTCCAAATCCATCATTGCCAAAATAATCAGAGGCCTCGTAGTCTTCAATGAAAGGTTTCTTTGCTCCACCATAAACAGGAATCTATAACAATAATAAGAGAGACGATGTTCACTTAAATGTAATTTTAATTATTTTATTAAAAAAAAATCATTTAGTCAAAATTGCAGATCTGAAGTGATGAAAAGATCCTTGTAGACCTAATAAGTTCCCAAAATATTGTTTCCAGTTATCTGAGTGTCAATAATAACTAGCGGATATAGTTGAATATCAAAAAATTTGTCTTTAAATAGACTATCTAATGAAATTTTTCACATTTTTAGGGACTAAGTTCTACTTTTGGAAGACTTAAATAATTTCAAAAATAATTTAATAAACAAATGATAATGAAAATAAATTTGCTTAACTTATTTTTATTTGTTAAATTCTTAATATTTTCAGATTTCGAAAATTGACGCAGAGCTTATGTTTTGCAATATTTTTACTTACCCCATGCCATGTCATTCAGCAAAAGCAAAGGTTTATCTGATAATATTTTATATCTACATTATATAGTTATAATTTCCATATCTTATTTTAAATTATCTAATATAGAGTATGGAAAACTGGCATAATTGTGTATTTTACTTAAAGTTGAGGTAGCATGTATTATTTATATTAATGGTGATTATATATTTCTCTCTATTAATATAAAAATAACAGTGCAGAAGCTGTATAATAATTAAAAAAATTAAAATTGTTTCCGGAAAGGAAAATTCTTCTTTCTGTTTCATTTTTATTTTCCTCTATTCTATTCCGAAATTAATTTTTTAATAAGTATTAATTATTTAATAAGTTTCATTGGTTTGCGAAGGAAATTCTCTAAATTAATTTTGTTGTCGGTATATTAGCCTTGCTATTATTGTATCTGTTTTCGTGTAGCAGATTATCTTTAGTAATTTCTTATTATTGAGTAACGGTTGTGCTCAGGGTTCTGAAAGAAATTAATTCTCTAAGGATAGTATATAGGTAACTATCGCTCACTCTTAGGGAAAAGCTTATTGCGCCTACCTGTAGGTGGTGAGACTTTCGCTTTAGTACTCACTCAAGCAGAACAGCAATTTTGTACGATTAAGTACCGACGGTCGTGATAGATTCCAGGATTTGCTAATTTTTGAATATTTGTTATATTTATCCAATGTATGTGCGTGTCTCAGTCAACAATAATTTTACCTGTGAATAATGTATTCTTACGCATTCGAGTCGTTTAATATTTGACTCGCAATGAATAAGTTTTGAATTCTTTCACTCTTGCATACAAATTTGCAACTCGCACAGATATTGGCAAATGTTGCTTTTTCCAAATCTTCGCCTTTTCCTTTCTAGAATGGATCCTCTGTTTAATAAACGTGGACCTAAAATTGAACTACTGGCAATTTTATTTCAGGCAGTTAAAATATTTTCTAGTCATTGTAGGTAGTGAAATTTATTTCGTTACTTCCTCGTCGTTTACCTTTAAAATTTGCATCTTTTAAAATATTTTTAAGTTCATCAAATTTATTCGAGGTCCACAATCTACAAGATATTTGTGCACATATTGTTGCAACTCTGTAGAATTTGTGATAATTGTCAGAAATATCTCGATATCATTCATTTCGAATGTATAACACCTAAAAACTGTTTTTGTTTATTCTTCCTGTTATATACATCATAATTATATAAGAAATACAACTATAGAAAAATATAAGATAATTTTTAGCGTTCAATGGAATCAATATCTTCATTTTTATAAACATTAATAACACCTTTTGCGACCTTTATTGATGAATTCGTACATCAGCAAAGATATGGCTGGCACGCCACACTTGAGAGGTAAAGTTCAGAATGTTTATTGATTAACAAGCTCATATTTATACAAATTGACTTTTCACTGTTTTTTAGAAAGAATTTATTAGGTGACGCGCGCATTTGTAATTAAGTCAAGGATTTAAGTAAAGCTGCATTGCTTTTAGCATTTAAATTAAAAATGAATTCCACGAAAAGGATGTCGGGTTAAGTTCAGCTTCATTGATATTTGTGTACAACATGTGAACTATATTTATATTACATGGTGTAATACATAAAATTTTTTCATAATTCAAGATTATGATAGAGAGATATACTTTATCGTGTAGATTCCATTTTTAGTCGATCTACTAAGCTTTTTATCCCAGACAATGAGGCCTCTGATTATTTTGATAAAAATACATTTAGTGATTTTTAATTTGAAAGATATACTTACTTCCGTGTATATATGAAAACATGCATCTGTGACAATGATTGAGTAGCCAAAAAATATTCTTATAAATTTCATTAAAAATAAAAATAAAATCATTTGCTACAATTATCAGTTGAGTGTGTGATTATTTAGGAACAATTGTAAATTTGAAAGTTTTAGATTGCTTCATAGATATAAAAAAACAATTAATAAGAATATAATTATTGACACAATAACCATTTTATTGTTACAGGTGACATAAACATTATCAATTATGGATCATTGTTCAACGTATCACTGGCAGTATTTTTGGTTTTAAATTTTATAGTTTTAGTTCAAATTAAATTTAGATTTTATAATTTTAATCTAAATTAAAAGTAAATTCCGCGAAAACTGATGTTAAGTCTATAACGTAAAACCTACGGACATTAGTTATCAAATCTAGATCCAAACATGCTGCCAGTGCTACATTAATCAATGGTCCAATAATTGTACTGTTGTTACCTGTAACTATAACTATATTAATGTTGTATTAATTATATTTACATTAATAAATTTTTTCTGCTTATGTAACGATCTAAACGCTTTTGAATGAAAAGTATTCCTAAATAACTACATGTTTAAATAAGAATTTGACAACTAATTGCGTTTTTATTGTTATAAGATATTTATCAGAATATATTTTAGCTAGCTGAAACATTCCCATAAATGTTTCGATCCACGGAACGACATATATCCTTATCAAATTCAATGTCGCCAAATCCATATTCGCCGAAATAATCAGAGGTCTTATAGTCTTGGATGAAAAGCTAAGTAGCTTTACTAAAAGTGTAATTTATATTGTAGAGTATTATTTTATGATAATATTGAATTACGAAAAAGTTTTTACTGATTACCCCAGTTAACGTAACTATGTTTGATATGATAGCCTCAAATCTTAATAAATTCAAACTTAATCCAACATGTTTTCGCAAAACTCAATTTTAATTTAGATGTCGTAGGTAATGCAACTTTATTCAAATGAACAACGAAATAATAAATCTTTGTTTTTCCTACCGACGTTATGCGTAAAAATAACATTGCAGAGGTAGTCTATACAAATATCGTAAACTATAAACCATCTCAAGTTTTCTGTAAAGATATGATCTACTACGCGAATGGTTTTTCAACGTACAGATTTATTAATAAAATGCACATAAGGCTTTATTTTTTTTTAAAGAGGAAACTATTAATTACATTGAATATTGGAAATTCTCTAGTATTTTTACATTCTTGTATTTCTTTTTACAATAGTGAACAAAAGGAACTAACCAAAACATTTTTCACAGGCTATACATTTCGGATGAAAAACATTCAAATGATTCTGACAATTATTACAAATTCTATACAGTTACAGCAATATACAGACCAACTAAATTATATACTATGGAACTCAGAGGAGAGTTGCTTACGGCAAAAATTTTCTTTATCTACTCAAAACGCATGATAGTGTAATGAGCTGCAACATCATTTGCCAGTAATATGATTCTAGAGCCTCACATAGTTAACAGATAGCTCAGGTTACAAAGGAAAATAGGAAGCCCAGAAACAGAAAAACATTTATCGCATATATCTGTACAAGTTGCAAATTTCTATGTTAGAGAAAAATAAAGTCAATACTTATTGATAACTAATAAAATATATAAGAACTCCATCGTATATAAATATATTATTCACATGGAATGAGAATTAGTAAAAAGTATTGTTGACTGAGACACACACGTACATTGGATAAATATGATAAATTTTCAAAAATTAGCAAAGCCTAGAAGTTGCGACGACCGACTTGCACTTAATCGTACAAAATTGCTGTTCTGCTTGAGTAAGTACTAAAGCGAAAGCCTCACCATCTACGGGTCGGCGCAACAAGTTTGCTCCTAAGAGTCATCGACAGACATGTAAATCGTATCATATATCGTATCATACATCGTATAATTATTTTTTATTAGTTTCTCGATAACTTAATATTTAATTATATAGTAAGGCATTATTCCGACTGAATAGTTATTTTACGAACAATAAAATATTAAAGATAATTTGTAATACGTAAAAAACAGGGAACAAATATAATAATAATACTAGCTATTCTTCGTCTATAAAAGCGAAATAACTATATACTGGATGCAAAAGTACATTAGAGCTTTTTAGTCGGGGAACAATAAATTTTCTTCGAAACATTGAGTGTAGAGTAGAACGAAAAGGAATGAAAAGCGGAATAGGTGTAAATTCTACAATAGGGGCTAGGCGTTATGTATTAGCATAGACTTATATATTAGACCGCGCGCTTAAAAGGACGCTCTGAAGTCCATATTGAAGGACAGAGATAGATCTGGAGTCATGCTTTCTCTCTTGCTCTAGGGAAAGAGTAGAGAGGCAGTCCAGCAATAACAATGGTAGGAGTATAGGAGAAATGTATATTTCTGCAGGGTATATTTCTACTGCTATTGTTTCCCTTTCTCCCCACTTCCTTGCTTTAAAATAAAGACAACACGGCTCCCTTTATTGCTCTCTTACTCTGATTTAGACTTCAACTTGGTTTCCAGAGCGCGCTGTCTAATATGGTATTAGGCATATACAGACATTTGCCTCAATAGGTGCTTTTCAAACTGATAAGAATATTGGTGTTCAGAAAAAATCTTCTTGTTTACGTGCTCTTCCATTTAAAATTGGTGGAGTATTTCTTATACCACAATTTACAGGTTAAGTGCAACCGATACTCTAACAGAGGCTACTACTGAAATAATTAAAGCATCAGATGATACTAAAACTGCTGAGAAATATTATCAGGAAAGCAAGTATCACAATAAGATTCTAGAAGTCCACGTGGCGTAAATAAGACCAATGGAAGGATACGGGAGGCAAAGTATAATAAATTTAATAGTGATTTTAATATTATATAGTACGAAAAGTATGTTAGTGTAAGAGATGGATCTGAAAAAATTGTTGATGAAAACTGTTGTAAAGTAAATCATATGTATAACACCAAAGAGGACAGGTTAGTGCTTGAGTGCAGCCGCACTTGGATTTCGTTATCGTCTGTTATTGACTAGAACTTTACTGCTATAGTTTTTATCAGACATCATAGAATGAGACTGTACTTTTTGCTTTACTCTTCTTACAGCAGAAATTCATTTTTTTATCTGTATTAATAATGATTGAACTAAAGTTAGAAAATTGAAAAATGTAAAAATTTTCGTTCTTATTATTTATATTATTTTGACAATTCTTTTACTGTAAGTACCGCGAACCATTTAAATATTCTAAATTAATAGTATTTTGTATAATATTTCAATATCGTAATGTGTCTTTTGGATTTTAATTCGATAGTATTCCTAATTCCGTCTAACGAGATGAACCGAGTGGAATGGGATTATATCTAAAATCATACGGTTAGTTCCAGTATTCCTGTATTTTTCAGAATATAAGATTACCAAACTTGCATTTCATATTTTATATTTATGTTTAGTTTTAATCTAGTGTTATTTACTGTTAAGTTATTGTTCACCTTCATATCCGAATCGTAGATTACGACAAAAAATTCGTTTGTTTCCGAGGAGAGAAAATTACTATTCAACTTGGTATTACATCTATATATTGAGGATTATTTTTAATTCTTGTATTCATATAAGTGATCCATCGTGGCAACCAGACATGAGTCAATGAAAGAAAGTAAAACTGTTAATGCAGCCGAAAATTCAATTTATTAAAAGTCTATTCTTCAATTGTTTGAATATATTTTAAAATTTCCATGAGTTGTTGTATACGATTACTTACTGATTAATTTCTACAATTAGTTCAAAGATAGAAATTAATAAAAAAAACATGGGCTAGAAAAAGAAAGGTAAATAGCAAATTTAATTTGGAGGTTTTACCTTGATAAATTAATTGAATAACATGATTTAAAAGATGATAGAAACATGAACTATTGAGATAATGTTTCCTGGGTATGATCTGTGCAAGCCATCTAAGTATAGTAGAAAAAATGATTGAAAGTCTATAGAATTATTATGTCTTTAGATCTAACGCATTAACTGAAAAGCATATTTTTTTGCTTAATCGTTTAAAATTTGTTTTCAACAGCTTCTTAGAATGCGTTCAAGTAAACTACTCATTCAGCTCAGATAAATACCATTAACTTTACATATAACTGGCTATTAGCTCATTTCGAGATCGGAATAGTAATCAACTGCATTTCTGTATTTTGATGTAATTTCGAAAGCATTTAACTCATAAGAAAAAATCGCACGTATCACTTTTAAAACGTGAATTGAAATTTTGTTGTTTTTGAAAACGTCTAGGAAAAAAATTTCTTTTAGATCAAATCTACATTTATAGAATATAATTGTTAACTTAAAATCACTGAGCCCGTATAATAAAATAATAGCTCTACCAATGCATAAGAATTGACTTATGTATTTATTAGGTGTGCAACTAAGTTCTTGATGTTTTTTTTAATCAAAATTTAACTATAATGTAAAAACTCTATATAACAATGAATCATTGCAAATATTACTGATCGCTAGCTATATTTTTTTTTTCATTTTTTCTAAGAAAAGAACTGAAGACTTATTCATTTTTCATTTCAATTAAAAATTTCCATTGATAGAAATAAAATTGATGTTAATATAATACGAATCTAATATAATTATATTTATAATTAATATATAATTTTACGTAGTATTTTTAGAATTAAATTTTGTTGCTTTTGATGTAAAACTACGCAGACCGCAGACTTTGTAAAGATAAACCTAAATAAATTGATACGATAAATGGACACTTCCATCAAACCTTACAGGTGTCATATCATAGTACGTAATTGCGTAATAAAGGTAATATAATAAATGAAATTAAATACGTATTAACTATAGTTTTACAAAAGCGTTTCATTTGCTAGTACCTATTTTGATGATTAAATAACTATTTTTAAATATTTTGAAAATGGTTTAATCGTCCAAACACCTGCCTGAGAATGAAAATCTATTGTAAAACTCTATTCAAGCATTTTATTTAACGTTTCATCAATTACATCATTAAAAATGTTTTTCCAAGTGTACAGTAACTGTTGAATAATACTGCTGAATAATACTGTTGAATGTAAGTTAAAGTTTTAATATATTTATGAGTAATAACATGCAATAAACTATTTCAGCGGTCATCATATTATCGAAAATCAACACACAATATACCTCTTTTACAACTTCACAGACGATAACGTTAATCAAATCCAATTGGAGCAAAGTTAAATAATATGAAAGACTATGTAAAATTATGAAAGACTATATAAATGTATTAATAAAAACTAAATAAAATCTAAATTAGTGGATTTCGAATTATTTTATTATTTCAGCCTCAGTTCCATTAAAATTAATTTATTTATATAAAAATATAGTATTTACGTCTGGTCGATTGGCTATGGTGAGTGTTTTCAGCACGTTTGTTTCTACATTTGATTCCAAGGTGTTCCCATAGCTGCATGTGATGGCAATGATTTGAAATAATTGGGCAGATAATGCAAGAAGTATAGCCATAGCGTCATCGCTGCCTGCATCCGTATCTATTATGTACTTCATAGTAGATGAAATCGAATCAGAACAGTAAATATTATAGTTAAGGTAGCGAAACTACGCTGAGAAAACTAAAGCAGCGTTGAGAAAACTTTAGACTGAATGATAAAATCATCAATATGATGATCCACGCCACATTTCCACATTTAAATACTTTTAGAGAATGGGATAAATGGGACAATGGAAATTATTTTCATATCTGTAACGCAGATGTACATAGTTATCTATTTAATGGAAATTAGATTTTAAACCTACGCGCCAGATGATCAATATACATAAGATGACGTGCAATTAATAACTTCGATACTCAATAACATATTTTTTAGAAGCCCTTAATATATGTATATAGTTAAATACTAGTTTCACCATGGTCTGATTACCAAGATGAAATGACTTTATAAATTATAATTTTTGTATGGTAATAAATTATTACCACTAGAATTTCACTATAATTATTACCACTACTATTTCACCATAATTATTATCATTTCAAGTTTAAGAAATAGGAGAGACATACGTTGAGGTCACTGATCTGAGAGTCTTAAGATGATAATTTTCAGACTCTTACCAATTGAAAATCAATTATGATAACATATATATCTGTCCTGTTTATGTTCATGTATTATAGGTTTGTAATATTTTTATATTTTAAGTTTTACCCTAGCTTGAAAAAATTCAGAATTGAATATGTACAGTAAGTAAGCCTGTAAGCCTGAATTACTCGGTAACAATCTTTCAATCTTTGACAATTTTTTAAATATCGTGATAATAAGTGGAGTTCGTTGGTTAAATAATGCGCTTTTGTAACATTCATAAGAATGGAGGAGATTATACAAATTGTGATTAATATTTAGAAATTGTGTTGTTTGGCTAAAAGTGAACAACAGTTTTATTTTGTTCAATTTTCTTGGTAGAATAATGTAACAGCTTAGGAGGTGAGACAAGAAAACAGTGAAATCAATTTTTGGATAGAAAATATAGTACATTGTAACAAAACTAAAGTATTTCTTCATTTTCCATCTAAATTGCAAAGAGTACCGTTAAATAAAAAACAACTTTTATATTATCTTTTTGTATTTTTTGAAAACTTTTGGTATTCAGAGATTTTTTTTGATTAAAAGACACGAAAATCTCAAAATTCCGAATAGTTGGAAGATAACAGCTCAGTAGCTTCGTTCTACAGCATCTATTGAGATAGAACAAAACATATGATGTTCTACGTTCTATCACGTACTACTATCAAATTGTTTATCAGTGGAATCGCCAATTACCTTAACTACTATTCCTTTTTAAGTAGTTTGATTATTTCACGAATGAAAACTTGTTGTTTATTTAGTCAATTTTTATAAAATATCAAAAATGTTGATATTCATAAATTTTCTTTCCGAGTTTTTCAACGCTCACTTTGTCAAATTGAGCTAGATAAGGAAAGACAATCTGGGGTGTATGATGACGGATTTAAATGGATTTGGAAAGTATCAGATTGTGGAGAATTCTAAATTTGGTCTAAAAACTTTACTTAAGTAGCGGAGTTATCCCGCTGAATTTAAACCTAATCCGTCATCCATACTTGATTCCTTCTACCTCTGAGTTTTGTATGCTCAGAAATACTTCTATAATATTCCTTGCTGCTTTTTAAAAATAGATTATTCACTTTTGAAAATTTGTTATGTATTGAGTAACTTGAACACAACTTCATTGACTTTAACATTCATTGACTTTCAAATTGGCTCTCTTACTTTTAAATACAACCATAGCTTCAACAATATTCTACATACTATGTTACTTCTATTGAATAGTATAATGAAATAATCCATTGCATTGAGTCCGAGTACATTATTGGTATCGCAGTATTTACATGAACTTAAAAACTATACATATAATAGAAAAATACTTGAAATTTTTAGAATATCTTTATATGTTTCAACCAATTATAACAAACTTTAGATGATCTGGTAAATAGAATAAATACACAATAAAATATTGTGACAGCAAGAGCTCAAAAAATGTATTTTTATTATTATTCTATTGTCTCTATAATAATGAGAATAATAATCCTTTAATAGCTGTTCCTTTATTCTTAATATATGTGTTTTTATGAAACCAATAATTAAAAGTTATGAAGATGATTAAATTTTTTCAAACATTAGCAATTTTTTTTTAAACATAGTCGAATATTTCCAATTTTTTTCTTGCATTTTGTCAACATCATATTTACTAAAGTAGTTACTATACATTATTTTAAACTGATTCATTACTATAGAATGATTCTAGTATAATAAGTCTGCAAGTATATCAGTAGCAGTGAAAATGCAAATAAAATGTATTTTCATTGTTTTACCGCAGGAAAAATAAAATAACAAAAAATTTGATTTTTTAAATTTTTGAACAACTAAAGCATGTATTATTTTTATAGTATGGAAGTAAATACGTAGATTTTGCATAGAAGATGCACCTATAAAATGAATTTGTGCAAGTTTTATTATTGTTTGATCTCAAAATCCATTCTTCGTGAGCTTATACATTGAGTTTCTATTCATGTTCAGATAGTATGTGCTAAAATCTATGTTAATTTCACTTTCAGTATATCCGTTAATTCTATAGTGAGTTATAAACTGGAAAAATTTTATATTTATATGTAAATTTTTAATCAAATTAAGAATTTTGTTCCATTGTGAAACAGTTGCTAAATGGATTTTTTTCCAAAAAGTAATACATTATAATCGAGGTTTATAGTAACATATTCGTAGAAAAAATTCCAAATGTATCGAAAGCTTGTGAAAATAATAAATTGAAAAATAGTGTTTAGATGATTCTCGATAGACGAAGCGACAGAAAGTCATAAAAGTGCATTCAGAAAAACAAGATTGGGGAGGGCTGAACAAAGGATGTTGTAAGGATCTTTTAATGTACAATTTCTACACGATTCATTGCATGTCCTACCGTGCAAATATATGCCCTTTTATGTAGCAGTAATGCAGTAGTTATCAACTGAAAACATAGTATTGCCATTTAGAGATAGTGCATATCATTCCTAAAAAATCATTGAGCGCTATACTTAGTGGTACTACCTTAAATGAATTAGGTTAATAATATTCACAAAACAGATTGTGTCTATCAGGAAAAAATAGTTAAATATCATTACTGGGGATACGGTTATATATATTATCTCATAAAGAACTCATCTCAGGAAGAATTAAACAAAATAAAAATTTATAAAATGATATACAGTAAAAATATCCGGAAAATGTAAAGTAATAATAAAAATATTGTTGAAAACGCATTAGACTTAATATAGAATAAACATAACGAGGCAATAATACAACGTGGAAAAATTCTATAATAAGTTGAATGAATTTAAGAATACCTGCTAGAATATGCTTATGAATAGAAACGTTGAAAACATGTTTCTAATTAAACGTATACGCTCAAGGCCAGCCTGATGTTTGCTTTACGTATTCTTTCATTCTTATTATTACGGTATACTTGCTTTTTTCCTTCAACGGATTTACATATATTTCTAATCCTACAGTGTAAAATTTTTTCAACTTATATTCATCCACCAATCTAGGGGGTTGTAGATGCGCAACTCTGTAATCCATATCGGCGTCAAGCAAGATTGGGCGATATGTAGGCCGAGAAACATAATTGACCATGCAGGGTATGACTAATAAACTATGAGAACGTCATTAGTAATTCAGTAAGTCGATCGAACGTTGCAATGATCTACTGATCTGGAATATTGAAAGATTTTTAAGGAAAACCGGTCGGTAAAGCGAAAGCTGTATGCAGGTACGACTTGGTATAAGGGAATTTTTTCTAAGGAAATGATCTGAAAGAAAAAAAAACTCGTACAAAATGTTCCCTATGAATTCTTTGCATATACCTTATCCAACCCATATAATCGTATTTCAAGTGTCTGTACATATCGAGACACGATTGAAGAAAAAAATCAATAATAACGATTGTACGTAGAATATAGACTAAAATTCAACTAATTCAATTTTAAAATTACATAAGCCACGCATAATCTACTAATATAAACTACAGACATGTCCATAACCGGGCCAATGAGCAAGAAGGAAGTAAAATTTGTTTTGTCTACTCATTTTACAATTGATTATATTTGGTTGGGTACTCAACCGTCCTGCACGAAAAATTGATTAATGCCGTAGGAAGTGTCGAACTATGAGAAAATGTAGAAACAGATTATTTATCGCAGTAGTAAAGATTTTTTTTTAATAAAATGATTAAATACATCTGGTGATAAATTATTCACCCAGAAATAAAGAAAGCTGGAATTTTTTAAGTTTTCATAAAAGAAAGCTGTTGAACTTATGTAACCACAATTACATATTTACATAGATGCGAACGATTTTGTCTGTCTTTTGTTTTTGTAGTTCTCGTTTGTTAAGCAATTTGTAAATTGCAATATGCGTCGAATTCATAAGTGGAAATATTTTCAAAGGCGACAAATAGTCATGAGAAGTTAATTTATAGTTTAGAGTCTTATTAATAATGAATAATAGAATGAATTTGAATTAATTTCAATGTAATATTGATAAAGAGGAAGAAGTTGATTAATGAAAGAGTTACAAATTATTAGACTTTGATATGGTTGTTCAATTAAATGACTGCTTAGACAACAATTTATATATATACGCTACAATAAACCCATTTAGGAAATTTAACAGGTAGCATAACGGGCATCTTTTTTAGATCGTTTAAACATTTTTAGACCTAACTATGGATCCATATATTATCCCAATTGATAATCCAATTCTTAATCATCATGCAATGACCTAAATTGTGTATAGTTAAATGATCCTGATTTGACAATACGAATGTTTCAGTCCAGAGTACCATAAAAATTCGATTTTGAATAAAAACAATTTTGATCATTGTCTATTATAATTATCAGTACTTATTGAAAGCATTGATTAGTATAATAAGTATTATAAATTTCGAAAATTATTTTTAATACATTTTTAATAATCTGAGGAAATATTTATCATAGAAACTATAGAAAGGTTTTAATGGTTTAAAATAATTTTGTTGGACAAATTATTTATTGTAGATGTTAATTTCATAATTAATATTACAAAATTAAATTATTATTATTATTTTAATTTGACTATTGAGATGTTCTCAAACAAATCCTATGCAATGTCCTATGTAATTTTTTTAGAGTGCTTGGAAAGGACCATATAAAAAGTGTTTGCAACGTTACACCATAAATAATAATGAAGTATTAACTTAACAGTAATATAATTGTTATCTTTTATTGAACGTAATAATATGAGCATTCAACTTACTCTTTAATGATGCTAAATACATTTATTCATATGGATAATATAATTACATAGTGACGATTACTACAAAATTTATCTAACTATTTGCTTTAAATAATAATTGAATAATTATCTATATTTACTTTCAAAAATAGTAAATTACGATACATGTGACTTAAGTGATTTATATTACGGAGCGGAGTTATTCAAGTAAGGGAGAAAATTTGATGTTTGCACAAAAAATATGCTCTTTATTATTTCATAACATGAATACAAACATTTGAAATAAAATTTGTAAAAGAATGTATTATTAAAATATATTTTATATACATAATAGAAAGTAAAAATTCATTGAGATAGAAATAGATCCATAAATGAGCTGAAAAGCTTAGACTGCTAGTTTTTTCATGTCAAGGAGGGAATTAATTTTAACATAGAAAAGTATCATTAAGTGATTTTCAAATTTGATGAATTGCACTGTAATCTATAATCTCTCTCAAAATGATCGAAACAATTTTAACTGTTATATGAGTACTTAATCAAGTCTGGCTTAGGATTCAGAGAATTAAAAGAAGCATAACGAAGCAATCGAACAAAATTCCGAAGTATATATGCTTCTTGTAGGCTATAAATACGTGTACCTATTTAATTCCAAACTTTTGGATAAAATCAGTTAAAATCAGAGTCATTAAACAAAAATTTACTATATATTTATCAAATTCAAGAATATATTTATTTATTATATCTTTTAACAGATCAAAAAGATTCACTTACAAATTTACAATAATTTAAGAAAATAATTAAAATATTAATTTTAAACTAAAATTAAAATTACATGGCTCATTGCACAAGAATAACAATCTGTTGAGTCTTCTAATTATATATATATATTTTCAAAACTTTCCTTAGGAAGCATTACTTGGATTTACATATAGCCTCGAACTCTCCAAATTACTTTTTTCTGTCACAATTATTATCAAATTTTGCAATCATATTAGTTAAATAAAAAAATTAGCTTAGCTATTTTTTAAAATATAAGTTGAAATACAAAAATGTTTTATAATAAGTATTTTTCATACATATCTATTTATTATAGCCACCTACACTTTCTTGTACAATAGGTAATTTTAGTTTTAATTTTATGTTTATATTTTAATTATTTACTTAAGTTGTTGTAAATTTGTAAGAGGATCTTCTTAGTCTGTTAAAAAATATAGTAAATAAATAAATATACTTTTGAATTTGGTAACTATATAGTACATTTATAATGACTCTCTCGGTAAAAGATTTTATCCGAAAGTTTAGAAATATATATACATATATATATATATATATATATATATATATATATATATATATATATATACATATACATTTATATCCATACACGTGTGCGTATGTGTATCCATGTATGTTTATAGAATTTTATACATGTCTATGTTTACAAAATTACATTCCACTAAATTTTCAACATATCAATCCGGTGAATTTGCTTGCTTAAGGCAAAAGATTTGCATAGCAGCTCCGGCAAGGTGAAACATTTTCGAAAGTGCGTATTCGTCAGATGATCAGGTGTAAAACCGAAAGGATTCTCCTTCTGGATTGAAGTTAAAAAAAATAGTAAAAATCGTGTTCAACGAGGCTTGCCAGATAAAAAAGGTCATATATTGCCGATTTCCGTACGCTCTTTTTCAATTCACTGCGGTATACGTACACGTGTACGGATAAGTTGTCTGTTACTGAAAAAAAAATTAACATACATCCACGTGTCTTAGAGGACTGAAATTTTTTTACAGACTCTCGTTAACTTTTCCAGGTATCTTAGAGGGCTGAAAACTAGTGTACAACAATTATCCTCGATAAGAAGGTGATTTTATCAAGACCCAAAAATATTTGAACATTTGCTCTAACGACGCAATAGATTTGGTTCAAACGTTATACGAATTGAGCCTTTCGAATGGATTTCTTGATTGAAGGAAGCTAAATAAAAACATTCATTATATAGATTTATTAAATTAAAAAATAAATTAATAGTCCTCGCTTCTTCGAACTTCTCATTTATATCAACTGCGGAAGACGCCCGTTAATTTATTCAGTTCGTTCGAATGTGATCGACATCGAAATATAAACTATGTATGAATTAGTCGTTCTGTTAATCCATTATCTACAGTACCAAATGACTGTCCTATTTCCGATATCCTATCAATATATTATCTTTCTATTTCCTCATCAGAAATTTGTTTACTTCGATCGAACGATTTCTTAACAGGCCAAAAGCGTACCGAAGCAAAGACATTCAGCGTATCGTTAAATATATGATATGGTATAATTAATAATATGTAAAATTTTTGGAATCGTACAAAATATTGAGAAATTTTAAGTGATAATAAACTCGTCTTGAGGAAAAAAATTTTCATTAAAATTAATGCAGAATAAACAGCAAGGGCGCCTTAGCGCAATTTTTAAAAAATTATGTAAAAAGTTGAATGAATATATAACGTATGAGAGTATCATTATGAATAGGAACTTTGAATCATATTTCTCTTTGATCGTATACGCTCAAGGCCACTAGAACGTTTTGTCTACTTTTTTCCATTCCTTATCAGTTTACATTATTACAGTTCCGGCATTTAAAAATTAAGTATGAATTCAGTCTATTTCCTAAAACTATGATAGAAAATTAAAATTTGTCACTTTATATGTATATTATCAATTTTGATGATAGCCAAGATACGGGAGGTACATATGTAATATATAGGTGGGGTACATATATAATATTTTTTTATCTTAAATCACTGTAATATCGCTACAATTACTAATACAATGAATAATTGCTATTCCTAAATTTAAATAATACATCTTTCAATTTGTATTTCAAAATTTATCTCACGGGAATAGAACGCAAGAAAATTTTTTCTGCAAATATTTAAAAATTTTATCTGATCTGTACCTAGAGGAAAATATAAATAATTAAGGGCTTCATGATTTTATTTTTAATGCTTCCTTTCAGCACATTTTTAAACAATTTTAAATTATTGATAACAATGTAGCTGTTATTTTCTGAACATCCCACTTAAAATTCGCTGTTCATGAACATAATTCGTATTCAATGAAAGTTTGATCCTCAATCTTCTTAAACTTGTGATAAGTACAAAATCATAATAATTTGAAACAAAACCTTTAATTGAACAAATGCTATAATTCAAATTTCTAAGATATAATGATATAGTTTATGAATTCGCTAAGTAGATTACATAAAACGATAATCATATCATTGAAACTTACAAATAAATGATTGAACGTTGAGCTGACTAACTAAGTGTAATCCAACTGATTTTTTACGACTAAACCCTAGCCCCATTATCTAGATAGCTCGTGTGAAATAAAATCAAAATGGTCCATAAAAGCTAGAGCAAAATCAAGAATTATACCCAATTTAGAAATACTAGTAGAGCCTATTTGTAACGAAGTTTCAATTTTGTAATCGCAATAAATGGCGTTAGAAATTCTAGGAAACATGATAACATAGCATTTTTGGATATTTAAAGTTAAGCCATTGTCTTTTACTTATTGTCGAAATCTATACCAATATATTTCGGAGGCGTGAAACATCCAGATTACTATAATGGAATATAGTTTTAATTACTATAATCTAGGTATATTTTTGAAGCCAAAAAAGCGATTTTTTGAAAAGTCTACATCATTGTAACCTACTTAAGAGCTACATGTACAAAGTTAATCATCAAGAAAATTCTTAGAATTATACACTGAGCTATAAGTTTGAACATTATTTCAATATGATCAATCGCTAATAATATGTACGGAGTATATATAACAGCAGTAATTATATAGATTAGATTACATACTTTTCATTTTTCAAAAATACCAATAGATATTATGAATCTTTGAAAATTGCTCAAAAGCAAAAAGCAAATTGTAATTTCTAACAAATATGTTTTTCTTTGTGCGTCTGACATTCTCTTGTTATTTCTGTACAATGATAAATATGTAATAAATAATAATAAATAAACATATATTTTATAATTTTTAATTACCAATCTACTAATTTAATAAATATTTTTCTTGGTCTTACAATACTTTAATTGTACTTTTGTCGACTGCTTATATACAAATTAATAAATATTTTCATTGGTCTTATAGTCCAATTAAATCAATCGAAAATAATACGTAACATTATCAATATATATTTATATTAACACTAATACATCAATACACAAAAATAATAAAAATTAAAATTAAAAATAAAAATTAAAATTAAAAATAATAATGACAGTCAGACTGTCCTTGTATACAGGTTATATATAGGTCCCTGATGAAGAGCCGTAGCGAGCTCGAAACGTTGGACTGGATCTTTAATTAGATAAGGGTGTTGGGGACAGTCAGATTGCACTTTACTAACAAAAAAATTTTTTCAGCATTTTTTATTTTAATTTTTATTATTGTTGTGTATTGATATATTAGTGTTAATATAAACATATATTGATATTGTTACATATTATTTTCGATTGATTTAATTGGATTGTAAGATCAATGAAAATATTTATTAACTTGATCTTACAGTCTTTATAATATAACATATTAACTAAAATAATCATAGTCAGACTCTCATTATTATCTATTATTATTATCCTTATTACTGATATACTGGAATTGAGTTTTTCTTTCTTCCGATTTGGAGCGAATCATTTTCAGTACTTTTGTATATTAACATGATTATCAAAAATAATCAATATCCCTCTTTCATGGTGTCGCCTAAATCATCTGAAATGAGAACCTTTCAATCATACAGCCTCTGATAGCAACTGAATTAACTACTTTGACTGTCACATACATGTACAGCCCATGCATGGTCTGAATTGTCATTTGTAAGTAACGTTAACAAAAGCAAGTATCGCTTGTTTTAACAAAAACAATCGTGTAATATTTATTAAAGCACACACAGTACGGATTACTGAATTTATAATGACAATGATCCAAATGTTACGAATAATATTGTCAAATTGGATATATCTTCTTTACTACATAATATAGAAATTTAAATTATAGAGACGTTATTCTCACTCACGGACTTTTCTGTATAAATACTTGCTTACTTGGTGCTTTTTCTTTATACATTGTTTTGTATCTTGAACAATTGCTTGTCCGTCGAGACAGCTGTCGAATATAATAGGATAATTGTCTTGTAAAAGTAATTAAATATATTTAGAAACTCAAGCGTAATCTTTAGGTCCCTCTCTTATAAAATTTCTCGTGATAGTATTTTTTTAAATCTATAGAAAGAAATAAATTAAATAAACTTGTGAATACAAGTTATAAAAAACATTCAAATGAAATCGTTTTCCAGTTGAACCTTCTTAAACAGGCCCATCGCATTCGTGTTCTTATTTAATTGCAATGCATTATCCCCACCAATAATTTTTAATCAATAGACAACCGTTATTTCTGTCCTTATATATTATTTTTTTATTGTTATTTATTTATCGTCAATATTTTTTATAGGATGATAAGTTCAAAGAACAGATGTCTACTATTATGTGATATGTTTTCAAACTATATGTTAATTAATATAAAATGAAAAACAATTTGAAGAAAATGAAAAGTTCATATGTATGAAAAATATCTTTAGTATCTGTAACATTATATAAGCACTAATTATATAGTAATTTTGAAACAAAGAGGGTTTTATTTCTATGCTAATGAAATAAATGTCTTTTTAAACATGTTTTGAGTTGATATCATTAGACATATTGAAATCTATTTTACAACATATTCTTCAATATTTACTTCGACTTGAACTATAGAACAAAATTTATATTTATATATTAATGTAAAATATGAATAGTGCAATTATTAACAAGCATCAATGTTTGACCCTCTAATGCAAAATGATGTAACGCAGAGACTGAAAGGTAAAAATCCCTAATTATTAATAACAGAAAAATATTTCAATTAAATTAATAATTTTACTGTCTAAAGTAAAAGGGTCTATATAAAATAAAATAGTTAATTATCCTTAAATTCCGACTTCTACAGAATTAAATTAACAAATGTTTTTATTGTTTGCACAATTTTTATAAAATATAATTATAAATACATAATAAGTCAAATTGTGCTTGATTATAATCACTACCGTAGAAAATGAAATAAAAATTACTATGAGACATAAAAATTCAATTAAAAATAAAATAAAATAAAAAAATATATATAAAAAATTAAAAAGAAAAATAATCAATATAATATGTTAGCAAAGGACAACTGAACTGCCTCCACCATGAAAGTTTACCGTACTTTCTAGATACTTCGTTCGATGTTTGAAATCGCATCCGTTCATCTGCAGGGACTAAATTTATGTCCTATAAAAATAATAACTTTATCCTATAAATTGACTTTATTATTTTAAGTCAAGTTTGCGATGATCGTTCCAAAATAAAATTTAACAGTAGTGGAATACAGCTGACAATAAATGAAATCCTTGAGATATATGCTTACCTGTCAGTAGTCATGTAACTCAAATATTATACTGTTTGATGTAGCAGCCTCTTCAGTAAAACCTATTTACTTTATATTTCATATATTTAAAAGAGAAGATTTACATTGTTCTTTGGTTCTATTCTTCAATAGATGTATTCATTTGTGTAATTTTCTTATGTTTTCTTTATTTTTTAATAAAAATATATAACGCTGATATACAACTTGTATAAAGATTACTAGGATGCCTCTTTATTTAAAAGCTCAATAATACTAATACACAAATTTATTTTAATGCTGTCAAGTAAATGACGTCTACAGTACTACAGCTTACTTATTTTTAACATTAATTGAAATATTTATTAATATTTAATTTATTTTCCTCTATATCTTTTAACTTATTTTTTTAGTAAGAAATTACGAAAAAAATTTCATTCAGCAGTGCAGTTTCTTTGTTTTCATTATGCGGTAAGTTATTTACACAATAGAGCAGAGTGCTTTATCAAAGCGTTATTAACTTAAACGTATTTTCTACAACAAGCAGTATTCTACACATATCTTGTGAATAAAAATATATGATGCTCGGTGCATTATTAATTTATTCATTAATGTAAGACCACCTAATGAAGTCACGTTTTCTTTGTATTCTGAGGATCGTTGTATATTCATAGATAGTATTATTAATACACAATATAGTAATTAATTCCATGTTTTCAAGAATATATTTTAAAGGATTATTTAGGTCAATAAGTAAAACAAATATCGATCAGTAAATACATTTAATGTGAATTTGAGGGGAAATGACATTAACGGAAGAAGAACTAAAATATTAAAAACGTGAAATTCAATCACCTTTAAAAGGTAGCCTTATATATAATAACTTTTAGAGAAAAAATTGACAATATTATAGACTGTCGAGATTGGCCATTTGATTTTGTTTTCGTAGGGTTATTGTCGTTAATACAAATTTCGATATTAATTTTCAGTACACTTCTATGCTAAAACATCACTTGACGAAATTAAAATAAGTATTTTGGAACAATGATAAGCACTTAATTAAGCATTACAATTTAATTAATTTTTGGTTAAATCTAAAAAAAAAAAAACGAAACGTCGGCTAATAAACATTCTTAAATGGTTTTTATTTTGATCCTGTCATTAATATCTGACAAGTGGATATGTGGACCCCACTGAACAATAATATACTAGTTTCAGTTATATCATTGTATATTAAAATAAATTATATTTTATGAAATTTCAAGTTCGAAATGGGCAAATTTGAATAAGACGTTCATAGTTAGATAAAATGTTTACGAAAAGTACGTTAATGATTTTATTCAATTTATGTCTAATTCACAACAGATACTTTCTTTAAGCGATTAAAACGCTATTCACATAGAATTATCTGATTAGCAACACAATGCGCCGTTCAAGACTAAAATTCATTTGTGCATGTGTCAATGATCTGAGGAAATGACAATAAGAAATGATATAATAACAAAAGCTTTATTCATAATGGAATCTTTTTCAATATATTAACAAATCAAATACAAAGCTTCTTAGTTACGTTTAAATAATTAAAATATTTTGGTATGTATGTGCGTCAAGCTGATAGATGCAAAAAAAGATTTTCCGTGCACGAAATCATAAAACTTCAAATACAGACAAAAATATACATAAAATTTTATTTCACGCATATATGAAAAGTACATAAAATATTGTGAACTTCGGGTTCAACACCTACTTGCAAATTATGCCTATAAAGTTACAATTATAAATCCTTGCTGCATTATCTAAGTATTCATACCAGATTAATAAATGTTCCATAATTAAAATCACTTTTCTTATTGTACTTTATTTACTTAATATTCACTCTTGACAAACTATAGATTCTTTCCTTGTCATTTATATAATACTTTATAAAAATACGTCCTTTTTAAAGTTGATTCTTGTAGTAAAAACATGGCAGATTAACAATTTGTGTATGGTTTTATCAATAAAATTAGATACAAATATTGTATCTAATTTTATAAAATAGCTAACTGGTTTTATTTACATAAATTAAATATTTAATATAATAATTACATATTTAAAATTGTCAATACTTGCAGTAAATGTTATTAATTTCATTTTCAAATTATATTCGTCGAATAACAAAAGTATATAAGTGCAAAACCAAATTTTATTTAACTGGCTTGAAAATTAATGAGAAATTAAGTAAATTACGATTTTCCATTTTTTATGAATCAATTCTTATACAATCAATTCTCATATATACATTTGAATAAAACCTGCATCTTTTTCATTGAATGCCTATATAAATATGCGTTTTATGCTCGAGGCTTCCTTCGAGCCGCGAAGAATTTGGCTAGTGCTTGAACAGCGCCACCGAAACTCGGATGTACGGCCAACGTTCTCTGTATCCATCCGGGCAGCGATTTCGTCTTGCTGGAATAACGTTTGTCCAATAATACGACCGTTGAATAATCGGCAATATGTCGTACTGCTCGACCGATGCATTGGTTGACCGCCTTCATGCAGGTGTTTTCGTAATAGGCAGCTCCGGCGCTTGGACTCTGGGCGGGAAACAAATAAGGGAGCGAATGATTAAAGTATACACTCTGACGGGTAGGTTTTTAGTTTGACTGTACATGTATATTAGGCAGTTTATTTATCGCATTGATTAAAAAACAATTATAATTAATTGAAGTAAAATTTTGATTATATTTTAATGTTAAAATTTTCTTTTTTTATACAAAATACTTTGGAATTGTATTAATTGTAACTATTGATTAACATATGTTTTGTTATTATCTTCACGCAGATAGGGGTCATATATCAAATTTTATGAATACACATTTCTGATAATAACAACATAAGACAGTAATATGAAAGTATATATTATTATAAATGATACTAATCTAAAAAATTTTGTATCGGAATATAAAAAAAATTAAAAGATGTTGTATCGGAATTGTATAGACAATATACTGTGATTATATTCATTCAGTAATTAAATTATTAAACTTTTATTATCTAATCCATCTAATAAAATTTTTTGATAATTTTAAATATAATTCTTTTATTGTGGAATTTCAGAAATTCAGTTTCATCGGTGAATAAAAAATGTAAATCAAGATTTTTTATTAAACTTTATTAGTTTCTTTTAGTAGAGATGAATTGGATAACAGATAACAATCAAAATTCACTGAGAATAAAATTCGAACAGTTCTGTTGTCAATAGGTGTTATATATATAATATATTATAAAAATTATATTAATAAATATTTTTATCAGTCTTACTGTTTTTATAATATAATATATTATATAAAATAATGATAGTCAGACTGTTTTGTTTATTATTACCCCTGAAGAATCCGAAATAAAACTTATTACTAAGTATAAATTAGATTAAAAACTAAAAATAATAAAATAAAAGAAAATAAATATAATCAAAATAATAAACTGATTTATGCTAATGAAGGACAATCTGACATCTTTCACCACCTTATTTTCTCTTTTGGTGTTCGACGTTTCGAATCGCTACGGTTCTTCTTCAGGCATTAAACTATGACTATCATTATTTTAGTTAATGTATTATATTATAAAAACTGTAAGACCGATAAAAATATTTATTAATTTAATTAAAAATAGTCCAGATAAGTACAATTTTTAATTTTAAAAATTATTTTTTAAAAATTGAAAGACTTAAGACAAATACTAATATGAAACTATACATACGTTATAGAAGCTCATATTAATATTGAGATTTTTATATTAAATTAATGATTTAAATGACATATTTGGAATTATTAATAAAAAGCACTATGAGAATAGCTTTTAGAAAGTTGGCTTATAAGTAGTAATAAATATTTTTCGGATTTTTTACTCAATGAATTATAATAATTTTAGTCGATATGTTTTAAATACTTTTAAATTGCATTATGTAAACTTACAACATTTTCATTTAAATATTTCATTTTTTCTTGTAATTCTGGAGACTTAATATTTGGATATGGCATACCAACTACGATGACACAGCGTCCTAAATCATCTGAGAAATTTAGGCCTTCACTTAATTTTCCTCCTAAAAAATTAATAAATGTAAAAAAACTTTTTGCTATCAAATTATGTACAGAATATCATTTATATTAATTTATTTACCAACTACACTGAATAAAATAGCTCCATTTTGTGGTTTTAATGGAGTTTTAGCAGCACATGCATATTTTTCTAAAACTTGATTAACCTAGAGAATATAAAAGTAATGTAATTAATTGTAATGCTTCATAACATAAAATAATTAAAAAGTACCTGTGTTGCTAATTTTGGTTCTCTAAAAACGGATTTTTTAATACGAATTTTAGTTAATGCTCCGCTTGACTCCAAATGTTTAAATAATAACTCTTCATAATTGTAGGAAGGAAGAAATACTACAATGCCTGCAGGTATAATATTGCAAAAATTAATCAGTGTCCTTCCTAATTCGTCTAACTAGAAAAATTATTTTTTATCAAATTTAATATATTAATTTTTACAATTTGAGTAGTTATCATGGCTAGCTTACTAGATGAATATTTTGTCTATTTTGAAAATTAAATTCAAATTCTACACCAGTTGGACCTGTTTTCAAGATGCAGGTAAGAATATTTTCTTTTGGAATGACATGATCACATGAAAAAGTAACTATTCTTTCAGGTTTAGCACCAGCTCCTATAAAAAGCTGCTCTTTAAATTCTGACATTGGTTCCATTGTTCCACCTGCCAAAATTATAGCTCTTGCTTCTTGAACTACAATTTAATAATATATTATGAACATATACAATATATATATATATATATATATATATATATATATATATATATATATATATATATATATAAACTACTTCTATTACAATTCTTAATTTTTGAGGAAGCTCACCAATATCTGAAAAATGCGCTGCAGGATTCAATAATAAAAACTTTAAATATCCTTCCCCAACTGTAGCCCCAGGAATAACAAAAATTCTACCATCACTGCAGTTAGTTTTGAGAGCTTCCAAAAAACTCATTATTCCTATCAGAGGACTAGTAATTAATTCCTTATCGGATTCCTTTATACATTTAACAGTTGTATCTTCTGTTTTAGGAGCATTCTTATTTTGTAAAGTTTCAAGAAATGCAGTTACACCTTTTTTCTTTTCAACAGTATTATTTATATCCGGATCATTTTCATATTTTTCTATGTATCCTCGTAGCTTATGAATTAGTTTAGACTGTTGAATGAAACTGATCAAATCAAAAATATTGATGGTGTCTATTTCTACTATATTTTCGAATTCTTCTATACTATACAATTTAGTTACAATTGAATCTTTAATTTTGTCTTCGGGATGGGATTTCATATTACCACCAAGTATCTTCAGGAGTTTTTTTATGCAGAAGGTTAGCTGACTTAATGATAATACATTTTTAGCTGTTAATACAGTTTTAAATCTGTAAATAAATTTTATTAATTTAATTATAAACTTTTATTCAGTTAATTTCTAGAAAGCAATAATGCCGTAAGATAAAGACTTCTAATAACAAAGAATGAGGTCTATTTTTATAAAATAAAATCTCAAAAAAAGACTTTTATGCGTATGAAGAATCACCTAATAATTTAGTAAAATTATTAGAGTAGAGTTTTTAATATTTCAAATGAAATATTTTTATGTAATTCTTCCATATTAAAAGAAGATATAATTTTACTCTATTTTTAGATGCAACTACTTTTTATTATTGCTTATGAAATTTTTGAAGAAATGATAAACGATAATAGAGACTCTGACAAAGTTTCTCAGTTATTGTATAATGTATTATATCGAAAGGTTGTTAGTTTACTGATTAAAAATATACTAATGCATTATTATCAGTTAAGATAACAGTTTGAATATAGACATCACTAATAAACAACATTAATTAATAGAATAAAATTTAAGAGTTATGATATAATGAATGCATTATTAGTATGTTATAAATAGAAACTAGTCTTTTCATATTTATGAACATAATCTTGAATGAACTTTTTACATTATATAAATTAATATAGAGTTAATATAATTCATATTATATAAGTATTAGAGATTGAAAATGAAAGCACAGTTTGGTTAAATAGTATCTTCATTACCATCTAATAAATTACCTATTTTGATATTGTGATAATTGGTTGAGGCAGTGCAAAATATTTTTGCCTGTTATAGATACACTATGCATTCTTTCAATAGCTTCCAATAAATTATGGGCTTCATCTATGAGTAAAATATTATTCTTTAAATTAATACCTAAACTTACTCTAGTGTTTTTATGTAAAACAGAATTATACGGCACAAGAACAACTTGTCCATCTTCTATAGACTTTCTTGTAGAATAGTACGGACATGTTTTCAATTCTTCACTTATTTTAACTGTATCTTCAATATCACGAATACTGGTTAATATTTCTGCCATAAGTAACAATTGATCACCAGGCATATATGGACACGAGGTCATAGATTTTGATCGCTTAAGATCTTTCTCTTTTTTAGAAGTTGTTTTTTTCTTTTGTAATTGCTGACATTGCTCATTTATCATACTAATATTTTTTAGTGCTTTCACTTTTGAATTTATGCAATAATTATTCCTACAAATTTTGAAACAAAGTATGAATCATCTTTATATAATATATTTTATTTTACATACCTTGATGCAAGTGGCACTACAGAAATTTTATCAGAATAAGGACTTTTCTTAAGTTCTTCAATAAATTGAGAGAGTTGTGAATGAGTTCTTGAGCAAAAGAATATTTTACAGTTTTCTGACGATTCTTCTTCTTCATCATCTTCAGAATTGTCAGAACAAATGTCTATATCTTTCAATATGAGATCATCTAAAATTTCATCATTTTTCAATATATTATCTTCATTCTGATTTGATATGTTTTCTTCATTATTCTTTTTATTTCTCCATTTATTGCTAAAATATTTTTTCTCATTTTCATTTTGTTCATGATACTGCTTTAAGCGTTCTTTATGATTCAATTGTTTTTGTTCATATTTTAAAATGTTATCTAGTTTTTTTTGTAAGGTTTGCTTTTCTAAATTTAAATCAATTTTTTCTGTTTGAACAGAAAACCAGTCATTTGCATTATCTGCTTCTATATCTTTGATTTTTTTATCAATTTGGAATTTTTTGTCAATCAAACTATTTTTTTCTTTTTCGTTATGATCAATGAGCCATTTTAATGCACCGCATATAATTGATAAAGTTTTTCCAGTTCCTGTGGGGCTCTCAAAAATACCTAAATTTCCATTTTCTAAACACTGATACAAATTTTTCATAAAATCAGCTTGTATTGGGTATGGAGAAAATGGAAAAGGAAAATGTTCTGGTTCCATTATATAATAGTAATACTATGACATTCTTTTTTCGATAATGAAACAAAAAAATGAAAGTAAAAATTATTATGCGTATATTTTCAAACAAATATTAAATTGTATTTTTTAAAACATAGTTGAATCTTTACTAACCTCAAAAATCTTTTTGATATAATAAAAAATAATATCGAAACAAAATAGTTCCTTTATAAAAATAAAAAAATTATATTTCTTAATGAAATGGTTTTTATACCAGTCTAAGTATATATTTATTAATTCTTTGCTACCTTTTTAAGAAATTGTTTACATTGTTTACATTCTCACCAAATACGGCAAGTGTTGGCGAAAGCCGACCACCTGACGCGCAGTTCATAAGACATTCGCGCCAAGACATATAATTGCTTGCTGTAAATTGCAACTTGCATTTGTATAATTTTCAAACTAATAAGAAATAACAGTTCAAAATTAATGTTTATTACTTTTTTAATTTGTTTATTTTGTTTGTGGATTAACAGAATATGTTATATATATTTTATGTTATATATATTTATTTTATGTTAAATTCTACAAAAAACACGAAAGCGTTACACGAAGGTAAGTGAGGTCATCAAATATGTGAGTTACAGTGTTACAGATTTGACCCATTTGTGAAAGTAGGTGAAAGATAATTATGGACGATTAGTTCTAATGAAATTATAACAGATTATCGCAATCACCCCATTATCATATTCACAATCTGGACAAATTTGTCACATAGGCATATGTCATGACAGCATTTCCAGTGTAAGCGCTATCGTGTTTGTCTGATATGTATCTATGAAGTAAAGATTTATTATGAAAGCTGATGAAAAATAGGGTTCAACGTTCAAATTTTTCATAAATAAATAATAAATATCATAAATAATAAATTTTTCGTTATGACATGATCATATATAGAGTTTTTATTCTCTTGTAATAATAATATGTATAACATTCTTTATAATAAAAAAGTAATTTCGAAATGTTATAAAATTCTAGATATCATGTTCGATATTTTACATCGAACTCCTAAAAATTACGACGAGGACCCGCAGGCATAATACAATCATCGATTGGACACGCGGAGCGCAGCCTTCGGTGAACGAGAACGGTAATATATAAGAATCGCTGCTCCCGGACAACCTCGCAAGGCGGTTCTCTTTCACTGGGCGCGTATATATTATACACTCGTAAAATAGCCGAAAAAGTTTGCGATATAATGGAAGCGCAAAAAATATTATGAGGTCAAACGAAAGTTATAGAAAAAGAAAGTGCGCGCGTCACTACATCGTGCCGGCGAACGAGAATAAAAGTATTCCGCGGTCTATATATATATAATATAATAAAAAGCGAGAAGCTACACTAAAAAATCTCCATCTCCTCTTTATTGACAATCAATTAGATAAAAAAAGTTCATCCTGTATCGAAGATACAGTCACCGTTTTTCCTCTCCCTTGTTTGCCTCGGCATTAGGCGTATTATTTGAATCATTAGCATCTGCTAAACGTATAAACGCGATGAGTTTTGCAATGACGTGTGCTTCTCTTATGTCGGAGCATCGCTTATATGTTCGAAAAAATCCATGCGTACTTTTATATATACACACATATGTGTGCCGTCTTTCTAGGTTACTAATAATATATCTATATATATATATATACTCCGAATTCAAATAGTGAAAGTTTTGAAGATCGATGGAACGCCTGCTGGAATCAGCTCGAATTAAATAAGGAAATAAACGGCGCTATAGCGTTTCTGGGGATTCTAGATATATACACGAGCTTTGCAAAATCGTGCCGGATATATATTGTATAAATTTTGAATTTTCAGAATAATTTTATTTATAGATTGTATAATAGATTGGAGCCGCAAAAACTTTCTATAAGTTTTAAGAATTATTTAAATAATATGGGATATTTAATATATGTAGTGTAAGTGATTGTTTTATTACAGAGATAATCTGCTAATATATGATAATAAGCTATATACTTTTTTTAGATATTATTTAATTTGAGTAATTGTTATAAGCTTAAGAGCATGCAATCTTTGAAAAGATTTATATATTGTGAATAATTTAACGAAACTTGTCTAAAATATTTTATAAAAATATTTATGAAATACTTTCAAACATTTTCCAAATGTTTAAATAAAATATATTGTTGTTATGTTCGATCATATCGTGAACATCAATTTCTTAGAGTATAGTGTAGCGATTTTTTAAACATAAACGACCCTTAAAGTGTTTTAACCAGTCTTACAGATCGTAAATATGAAAGGTATGAACTCGAAGTTTTTTTTTGTTGAAAATACTGATTGCTCTATATTTTATAATAATCTTTCAAAATTCTAAAATATTTAAAAATATTTTTTTTAAATCCTTTGATGAAATATTTGTGTTATATTTCTATACTTCCGCAATATCTTCCATATACTAAATGCAGATATATATTTTTTTGTTGCCGAAATATTCTCGAATTATTTTTGTGCTCTTCAGGAGTAGGTTTATTAATTAGATAACTCTTATATTTATATTTGCGGTGAATAATTAAAACCAAATCGATATTTTTTTTGCAAAGTTTTCGAATTGTATATAAGTAATAGTTAGCCAGCTGATCGCCAGATGATAACTTTTAGATTATTTTTTAAGGTAAATGTTACGGAAACAAGTTTTGCAAAAATTACTATACTCGACAATAGATGCAAAGGTAAAAGCTTAGGATGTATTAAGGATTTTTCTAGTTATTCATTTTAATTATTCTGACCTCCGTAAAAAAGTTTAGGAAATGTTAATTTAAATTTTTCTTAACACCTAGTTAAATATTTACACGAATTAAGAATAATTAGTTTGAAATATTATGATATACATATTATTTTTAAGAAGTAGTTTAAGAAAAATTAGCACAAAGTATAAGTAAAGTAAAGATTTCTGATTCGCTTGATTGCGCGGCAGCCCAAAAGCGTTCGCGCACGTACAGGTTTCGTTGGTTTAAAACAAAATTTTTTTCTACTTCACGACACCCACCTCTCATTGAAAGTTTTAAATAGTCGATCGCCTCTCGACCTTTACCATTTATTGAATATATATATATATCGAAAATTTTGGTTTTAAATAAGCGAATTGTAGGCTTAAAGGCCGTAATTTTTCTTATAATAAGGGGAGAATCCAATGGAGAGGGGGGAATTAGCCGGATTTTTACTTTTACTTCTGACTAAAGTATTCAAGTATCCTGCCGGAATTTTAAGCAATTCAGAAAATGCTCGAGAAATAACGAGATAAATACTATCGCATTTCTTATACAAGTATCCTAAAATTCTTCCTAAATTTATGACACATTCATTAAATTACTTTTATCCAATTATTTAATCTAAGCAAGAATAAATGATATTATTTTCTTGCAATCAGGCCATGACATTCCGGTCATGGATTTAGCGTAAGTAGGTTGAGGTATGTCTGATTACCGCATCGATGGCCCTTAAATAGTTTCGGGAGCTAATGCTGTCTCTTTCCCATGATATCAATATTCCAGAATTGAAAATAATGATGTAAATCATGTATAGCTCTTAAAATATTGTGCTCATTCTGACTCTTAGGTCTCTCTAAAATAAACTTTTTATATAATATTTCATGAATTATAAGTGCAATTTATATTTATTTTTTAAATAACATGCTATTTATATACCTTTCTATATTAAATATAAAATCAAGAAAATACAACATCGATACGGTAATCAGAGATACCTCAAGCAATTTGATCCGAATGTTATGGCCTCTCTTTGTTAGTGTCACAAAAAACTAAGACCATCTGCAAAAGAATTTCTGCGTTCTCTCCTGATAATTAGAAAACAAAGATAGACACATATATGCTTATAATTATCAGAATTCAATTGAAAGTAAACGATTTAAAATGACAATTATTAAAAATATTAGTTTGATTATCTTTATTTATTAATTTCACTCATTAACACTCACGATTTCATAGAGCGGATGAAACCTGCTCTTCAAAGTGTTTTTCCCCGACATCTTTTTTTTCCTATGCTTAGACCCAGCGTGTTTAGTATTATACATAAATCAATTAATGCATAACCAGATAAATAAACAGTTAAATAATTAAATAAGCAAACAGATAAACAAGCAAATAAATAAATAAATAAATAAATAAATAATATATATATATATATATATATATATATATTTCTTACAATACGTTTTTATCTAATATACTTCTAAACAGGCGAGTTTATTACAGATATTCGTTTCCGGGAGGCTGTGTTATATGGATGTGTATCTACATACTGTACCATCAGTTCAGAGAGAGAGAGAGAGAGAGAGAGAGAGAGAGAGAGAGAGAGGGGGGGGGATACACACAGAGAGAAGAGAGAGTGACTGAGTGAGGGTGGGAGGGGTCCAGGCCTTTAACGAGTGCAAGTAGGCGCGCGTACGAAAGGCGAGAGTGCCGGTAGAGATACATATGTAAACGGAGAGGAGAAAAGGCGGCGCGGCCGCGGTGAGAGCGAAAAAATAAGGCGCGCGCGAGAGGGACATCGGGACGCAAGCACGCACGCACGCACGCACGCACGCACGCAGGCACGCACGCACGTGCGCGCCGCGCTCGTCTCTTTTCTCCCTCGCGCCGCGGAGGCGCGGAGGAGAGAAACGGCGGTCGCGGGTGCCGCCGCCACCGTCGCCGCCGCAGCCGATGCCGCCGCCGCTCGCTCGCGGTGAAAGAGAAGGAGATTTCGGCGAGAAGGACCTTTCCCTCGCTCTCGCATCCTCCTCTCGTGGCCTCATCATCATCAGTAGTCGGCGGCGAGTCCAATCATTCGTTTCGCGCGACGCGCGCACACGCGGGTGCAGTGCGTGCGTGTGTGTGTGTGTGTGAGTGTGTGTGTCTCTATCTCACTGTGTCCATGTGCGTGGGGTGTGGGTGCGGGTGCGCGCGCGCGCCTGCCTGGCCTCGTGATTTTCCGAGGATTCGGTATAATTCGTTATGAATGTACGTAGAAATCGCATTGTCAAGCTCGGGTTTTGAAAACAATGAAATTTGATCGTTTTTCGAAATTTTCTCTGTTTTATTTCTTTTTAACACCGTGGAACCGATGTAAAGTTTGAAAGTTTAATCGGTACCGCCGGGTCGCCGATCTGCCTGGAATCGGCTATGAAGATGCGCACGGTGATTTGGCAGTAACAGTCACAGGGTGGTCGAACCCGACACTGATCGTTACTACTGAATGTAAGCGCTCCACCAATATTAGGTAAATATTATTATATAAAATTAATAATTAAAAATATAATTATATATCATTAAATAACGATTAACAGTAAATTAGCATAAATAAACACTTAAATATACACGCGCGCGTGGAAGTGAAATTTCTTACATGATAATTCGTACGTCAATACACATTATTGAAATGAATAACATATAGAATTTTTATTTTCGACCGGTTTTTTTTTCAATGATAGGATATCAGATGTGGCTATAAGATCTGGTCCAGATCGAGGGTGGTAACTGCGTTTCTATCCACAATCAGCTCTGTACAGTTTTAGGACTTATTTTTTCTACTACTCTCGCATTGTCAAGACCCTGCTTTCTTATTTAAAATTATATATTAATTTCTTCCAATTATAGGATACACTGTGTAGCCAGACTTGGAGTTCTCCAACTTCTAATAAGTCTATATCTGAAAACGTATAAAGTTTCGAAATTATTGCCAATCAATCCAGAACGGCTGATTTTCTAATCAAATAATTATCTACATACCAACGTGTGCAAAATCGGCCGAGCTTTTATTATTGGCCACGAGATATCTGTACGCATTAGCGAACCTGCACGATCATTAGAACGCATATTATTGAGATGTTAATTTTTTTGTCCAATCCGGGGCCAAAAAGGGGTTATCGTGAAAAACATGAAAATTTAATTACTACAAAAAATACTGATTTGCAATTAAGGGACTACTGCATATTCTGGCAATGGCAAGAAGCACGAGGGCCTAGAAATTTACAAGGTTCGTTTCGAAGATAATCAGAGCTACCTCCGCTTAATTTGGACCAAATCCGTCATCCATATGCGATGTCCCCTTCGTTTGAAAAATTTCATTTCAGCGATTCACGCACTTATGTATACTTAATCTCGTTGCCATTGCACTATATAAACATACATGCATATATATATATATATATATATATATATATATATATATATAAATATATACACGCATATATGTATCGAATCGGAACTCTCCCCGAGAGCCCAACTGTGTATATGCGCCGAGATTCGATGACTGTGCGTTCATTTAAATTTTGAAAGTTAAAAAAGCATCAACATCATCATCGGCCCGAGACTTTCACGTTCCATAATTTATGACGAGAGGCGCGGGTTCATATATATATATATATATATTCTTTAATTCGCCTGGCGCGCTCGCCGAGGAAATTATGGCTCGGATCCTAAGCTTTGTATATATGTACTCGAGGCTCGCCGAAAACCGGCAATTATACAACTTTCTTTCTTTCCTGCCTTGTTCCGCAGTATCATTGGCATCAATCCATTCGGTGGGTCCACGTCTCGGTGTGACTTCTTTAATTCTCGAATTTTACGATCTTCCCGCCTTCGACTATTGAAAAGTAGCTATAGACATTACGGTTGAATCTATAACTTGTAATTTGCATTGATCAGCATAGTAAAGAAATTATATTTCCAAAATGGGACACCCAATATCTTTTTTAATTTTATTTACAAAGGATCATTTCTAACACAACAATAAACTTTACGTAACGTTTGTTTTTTTATGCAGTGTATTTATTGTTTAATAAATATTTTCTGGGCCGTCTGGGGCAAAACAGAAACTTCCAATACGAATGGTAGTATCCATTCATATTGGATCCATCCGTCCATCGTGGGTGGCGTTACAGTTTAGCTGCACGTAAACGTACAAGAATAAAAACATTGATAACGTAATAATCTGCTACAGAAATTCATCGCTAATCTTATTAACATATATCCACGTAAATACGATTGAAATCAGCATACGATTTTGAGACAATTTTAAGACTTAATAAATAATTTAATAAATTATGTAAAATTGCGACAAAACGTCTTTTACAACTAATTTTGTCTATCATTTTTAGATAAGATTTACATTTAAACTTGGGAAACAATTTGATCCTATTTTTATATAATTATGTTTTTTAAATATTGTATTTAACTGATAGATTATGATAAAAGTAAAAAATTCACACGATAATTTCATTTCTGATGCAAAAAATGTAATGCGAAATTTACATTTCTCTTACATGCTCTGATGACGTTAGTGCACCATAAGAAATTTGATCTACTTCAATATGTGTAATAATGAGTATTATGATCTAAAATATGACGATATATAACTACGCGTACTTCCGGTCCAGTGCTCGATATACTAAATCTACTTTGCCATATAACGGTCTATGTTTGTCACAACTGTCATTATATTTATATTGAAGTACATGGACTTTTTGTGATGCACTGACGTTATACTATTGAATAAATGAGTTTAAAATTTAGGGATAGATTTTTAGTCAGCCACAATAATATTCTTCGTAAATTAATTAAAATGTTTATTTTTAAGTAATTTGCTAATATTTGGATGCAAATTGTTAAAAATTAAGATTATTTAACTTGACCAATTGCGGTTTCCATCTGCGAGCGCGCACCTGGTCGAGCAACAGTTTCGTTACGTAATTTAATGTGTCTCCGGAGAACAAAGAAGAGGCAGGGATTTTCCTACATTTCCCGACTATTTTTTATTTCGCAATGTCTCGTGAGAACGCTAGGCTCGCTTGTTACTTCCTATATGTTTATATTTTTTTGCTCAGGATTCATAAGGTAGTCGTCACAAATTCATCGATATTCGAGCATTAGTTAGAGAGAACGAGAAGAGCATTATTATAATTTATAACATATATATAATTGTACGCAAAATTTTACAATCGAGCGAATTTCGGTATTCGCGCAATACATAAAGAAATTGTATATTTGATGTAACGCGGTTACCTTACGTATTCTATTATCCATTGTTCTTATAATTTTTTACCTGTGTCAAGAATAGAAATCTAGGTCAGTATGACAATTTAATTGTCCTAATCGAATATATTTTTCCTGAAAAATTTTAATTTTCATTCTTCCTGTCAGTCATGGTAATGCATACAGTGTATATATATATATAAAATATTCAATGATTCTGATTTGTCATTGGTTCAAATATTAAATTATCTTTTATTATAATCTATCAAATTATAATAATTTCTAATAAAAGTTTTTCAAGAATGTTAATAATCAATTTGCCATTAGCATTGCAGGCTTAAAAACATTTCATACATGCTTTCATTTTTTAGTGAAGATCAAATATTGTTAAATTAGATGAACTATATTCTTTCCAATTTTGGGTTTTGGAATAATTATGATTTTGGCATTAATATTAAAAAATTTCTGAAATAGTTGAAATAGTTTCAACAAAAGAATATGTTATATAGTCATTTTGGATCCTGCTATTTTAAATTTTGCTATTGTAAGAATAACTTCGAAGTCAGTAACCGCAAAAAGGCCGAATGAGGTCCTGTATGTTTCTTTGAAATGTATATTAAAAATTTATAAGAAAAATGCTAAAATCAATTTATTGAAAATATTTAAATGAAATACATTTTTGCCATTGTACCTGAGAGGTGTGTAGACGACATGGTGGATGTTTTTAATTTTATCCATGATAAAATTAAATATACAAAAGAAATAAAATTAAATAATAAATTCTATTTTTTGAACGTCAATGTTATTAAAGTTAGTATAATAACAGAGCAAAATTAAATTGGTATACAGAACCTATTTGGTCTGGGAGGTTGTTAAATTTTACCATTCACCATCTATTCGGAAACAAGATAGGTACTCTAAAGGGAGTTATCGACAGAGCAATCAAATTATCACATATATTATAATATATAGAAGTACCTTCAAAAAACATAATATTCAAGTTTACTTTAGAAATAATAATAATATAAAAACACTATTTCATAATTGGAAACATAATGATGATAAATGTTTGAAAACAGGAGTGGTATACAAAATAAACTATAAAGACTGTATGGCTGACAAATATTACATTGGACAAACAGGTAGATACCTAAAACCAAGAATATATGAGCTTCAGTATAAGTATAATTTGCGAAGCATGAATGGTACATCCGGGCTAAAAGAACATAGTTTGTTACATCGATTTTGAAAATGTACGTATTTTGGAAGAAGGAAAATAAATATAAAAGATGAAAAACAAATATAAAACAGAAACTCTTGAAAATATTCATATTTTGAAGAATTGCAATAATGTAAATTTAATTTTTGAGTCAAATAAATTGGACAAAACTTATCATTTTTCATTAATGTAAAATTTATGTTTTACATTTAAGTCAAGAAGGTGGAGGTCCTATAAATATTATACCCGTAAATTTAGATTGGGGATGGGGTATATAAATAAGCATGATGAGTTTTTCATTTTAGTCTGGTTCCTGAGGATGAACCGTAGCGGTTCAAAACGTCGGGCACCAAAAGAGAATCTAAATTTAGTGTGGTGGGGGCAGTGAGGTTGTCCTTCGCTAATATAGAATATAGTTTATTATTTTTATTATTTTTATTTTATTTTATTATTATTTTATTTTATTATTTTTGATTTTAAATCTAATTTATTTTTAGTAATAAATCTTATTTCAGATTCTTCCGGGGTAATAATAAACAAGGATAGTCTGACTGTCATTATTTTAGTTAATATATTATATTATAAAGATTGTAAGACTGATAAATATATTTATTAATTTAAATATTTAAATGAACATTTTATGTTAAATATTTATTTAAACATTTTAATAAAATGTTTAAACTGATATAAATTAGTTTTATTATGAGATGAACTATAAAATTGTTTTTAATTATAATTATTTTATCAAATAAAAGCTTTTAAACTTAACTATAGCTTCCAACATTTAAACCTTAAGTTTCGATTTAGATAACGATGATTTAAAAGTTTAGAAAATCTAATTCACTAGAAGTTTTAATTAAAATGTAAAATATAAATTCACCTACGCACACACAACACACACACACACACACACATACTGAAACATAAAGTTCATCATTTACAAACATCAATCGTATTAAAAAAAATAGTTACATCGTAAGATGTCAAAATAAACGTCAGTCTATGGACTGGCGCATGCTCGTAAGTGGACGTGTCTCAGGTACAATAATTATATACGGTCTACTTTCGTATGAATATAGCAGGATTTTCTCGGTGTCTTCACGGTTTTCATTTACGATTAACAAAATTTACGTGCGGTGAAAGGTTAGATGAACTTCCGTTTCTAAAGTTTATATACTTCGGTGACTGCGTCAGTGTATATAATGTTGTAGGATATGGTAATAATTTATTGCGCGTATGTGTTTTATATAAATAAGTATATATATATATATATATATATATATATATTATATATATATATATATATATATATATATATGACTTATAATCTAATGCATAGTGAAAATTTAAGAGAATATCTTGGAAGTGATTTGCTAATTAATTATAATAATATGTACAGTGCTGAATCTTCGTCAAATTATTAGGCTTAATAAATCATTGGAAAATGGCATTTGAAATATTATTTGTTTCGTACCTTCGACTATCTAACTCGAGTTCTCGGGATTCGAAAGATTAACTTTCATAAATTCATTTTGTTTATAGGCCAATAATTTTTTTGTAGCAGATGCGTGATTTGCGCGAATGTATATCTGACTTTCTTTGCTTTATAGCGGTATATTGATATATGTTTTTGTATTTATAAAATAAGAATCTTTAAAGAGATTTTCTATATAAGAATTTAAATTTGAACAGTTTACAATAATATTTTAAATTAGTTTATTGAAGAATATATATTGTAGGATTTTGTCAAACTCTACTGAACGTATATTTAGAGAGTTTTTAAAATTAATTTTCGACAATCATATTCTACTTCAAGATTAGAATAAATATTTTCTTTCATTATTAGAGAAAGTGTCCTCATAAAAATATCGTTGAATTGGATCATCTACTATATATGTATATTGCTTTCTTTTCTACTTAAACACATACGAATATTTTTTATCAACAGATGGCGTTGAAGGAAAAAAATAAATCTTAATTAATATAATGAAAAATTGTAGAGCACAAATATATAATAGTTACATTATATAGCTCGATAGATATCTTGATTGACATTTACTATTAGAAATTTAAAGAATAATGAATAAATTATTTTGAAATAATTAATAATCACATTGAAAATATGTATTGCTTGAGAAATAGTTCTCTACGCTCTATGCAACGGAATATTAGGTTTAGTTAGGTGAAAATGTTATACAAAGTTAAAAATATTACCAATCTGTGCAGAAATAAAAAGTTTAAGTTAATTTATGAAGTATTTATTAAATACTGAAATTGATATTTAATTAACACCATGAAAAAAAAACAAATTTCTATTCAATGTAATTATGATTATATCAATAAAATACCATTGTGTGATAAGACATGTGCTGAAGTAAATATGCTTCTATTTAGTATCTTATACACTGAACCGGAACTAAGACTATATATATATATATATATATATATATATATATATATATATATATATATATATATGTATATAGATAGATAATTAGATATAGATAGATAGCTTCGTGCAGTGTGTTGTACTACATGTGTTCTTATGCAATAGATGAATTCATTTTGAATACATGATTTTTTTTCTGTATAATGAATGAATATATAAGCAACTTGATAAATGCATAGAACTTACCGTATTTAATTTATTCCGTGTTTTCCATAGAACCAGATTATATTAGTGAAAATGACTTCATCAGGAACTTAAAAATATCACACCTATTGTATATATATATCTTATACATATAGACATTAAGCACATACAATAATATTGAATCAAAAAGAGTACATAAATCTGATTACTTTTTGAGTACTTATGGAGTCATAATTATAATATACTATAATTATATTGAAAATTTTATTTTTTAAATATTTTATGGGTCAGATCGTAATGGCGCCTATAGCGTTAAGACTAAATTTTGACAAAATATTTAGTTTCGAAAAGAAAAATAGAAATAAAAGTTAATAATTATCAACAAATTTTTCAATTTAAGACAAAATTAACAAAAAAAAAACATAGCTTCCAGAAATCTGATATATCTTAAGCAGTACGATATAGTTATGAAAGGATTCTGGAATGATTTTGAGAGGATTGGTCAAAGAATTCCAAAAGGAGTTAGCAAAAAGAAATAAGAATTTTTAATAAGTAAATTTTAAGAAAGATTTTTGAAAAAATGCAAGGAATAATACTAAAATAATTTTCAAAGGGAATACACAGAATACTTCTCAGTAGGCTTTTCAAAAGGATTTGTAAATAAATACACATATCTATCGAAGCCCATACAAGAATTATTTTTTCAGAAATCTTTCTGACAAGATTGATCAAAAGGAAATAAGAATTTCTGTTATAAGTATTCGAAGAAAGTTGTTTGACGAATGCATGAAAATCTTCTGAAAAAATAGAATGAAAGTATTTATTAAAGCAATATAAAATTATTCTGAAAGAATTTATGAGACAAAGATCATAAATCATGCATCAAAGTCTTGAATGATTTCATCCAAAACATGAATTATTTTTTGCCTACAGTCATTCTTAAGAAAATTATTTAAAGTATTGAAAGAATCCTAAAATTATCCTGAAGCATAAAAGAACATTTATTACCAATTGAAATTCTTGCAAAGATTATTTTAAAAGCCTTTTCTAAAAATATTCACGAAAAATCAATGAAAATTATTTTTGAAAGAATTTCGGAAAAGATTCAAGGCAGTATTCACATCGGTACAAATCAATAATAACTAGAATGAGAAAGAGCTAGAGAACGAAAGAGAGAGAGAGAGAGAGAGAGAGAGAGAGAGAGAGAGAGAGAGAGAGAGAGAGAGAGAGAGAGAGAGAGAGAGAGTGGAAGTAGCGACATTTGCTTCCGAAAGTAGTCCGAGAGCAGCTTCATTAAAGTTTAAGATTCATGAGTGATCATTCGTTAGCGCCGCATTATAAAACTATATGCAAAACTTTTGAAAAATTTTATAGACATAAATGAATTTAAAGAGCTTTGCAATGATTTTGGTTATATATATATATATATATATATATATATATATATATATATATATATATATATATATATTACATAGTACAAAAGGATTTGTAAAGGCTTGTATTAATTAGAGCTTGTTAAAGCTATGTATAAAATTAAATTAAATTAAATTATGTATTAAATTAGCTATTATTAAAGCTTGTATTAAAGCTCTGATTGTATTAATTGTAAGGATTGTAATAGTTATTAATACGCCCGGTTTTTTTTTTTGTCCTAACCAGAACGAATTCTGGAGATTATACTTTTTCGAATTACTTTCACTGAATCAATTCTTCATTATTACGTCCATCCCGCGCTGAGGAGCATTAGGCGCCAGAGCGAAGGAAGAAGCCTTGCTCAAGGCCTCTTCTTCCTCGCCTAGGCTCCTCCTCGGCGGCGCGGCGGCCTGTACCAAGCGCAAGTATATCGGGATATGCCAGCGCTCAGCCGTGCGTGGCGCTGCGCCGGACGGCGCGAGAAAAAGCCCGCTGTGCATTACGTCGGGCGGGCCCGGCGTGTAATCGATGATAAACGGTGCGAATTGGCGCGATCCCCCGCCCCCCCTCTCCCTTCTCACGGCAACTCCAGCCTCATGTTTATGCAATTAATCTCATGGTGATGAGTCTCGGGGGACGAGTTGGGGTTATTAATGGCGAGTTCGTTAGTACACTGTTTTGTTCTGATACTTTGTATATATATATATATATATATATATATATATATATATATATATATATATATATATATATCAATTGCACATTTATCAATATATATAGACCGAATTCGTATAAAGTCAATTTTTTTCTCCCGCTGCACGGTGTGATTACGAGGCGCTTTATAAGTATGCATTTTTTTGTTTTTATTTTTGCGTAAATTTTTTTGGGTAAATTTTTTCTTTTTCATTTTTCTTATCATTATCACATAGTACACCAGTAATTATGAGTATACGACAATGTACAATGTAGATCTTTGGATAATAGACAATCGTTAATTTATTCCTCGAAGATCGATTTGATATATGTATTCGAGAGTTGAACGAGATATTTTAATGATGTACAGATATATTATATTATATGCAATAAACTCACGGAAAATAGCATTAACAAAAATACAAAGTACGATTAAATCAGCTACACTGCTGCACCAAAGTCCACTATCATATACGAAACGAATGAAATATGAGCGATCTACTACGTTTAATAGGTCAATTTCTACTGTAGCGATCTTCGAACGATACTCGTGCGGCGAGAAATCATTGCCATAGAAATTATGTATACAGAACATAAGTAATTGGTGTGAGCTGAATTCAGGGACGCTTTCGAGGACCATGGGGCCCTAGGCCGGACAGCTGGAACGAGATATCTCTTATAAATCCTTTCATAGAGTAACTTTTACAGATGAATTTTTTTTTTATGTTATTTAACATCGCGATAGTTTTATTGCTAAATAGCGGTGCTAATTAAAGCGAGCGACGGAGTTTTACGATGAGCAGTTAATTTTTTGCTTTATAAATTTATATTATACTAATTAAATAATTCGCTCTTTATTTTTTGAAAGTCCTTGTGACGCTTCAATCCTAAGCCCTACTTAAAGTTTTTTCCGGTAACAAATTTGAATCATTTTAAATGATGATGATGATGATGATGATTAATGTTTTTGTGTATTTGTTTTCACTTTTTCTATTTGAAATTATTAATTTGATGTATGCACGTTATTTGCCATTAAAATCTTTAAATAATCTATACAGCTGATAAATGCGTAGAAAGAAAAGTAGTAATGAAAATAAAAAAATCTGACACGCATCGTTAGAAGTAAATCTGTGAATAGGAACAATTAACAATGAAGTTTCACTTTCTTCATCACTTTTTATATCAAATTTACTTTTACTGAAGTTCACTTTTTAGTTGCTAATAACCTACTACTAATTTAATAAAGTGGCAAAAAATGTTCATTTGGAATTAGTAATGTAAAAAACTGGTAATACTTTTTTCGGAACTCATTCTTTCTTTTACACTATTAGATCTTTCACTTTAGGGTAGTAATAAAAATTCAACCTTCGACAGATTTTTGCAAAGAATTTTGCACTAATACTATTCTTTTCATTATTCTAATAATTTCAGTTATTAGTATAATTTATGAATTTATGAATTTAAGTATATTTTATAACTTAAGTTAAATTATACATAAGTATAATTTCATTATACTAATAATATTCTTTTCATTATGTTTCATAATCATCTGAAAACTTGCTGTAAATTTAATATATATTTTTAGACATCTATTGTATCAATTTATTGAAACATGTGTAGGAAGTTTTCGATCAATTATGTTTCCTTGGATAAAAATGCTCGCGATCATTTATCATTAGTATCTCTTTTTAGCATACCAAGTACGATTTATATATGCATCGATTTGGTCTCGCATCCTTCTTCCAAATGAGAGAGAGAGAGAGAGAGAGAGAGAGAGAGAGAGAGAGAGATAAAGTGGGAAAGAGAAAAAGTAGACAGATTTCTCTATTGACACATTCACGTGCTTATTAGATTACAGTCAGCACGTTCCTCTATGCCTTTCTTCCTTATCAGCGGAAAAAGTCAAGTTGACTCACTCTCTCTAGCTCTTTCCCTCCTTTTAGCTCTAAAATACCGTCACAGGCAAAAAGCGAAGAAAACTCCTTAAATGGAAGATAAACAAAGTGTTGAGAATGTCTTTTGGTAATTTGCGCGCGATCGAGAATGAGAATTTAACAAAAATAAAAGAAAAAAAGAGGATAGCCAAGTCACAATCATCCATGCGCGAGATCCTTACGTCCTGTAGCGGTCAGTGTATATACATTCTATATATATATATATATATATATATATATATATATATATATATATATATATACATCAAGCCTACATGAAACTTTCACTAACAACTATAAGAACGTCCCTCGAGAGACTACTTATATCCGCATACACACTCATGCATGCCCACATATGGGCCTATGTATACAGATATATGTACGCACGCGAAGCATCTCTTTCTGCGCGAGTGAGATGAAACGAGGGAGAAAGGTGATGGGGAAAGGGGGGGAGGAGAACTCACTCTCTCTCTCTATCTCCCTCCTATAATCCTCGTCTTCCTCTTCCTCCTCTTCCTTGTCGTATTCTTCGCAGGCGCGCGGCTGTATGTATATACATATATAAAGTGCGTTCCACTTGTTTCAGTGGCCTGGTTCCGTGTGCCACATCCGCCATCTCGCCGCCACCACCGACGACGACGAGGACGACGACGACGACGACAACGACGACGGAGACGACGGAGACGACGGAGACGCGGCGGTGACGGCGCTACCACCACCACCACCAACATTGCCGCAATACTACAGCAGCAATAATATATAGAGTGCGCGGTGGCCGCATGACGGAGAGCTAGAGGGGGAGGAGGAGAGGCGAGCGTCGTCGAAACGATGACCGTCGATTGATATATAGATATATTTATATCAATACATCACCTGATAGGATCAATTGGGGGAGAAAGAGAGAGAGAGAGAGAGAGAGAGAGAGAGAGAGAGAGGGAGAGAGAAAGAGTGAGAGGGAGAGAGAGAGGGAGAGAGAGTGAGCGGACTCCTCTTATTCTTCTTCTTTTCTCTCTCGTTTTTTTTTTTTTATTAATAATACATACCCGGAGGGACCAAGTGGCTGGCGGGGAGCCGTCGCCTTGCGATTCCGGCGCGGTCATGAGGATCATCCGTCGGTCAACGACGCTCGTCCTTGCGGCGATGCTCGTTCTGCTGGAGTCGGTCTGGGCCAGGAGGAACGACAAGTACATGAGATTCGGTAAAGATCCGTCGACAGTCCCCGATTTTTTAATATGCTATATCATTTCACGAAGAGCGTATGAAGTTATATATTCGTCAAAGGGCCATTCGCTCGAAGAATCGTCCTGGCAAGGGTTTCAGATTTACAATTTGATTTCACCATTACATTTGATTACCAATTGTGATTTCGAATGATTTTCAATTTATTGCCTTGTACCAAATGAATTTCATTTTAGCTTGATTATCGATAGGATTTGGAAGAATTTTTTGGAAAATTGTTACAATTATTTGAACAGGTAGTCACAAAGATTTATTAGCAAAGGTCAATGAATTTTACAGAGCAATTAGCATCCTCGATATGGATATATCAGTTTTGTATTAAAACAGCCCGAAAACACATCGGTACTCGCAGATCCTGTATGATTTTGATCATGAAATCGCTGTGTTCTCAATCTGTATTCAGGTCCAGAGGGTTATTTTGTTTTGGATTCCTGTCTAAAATAATATTAGTATCAGCTTCGCACTGTTTAAGAATTAGTGCATTCAGGGGAAAATTCTAGAAAGTGGAACGGAGTTTGGCTGTTTACTCTGTTAAATCATTGGATACTTGTTTATAAGTCATTTAAAATAATTGGAAACCATAAGAAAAAAATAATTTGAAATCATTCTAAACATTTTAGAAATAATCGTTATAACTATATCGAAATCACCTTGAAAACATTTTCTATTATAGGCTAAATTAAAATAAACTTCAAGATATTTAAAATAAATTAAAAAAATGCAATCCATTCGATCCCTGGCTCATCGATCCAAATCGGCATCTCAATTTCAGCTGATTACAGATGTGAAATCGACTATTTTTATATCGAACCACCTGAAATGAAAATGGCTTTTTCGCATGGATTCGCTGTACTAAAATCGTTATACGAATATTTTCAAGCCGACTAGCTTGCACGGAACAGAGTAAAAGGCCAAGCATAATTACAAACGGATTTTTTAAGTAATTCCACATATACACACACACACACACACACACACACACACACACACACACACACACACACATCTATTTTACGTACGTTGCTTTTAATCGCCCACAAGAGGCGTCGACCGCTCGGGTTTTCATTCGGCTATACGTATTCGGTCAGTTTCACGGCGCGACAAGCGCTTCCGGCCGATAACGAATAATAAACGTTTAATCGGCGCGCGAGATCTTTGGATCGGAATATAATTAGTACCGAAATGAGATCGGTTTGGATGACCGGTGCATCGCGCCGCGATTCCATCGATTCCGCTGATCTTTCTCGATTTTTAATAAAAACGAATTAGACTTCGGCGGCCGATTGATTTATTAAAATCAGAGCCGATATGTTGATGCACGTCTGTTTGGACGCATATGAGTAAATTACAGTCGTCAGCGCGCGGGCGGTTGGTTGGAGTGGGCATAGTAGATGGCGCGCGGCGCGCATGTATATAAAAAAGAGTAGCGCCGAGGAGAAAGTTTAGATATAAAGGCGACTTATTAAAATCGTTATCAATTAATTGACGTATTCCGTGCGCCGATGAAAATTCGATTTTTCCAATGGCCGGGGTATATTAGTGTCCGCGATGTTGTAAAATTTTATCGAATTTCCCTGGAATCGTGGACTCATTATATAGCTGGAACTTTTTTTCTTCTTTTTTTTTTGTTTAAAGTAAATTACATTGCCTTTTTAATTTAAAACAAAGTCTATTAAGTAAAATAAATTACCAAGAAAGTAAACTTCATTTTAATTACTTTCGTCATATACACGCAAAGTATTAGCGTGTACAAACTAGTAGGTGTACATTTTTCATTCCGTAATGCAATTTTTTAACCAAGAACTTTCAACGGAATAAATATTTGGAGTGTTATTCATACGGCATGAAATCGAGTATTTCGAATTGAACTTTCTTTGCGAAAAATACGACTTTGGGCCGAATAGTTTTTCCAATATAAGCTCGAGCATAACTTATAATTAGAAAGATATTATTTATTACAAAGCCTTGAAGAAAGCCGACGCTTATAAATTTCGACGCTCGATTCCTTCTATTTTTCTCCCCCTCGAGTGCATGAATTATTCGACATTCGCTTCTAAGCTTTTGAAGAAAAAAAATTCATTTCGGTCCGATGGCACATGCGGGAAGATACAGCGGGGAATCCACATTGACGCGTTATAATTTCTAGAATCGAGTACGGAAAGTTGCCAGGTCTGCAATGTTTCTGGTATTCTTCGAACGATGAGCTAGTCGAGAATACAAAAGATTTCAAAGATAGGTTAAATTGAAACCGGAGTAAAACTACCACATTTTTATTAAAAAAAAAAAACTCGATTTCTAATAGGTGAAAGAAATTTTATTTATTTTTATGGCGAAAATAATTCAATTTTCTACATCCATTTTGATATGGCGAGCGAAAAATGTTTCCTTTAACGAACAGTTATTGTATTGAAAGAGTTTTCTGTAGAGAAAGCTTTTGTCATCAAAATCATGAAAATTTCACTTCTTATTTATACCTTTGTAGTTATTTATCGCAGTCTTTTCTTTTTTGTTTTTGAAATTGTGTAAATCGAGACGAAATAAATCATTCTTTGAATTTTTTTTTTCGGCATTTATTTACAGCTTTTATACATTTTTTGACGAGAGCCGCGTTAACATTTGATATTGTATCCTTTATCGGATATATTGCGTTACTGAAATAGTAGAAATCTTCGTACATAGGCAGTAAAATTTTACTTTACGATCTTTGGTGAGGCATGGCATCCGAGATCCTGCGAGGCCAGGATGGAAGGATTTCCATACTTATCACGCGAACTCGGAGTGCTGTGTCGCCTAGTACGAACATAAACGTTTTTCAATATACAAATAAAGTGTAAGATCAAATAGAAAATAAAGAAAGTACGCGTCCAGCAATGGGCAGGCATTTTCTAAATAATTCTTTTAGAGAATTAACGAATGTTCACAATTACTTGAATACTTAAATTTCTAAATAATAATTCAAAAAGTATCCTTTATTTAATGGGTAAAAATATTTTGTTGTGAACGGATTCGGTGTCTGCACAGTAACTTTTGGTAAATTGCAATAAAAAATAAAATGTGAAAACTTTGTAATTATTCAAAGGATAATTTCTACAAAATAACAAAAAAAATAGATTTAAAAAAATATCTAAATGCTCGTTCAATCAGTTCTAGCATCGACCAGTGTCGACCTGAAACTTTTGGCGTATTATATCACGATAACCATCCTCAATTACGTTAATATCACTTCAGATTCATATCCTGCAATGTATACTTCGACTCGATATATCTCTTTTCGTTCTACCAGCATTATTTTCACGGATTGAGTTCTATTTTTAAAGATTTTCCATCTTTGTTAGCATCAAAAAATCTGGATCGTGTAAAAAATGATTTTTGATAATATAATTCTTTGCGTCCTTAATAATTTTATTAGAGTTCGGTTAAAAAGAATGCCTGAATTTGCAGGAAATGTAATTACTTTTGGAAAGAAATATTTTTTACTCTTTATTTTTTCTAATTATTACTAATGTAGCGAACATTCGTTTAATCTTTTTATTTATTTGTTACATAAAACTCTTTTTAATCGCATTTAAAGAAAGGACTCTTGATAGAAATCTTTCTAAAATCAAGCTATAAAGAAACATTTGCTACACGTGTCCGTGAAATTGCACAATATGGTAACGAGATAGTCTAAAAATCGGTATTCTGGATACACGTACTCTATCGAAATTAAAAAAGTATTATAACAACAAAAAGCCAAATAAAAATTAAAAATTGTACTTATGTCATCTGTTTTAAATTAAATTAATAAATATTTTTATCGTTTTTACAGTCTTTATACTATAATACATTACACTAAAATAATGACGGTCAGACTGTCATTGTCTATAGTCATCTCCTAAGAATCTGAAATAGCTTCTTATTACTAAAAATACAAAATCTATCCTTTGCTAACATAGAATATAGTTTAATATTTTTAGTATTTTTATTTTATTTTATTATTATTTTTACTTTTATTATTTTGAATTTTTAATCCAATTTATTTTTAGTAATATATTCTATTTCAGATTCTTTAGGAGTGATCATAAACAAGTCAGTCTGACTTTCACTATTTTAATATAATATATTATAGAATAAAGACTGTAAGACCGATATACATAAGATATATATATATATATATATATATATATATATATATATATATATACATAATCATGCTATTATGTACAATAATACTGTTCAATTGCAGATTCACCGGAGCAGCAGGCGACTCTGGAGAACGGCATCGGCTCTCACGACCAGTTGAGATTCTTCGACGAGCTCGGACGTAAGCTGATATTTGTATATACTCTTTTACATTTTTATACACTCGAGTACTTACATATATACAAGGTACAATAGAAAAGAGCTCGCGCGTGCGCGTATGCTTGAGCGGCATAAGTAAAAGTATGCACGTATAACTTTCACGCTCACCGAAGGAGGTTCCTTTTGTCCTGTATTTCTCTCTCTCTCTCTCTCTCTTCTTCTTCGGGTACCGCTGTTCGAACACGGAGGTGAACAGGATCTAGCGATGGAGAAAGGGATCGATATAATTTCTCGCTGTATGAGGCGAAAAAATCTTGGCCAAAGTAATAGTTTGCCTTTGAAAAATTTATTTATGTTTTTTTGTTTTTTATTTCTCGAGACGCCACTTCGTTACGGTATAACGAATGTTCGGGTATAAAATGTTGGATGCAATTTGGAAAGCCAGACGGACAGAATTTCATCAAGATTAATCATAAAATTTTCAGAGAAATTTAATTGTAAAGAAATACGCTGCCCTATGAATATTTATGGTTTGATTTAATTCTTATACAAAATTTATATGTAATGGATTATGTTAAAAATTAAAATTACATTTACGTCGTCTGCTCGAAATTAAATAAACAAATATTTTTACCGGTTTTACTGGGTTTATAAAATAATACGCTGCGAATGTATTTTACCTCAAAATGACCTATTTTAATGTAGAAAAATAAATATTTCGACAAATGCTCCAGAAATGTTCGCATCAAACGTATGAGCACGTATGAAATCGGCCATATATCGTTATGCCGTAACTGATTCACAAATAGCATAAAGTAAATATATCTTAAACGAATTTAATAGATAAATTTTACGTCAATACATCTATACTGTTAGATGAGATAATATATTAATTCGTCGAGTCACAAATTGACATAGAGCAGTACTACTGAAATAAGACTGGAATAATTAACCGGATTGCGAATGGTCTCCCTTCGTTACTATTTTCAACTCGCGAAGTTGCGGAAAGTTGTGAATTTCGGCAGATGAGAAACATAGAAAAGCGAGAGAGAAAGAGAGAGAGAGAGAGAGAGAGAGAGGAGGGGGATAATTATGCCAATGAATAGAATTATAATGAAGTGCCTGCACGTTTTAGAATGTGCTGCGAATGCAATTTGTATAATGATCAATGAAATTCATGAATGTAGATGCTGTAAATGCATTTATGCATAGAAGTTAGTCTATATATGTATACAATATAATAACCGCATTCATTTCCATAACATTAATGATATTATTTACAACCATTATAATGAATACTGACAAACAGACAGTTACTTGTATCATTTCTTCGTAAGGATATAACATATAGATTGTTTGCTAATATAAGAAAATAGATAACATTCAAGACCCCGCTGATCCAAACATTACTGGAAAATGTATATGTTTATAATTCTATTTGCTAATTTCATTAGACCGGGGGACTTTCGTAATGTAGTTAGCTCAGAAGGAAACAGTCCACTCTGCCTTTGTGTGTTAGTAAAATTTGTATGTGTTAAAGTTTATCATTATCACGATCGACCAGAATCATCATTGAAAATCAAACGAGATATTTTGATTTTTTGCATTTATCAATTCTAGACCGAAAAAAGCAAATAGACGATAGTTATTGCCCGCCACGTCACACACACACACACACACACACACACGCACACACACACACACACACACACACACACACACACACACACACACACACACACACACACACACACACACACACACACACACACACATATATATACAAATACAACCATGGATGGACGCAGGCACGTACGCACGAATATCTTTCAACGATGAAAGCTACGGATAATAAGTGTCATTATGCGTTCCCTCGCTCGTTGTGACGAAAACCTCTAATTATCTAAAACGTTCTCTTTCCAACTAACGAAAAAAATTCCCCAAAATTAACCCAATTTTCGCGTCAACTTTCCTTTTCAAAGTCATTTAACGGAATCCCATCCTTGAGGGGAAAAAAAACAATGTAAGTAGGACGTTGCGTACTATATTGCCGTCGCGCTATACACCAAATATACATCTTCGCCGTCGAGTTCCTTTCCCGCGATACTTATGCACCATTTGCGTGGGATCCGGAGGATCCGGCAAAACACACTCCGTATTCCAACAATGCGCCCGCTTATTCTTATATATATATCTTGCCAAGCTTTTTGTCGCCGGCGCGCGACGACGATCGGACATCCGCGCGCACTTTTACTTTTGCCCGTGCCGTCGGAATTAATCGCGCTCTCCCTTTTCTTCCAATTATTATTATAAGTATAATAGTCATAATAATAATAATAATAATAATAATACACAGTAGTTCTAGGGGCCACGCCATGAGTCGAAAGTGACAGTGCGAGTGGCCGGGCGATGCTGTAAAACGGTGCTTTGTAGTCGTCGATGTCGACGACGACGACAATGCGATAGTGGATGGGTATGTGGGGGGGGGGGGCTTTGGAAAAGGCGTGTAAAAATTCCCATGGTCCGGTGGTTTTCTCGAGTCTCGAGGCCTTGCTTATTTTATGAATCGGTATGAAATGGGATATACCTTTAGATTGACCGCTTGTTATCGCGATAACGAGGAATTGAAGAGTGGAAAGCATCGAAGTATTTCCCTCTTTCTGAAATCCAATGTCTTCACAATTATATTTGGACGATTTAAGTTTGGTATTCGATTTTTTTCGAAAGAAATTTGTACTTTTAGACGGAATAATTGTCGGATCTGAGCCAATGCTGAAAAAAGTCTCAGATTTCATGAAAAAATCGAAAAAAATTTGCGATTTGTTTCGTGAAATTTCTTTTTCATTTACTCTTCAGCGTATATGTGATTAAATAAAAAAAGTAACATTTTTCATTCATCAATATTGGTATTATAAAGAAAGATTCGCTTTTAAATTAGATTCACTTTTTTTCAGTATAGAAAGGTATAAAAGTATAAATATTTTACATTTAAATGCATAATAGGACCATCTTTATCTCAGACTTTCTTTTTAAGATTATCGTCGTGAGTTTTTTAAATTAACTGACTAACGGAAGTCAGTTTATTTTCACTATTATGAGTAATCAAATATGATTTTACTATAAAACGATGTTACAAAGAGTAAAAGTAGATTAAAGTATACAGCATAGTAGAATTTCTAATTGTATATTAAAAACAGGTAGACGGTAATACACAGATATATAAAAAAAAATACAATACAAATGTCATAGTTTAATTAAAAATGTAGCAGTTGTAAGTTTTTAATTACCTTCATTTATGTAAGTTTATTAAAAATAAATTTTAAACGAATATAAATAAATTTATTTTTAGTTTAATAATTAATTGCAGAAAAATTATTTTCTTTTACTAATTGACAATGTATCTGTACGGCTTCAGACATAATTATAAATCAATTCTAATTCTTAAAAATTATTCCAGCAAGTCTACATAAACTATTTATTTTGTTTTTTAAACTATTTATTTTGTTTTTAACTATTTACTTTCTTTAGAAAATTTTCTAATATGAATAGTGTTTGACATTTAAGAATATTATGTAACAAAAATACTTATAAACGTTATCATATGATTTTTATTTTTTTCAAGTACTATTATCAGTTATTATTCCTTTGAGTTTATCCTGTGTTTTATACTTTACATATTTCTATGCGAACTTTAATGTTTTTATTTTTATTTTTTTTTTAAATTATTAATTACTAAACGCCTGTTAATTACTTTATTGATAAACGTGTTTGTTTACGAAAATAAGTAATATTGTTATTACGCACTAACGACGCTACTAATAAAGTTTCTTCATGTAAATACATGGTGGGATAGTATTTTTTACAGTTCTCCTTGTATGTAAGGCTTGGTATGCTTCCTGCAACTGGATAATATATGTGTTTATCCTTTAAAACGACTTTATAAAACAATGAAGACATATAATTAATATTTAACAACTGTAGAAATGCTTTTTCAAAAATTATTATTACGTTACAATCAAACTTTTAATTCCTTCAACGTCGTAATTTACAATTGGTTCTGAAATTTACTTCGTTAAGGTCTCCCGATTTTATTATCTTTACTGTGGTATTTTTTATTGAGCAATATTTACTACTTGGTAATAAAAATTTATTCTGTATGTCAATTTTATCGCTGGAATATTCTCCTTTAAAATTTATTTTTAACAAATTTTTTTCTTCTCCTGTTCCACCCGATTAATTATTTTCCTCCAGTTTATATGATTAATTTAGTTTTTATTAATGATTTAATGATTGAATTTATTCATATTATTTTAGAAATTTATTTGCAACTACTCTTTTGCCGGAAGAAACTAATGATTTTCTTTAATAAAAGCTATTTATTCAATCATAATTTCGGATTCTCGTGATAATATTTCTATACTTTTTAAATGCTCAGGGAAAGCTAAAGTTATTAACCATTTATTTAAAATTAGGTTGTTCATTTTTTTATTAAGAAGATTTTATTTATTGATTTATTTTCATCACATATCACTTGCCTTTAGATAAGCTTTCATCATCTATCCACAGAAGCAATTAAACCGAACTCACCTCCCAAAATCGAGCAAACATTGTAGAATGATTACGGCAAATTCTTTGCGATATTTTATTTCTCCAATCATTCGGATATGGCATAATCAGTAAATGGCTTACTTATGACGATGAATAAAGCTGATAAAACATTTGGAGAAAAATAACAAAACAATGTGATGCAAAATATTCCACCTTCAGGAAATGTTTTAGAAAACCAAGAAGAGAATTATGGTTTAGTGTTAATAATTCTTATTGATTATGAAATTTTTTGTTGGAACTCATATGAACACTTACTAGTAGGTGAAGCGTACTGTTAATACAGTTTAAAAAATTTTATATATTATCTAATAAAATTTAATATATATATATATATATATATATATATATATATATATATATAAAATCATATTTGAACTATTAATATATACGTAATAATATATTTATTATATACGTATTTATTATATACGTAGAATCATATTATAAGTATTTAATTTATTTAAATTACTTAAATTATGATAAATTCCCAAGCATTTGCACACTTTTCATTATGAAAATAGCAATAATTACCTTGGATGCTCATTAATTTTCCATTACTATTTATTTAGTGAATATCTTTCTTTTATTTTTTTTCCTACTACAGATTAATTTTTCTCGTAAGTAACTTTGATGACTGTTATATACATTCTCTTTATTCAGAACTAATAAGATTAAAATTCGACTGAAGTATCCGACTGATTTTGACAGTGCAGCTCATAGAGTTGGTTTGGAAAAGTGACCGTAAGGTTACGTGTCAAGAGAATTAAATAACGCGTTCATTTCCATTTTTGTTCTCATTTACCTCAACCCGGAAGATTCTCTTAAAATGCTTTCTTTTCTTTTACCACTCGAAGAATATAATTGGCCGGCTTTCGTGGCACTTTATTTTCCAATTCCGTCGGATTTCGCCAAAAGTACATGCACCTCTATTCCGTAAAAGTGCGCTCGCACACGAAGTACAAGTCTCGGACCGATGCGCCGCACACAGGCAGCTCGCTAAGCGCGCGACTTAGAGCTTCGGCAGTGCTTACGGACAGTATAATTATAGGATGAAGCGCCAAAAGCAGAAGAAGAAGAGGGGGGGGGAATTAGCAAACTCCCGCCTGAGTTACTTAGAAAAGAAAAAAAAAAAGAAAGAAAGAAATGGAAAGGCGTCGATTGCAACAAGAACAAAAATAATCCCACCTAAAAACTCAACGACGCGAACGAAGAAACGAGGGAGAGGGGGGGTGGCAAGCGTGCCAGCGTGGTCTTCTCATCTAATTTACTTCTCGGTTGACCCGCGCAAGAGTCGCAAGCCCGCGCCCCCCCCCCTTCCCGCTGGTTGCGCCAAGTATATATTGTAGTAGAATTTCGACAGCTTGGGCGCCGCATGCACGGAGATTTGTCGCTTGCGGGCTCCGTGATTACGAAGGGGGGGTGGGGAGGCGTGAGAACGTTTTCTCTACAGCGTGTTAAATACAGAGCTGAAGCGTAGGCCTTACATTAATCCTGCACGAACTTGAACAATATTTATACTTATTTCGTCAACGTTCATCGTATTTTAGATGATTGAAAAGTTCGCTAATCACTATAAAAAAAAGCACGAATGAACTGATAAAAGCCACCAACATGTATCCCTATAACATTTTCTGCACGTTTCATTCAAGCAATCGAAGTACTTACGCATAAGTCTTGCAATCTTTTGCTTCTGAATTATCGCATATTGGACAGTATCTAAATCTCTGCGTGTCCAGATAATTATGGCCAACGGGCGTTCGCGGCCACTAACTTGGTAAGGACTATATACATATATGTAAGGGAAGAAAAGCGATTGATAGCGCTCTGGCATCAGTTTCCCGTGTTTTTGCCGCTTATAAATTAGGCGTTTGAACTAATAATGATGAATGGGGTTGTAATTGTACGGGCGTTGCGGGGGTTGGACGACAGTCGATCAAGTTAATTGGGGAGTTTGTTAGGGGATGGGCGGACAGTTGGTTGACATATGTAATTGCGAGGAATGTATATGGTGCGTGCGTGTATGTTTTCGACATATCGATAATGGACGCTAATGTCTGTATGCCATACTCTGAATATAAGTGAAAACAATTCGTTTATTAATGAATGCTTTTAACTGCCATCATTTATGTAATTGTTCAATACTATATTTTTCTCCTTTAATCTTTGGATGTTATGATTAAATCATAATAAATAATCATAATAATAATCATATGATTATGTGATCCAAAAACATTTACTTTTAAGTATTTGTATCTTACGATGCAGGGCGAGAATAAGATGTACAGATTACTCTTTTCAACATGAAAGCCATTATTTTTATCATAATTAATAGTCATTATGTAAATTAAGCAATTTTTTAAAAATACATTTAAAATTTAATCCTTCGAATTAGTAAGTGTTAATTAGTAAGTTAGCGCCTCCTCAAATTTTCAAAATTGGAGATTAAATTTTCCGAAATTTTTTTTGCATTTTTGGTGGACTCTATTCGTAAGTTAAAAACAAGAGATTCGTGATTTATTTTTCATATAAAACAATTCTATTTTTCTATTATTATTTTTAATTAAGTCGGTATTAATATTTTGGTATAAACCTTTTTTATTTACTCGTTTATTTATATTTTTTGTGAACTGTATTCGCACCCGAAAAATTTATTCAACCTAAATGCTGAATCGAAAAATTTTAACTAAGATTCTAAATAACGATAATTCCAAATGGATTTTTGAACGGAAACTATTTCAATTCGAATTTTGAATGGATGCAATCTGAATTCCAATTTTGAACGCAAAAGATTCCAGCTCAGATTTTGAGTGAAGGCAATTTCAACTAAAAATTATAACATAATACTGGTTAAATTTTCAGTGGAACTTGTTTAAATTTAAATTCCGAATTCAAATCAGATTCAGTTAGAGCTGGAAACCCTTTAGTTAGAATTTAAGTTATAATTTTTTCCATGAAAAATTGGAATTATAGCTGATTTTGTGTGCCGTACAGAAAATTGCAGGTAAATCACAGATAATTTGTATAATAATTTTATAGTTTTTTATTATTTTCATATAATTATACATGTAATAATCTATTTGGAACTATTGTCTTACATCTTCAGAATACTAATGTAAACACAATTCTTCCGAAATCACAGATCGTGAAATTTAAAAAAAAAAGAAATGAATAATAATATAGATCTTCCAATCGCTAATTAAAATTATGTAAAAAGAAGAGCCTTCTTTCATTTCTGTTACATAAAATACACCTGTCAATCTTTTCCCTGAGAGCTCCGACGCTTTTCACATGAAAGACCAACAAAAAGAAAAAAAAACTGAAAAAATATAACAAGCCAATTTAATACGCGACGTCCAAAGCGAATAAAAGTGGCCTGCGGCGATTTCACACTCACACACAGACATACACATATGTATCTATATACACATCTATAACGCCTGGCGCAAAAAGCCGGCACGCGGGGCGTTAGAAACGATGCGCGACGACGACGACGACGACGACGCCACCGGCGCTGCCGCTGCTCGTGCTCCATGGAGAATGGACACGGGAGGGGGGGGGGGTCGAACCGCGAGCGCGAGAAAAAGCGCGCGGGACAATATCGCGCTCGCTCGCTCCAAGATCGACACCCGAATCGGCGGCGACGACGACGACGACGACACAATCTGTACTATCGTCCGCTCCCGCCCGCGCGCCTGCCGAAGAAGCCACGGACGAGCTGTATATATATATATATATATATATATATATATATATATATATATATATATATATAGAGCCTTTTGGCGAGAAAGCAGATAGGAGAGCTCTTCCCGCGCGAGCGCGCCGCGGTGAAAGCGGCCGACAGTAGCGGCGTTTCCCAGGGCAGCTGACGCGTGGGGCCTGGCCGCCTTAACACCGGCGACGGCCCCGTCATCGGGCGAGGAGCAGGAGCCGCGGGCGACGTCGCCAGTCGCAGTCGCGCCTCCGCCCAGCGCTCTGTGTGCACAATCTACGCGGTACACCACCCGGGGGGCACAGAGAGCGAGCGAGAGCGAGACAGAGAGCGCGGCGGAGCACGGACGAAGATCCGCCGGATGGCCGAGTCGCGGCGGGGCGAGTAGCATGCGCGGCCACCACCGCGCCCTGGCGGGCCTCCTCCTCCTCGCGGCCCTCGTCCTCGGGCTGGGCCGCGCGGCGAGGCTCGTCGCCGGTGGCGGCCTCGCCGGGGGGGAGGGCCCCCTGGTGCTGCGGGAGAACCGGGCGGTGGCGGCCGGGGCCGCCGCAGGGCAGAACGCCCTGGTCGCCGGGCAGTGGCACCACCGTCGGGGCGAGACCTACGACGAGCGGCTGGACGTCGGGCAGGAGGCCGAGGAAGCCCCCGGCGAACAGGAGGCAGTGGGCCTGGACGACCTGCTGGCCGAGCTGGCGAAGAGGCGGAGGCGGCTGCTGCTGGACGAGGGGAGCTCGCGAGACGGCGGCGTCGGCGACAGGACGGGCAGGCGGCTCAAGAGGCGGAAACTCAGCAGCCAGGAGCAGGGGATGCTGCTGGTGGAGGTGCTGGGGAGGAAGCAGAGGAACTTTACCGGCGACCCGCGCGGGCAGCATCATCAGCAACAGTCGGAGCTCCAGCACGGGATCATGCAGATGCTGGGTAGAAGTATGTCGGGCCGCTCTCGTCGATTCTTCATTTCTTGTTCTTTTGTCTTTGCACGGAGAGTGCCGATTTTTGTGAGTTCCTTGGGGTGTTGTGTTACGTGTGGAGTGGTCGTAGCTTTGGTAGTATTGTCTAGAAGACTGAACGAATCTTGTCGTCTTTCGGATAAGTATTTACCCTATATATCGTCCATCAGGATGTGATGCTGTTTTCCAATTTTGGCCATAGAGTCAGTGCGTGCCAGTGATGGGATCGCATGTGTTCGCGAAGTGGTTTACTCTACGATGTTTAGAGAATAGTTTTTAGAATGTGTTAATGTACTTGGAACTTAATTTTCGTAACTATAGTCTTATTGTAATTTTGGTGAATTGATAAAAATTCGCGTAGATTTTATTTTGCAGTTATAGTAATAATAGTTTTCTAAATCAAACATTTATAAATTTAAAAAATTGACCAGTTTCATGGTAAAATGTTTTGACTCTTATTAATTTTTATTTATATATTTTTTCAGTATCTTAATTATTGCGATTGCTTATTTATTTCTTAAAAATGTAACAGGATACATGTTAAGTATGTATAACAATACATTATATAAATAAGATTGATCTTCTTCTCAATTGTTTTTTGGCTAGGAAAAAGTTTAGGCAATTTCTATTATAACGAAAATTATTCAAATGATCGTCAAGTCATGATTATGAGTTTTTAAATAGCTTCGAATAGTCGTAAAATAAATACATAGTAGTTTTAAAATTGGTGAATATATTTTTGCCATGTAATGTTCAATTTTAACGATTAATTAATTTTTGGTTTGCAATCAAATTTTGTACGAATTCGTAATTTGCTTCCATTTCTTTTAGAACAGACACTTTTTGTATATACATATCCAAAGATATTAGAATATTTGTAAAGATTGTCCAAAAATACTCATAAACTTTGGATAGTATGAATATCCAGTAAATATCTGTTTATTTGATTATTCAATGACAAGGATACAGAAATATCTTATTAATATTCGAATGTTCGAATATTTTAAACAATGTTTGAAAAAATGGATGAAACTTTTTTTAAATTAACTTAATCTATATAATTTAAATATCAATAGATTTATTCAAATCTGTGAGTTCTTAGAATATTCGAAGTTATGGACATTTCTCATATAGTGAATATTGCATATTCGAAATGTTATTCGAGTGTCCCAATCATTTGGATTGTGAAGGGACGCAAATAAAACCCTCAGCATTCATTGTATACAAATTTTACATATAAACTGTGACATTTTTAAGAAAAGAAAACAGTACAACTAAAAGAAAAAATTAAGAAGAAAAAACGTCACGTTTTTTTTATGGTCACGGTGAAGAATCACCATAATCCCTCATTCCGATCTTCGCGCTGAATAATTGCCTGAGCAAATTTTCGACCAAGCATATGTAGACATAATTCTGCGACGTATTTTTAATGGAAAAATTTTACAGAGACTGAAGTAGGCCGGGCAAGAGAGAAAAGCGTTAAAATCAACACGTTTTTACCGGAAGCCGGGTAACGCGTGCGCAAGAAACAGAGGGAGAGAGAGATAGAGATAGAGACGCGCAAAACGCCGAGCGCGACATCATCGTACGAACGTACGCGGAAGAAAAATCGCCTACATCATACATAGCGCGATCTATCGATCTTCGATCATATTTTCGCCTATTAAACCGGCGGTGGACGCACGTGCTCATGTGTGTGTCGCACATCGACACAATTAATCAAAGCACTGGAACATTGGTATATTCGTGGAGTCACAATAGACGAAAACTTTCACGCTCGTTCGTGAGCCGCCGAGTCCTAAATTTCACCTCCGCGAATGGGGAGTCGTCTTCTATTCGGAAGGAAAGTGACTGTATGCTGCATATATATATATATATATATATATATATATATATATATATATAGAGAGAGAGAGAGAGAGAGAGAGAGAGAGAGAGAGAGAAGCGGCATGGGCATTCGTTTACTTGGCGAAACAGAGCAGACCGTTGGTCCGCTTATGTATATGTATCTATGTGCATGCGCCGGTGTGTTTGTGAGTGCATGCATGCGCGCATGGCTCGATGTACACAAGAGTTTCGCGCTTCGGTGAGCGCGCGACATCTTATTCGCGGGATGTTCGAAATTGCTTTGCTTTTTTTTCTTCGCTCTGAATTAATTGTGAGAAACACGAAGGAGATAGAGATTTAAGTAAAGCGTTGTTAAATTGCGTCTTGTTTCCACTAAATTTTTTTGGATAGAGCGGGTTGAAAATGTGAGATGACGCTGAACTTGATAATATGGATCAGTAATATTTGCAATCCGAGAAATGTTTTTTTACGCATATATTTCATGCGTGTTATAATAAATAGTGTGAGAAATCTAAGATTCATTCAAACTTATTTAAAAATTTACATGTTCGAGTAGACGAAATAGAATTTCAATAAGATAATATGGATAAAAACGTTAAATTGCTGATTTATTAGGTCCATTTTCTAAGTTTAAGATATGTGATGTAATCAAGTCAAGCTTTTAAATTGTTGTAACAACGGTTTATGAATTTGGGGATTATAATTTAGAACTTAGATGCCAAATATCGAAAAGAGTTGTTGAATTAAGAAATTTCAAACGTTGATCAGAAATTTGGAAGATGGAATTGAAGTATGCAATTCAACCTTGTTTCTGTCAAATCCTCGAAATTAAACGCAAAAAGTGATGCCGCTAAGTTAAAATTTACATTGTTTTATTAAGAACTGTTATCCGAATCGAAATTTAAATGTAAATGTAAAGTTAAGGATAGAAGCTTGTATGTTATTGACATCTAGAAAGAATGAAAATAAGTCTATCAATTTCTTGTTCAGTAATTGCGGAGGATTTTAACTTCCTATAATCTTTGATCTAATTTGAATGATTAATGAATTCTGCTGTGTTTCGAATTCAGTATTCGAAATATAGAAATATTAAAATTTTACTTAATTTTTCTTTTTAGCTCAATTTAATATTTTTGATTAATTATGTTCATATTGTAAGAGTTTGTATAAAATTCATGTAAAACTCGAAATTCACAGCAATGTACAAATGTTGTTGTGAATGATTTACCATACATATGCAATGAATATAATGATTCTGATGATTTTGTTCACGTGTAATTTTTCATAGCTTATGTATACGTTACGCAAAACTTAAACTGTAGTTATACTTTATGAAATGATAGACAATATAGATCGTAGCTCATCTTTAGTCATTTGAAGCAATACCTAAAATTTTCATAATTACAACGCTTAACAATCAGAACAAAAAATTATTTTAACGGAGCATACAATCTTCATGAACATATTGTACGTTTCAGTGATTCCTCAAACGTGCAAGTACAAGGGCACGAAGTTTGAGTGCGGTCTGAGCATTAGTTGCGTTCTGGGCGGCGGCCGACCGGTGGATCTCTGCTCCGGCGGTATGATCTGGAGCTGCTGTGTCGATGACGACGACATACCGGATAAAATACAGAAGCCCACCGTTAGCCTGCTGCAGAATGCAAGTGAGTTAAAAATCTGCGTCGATCTTTCTATGCTCTATAATCTTTGCAGGCTTTGGTTTAATGAACGAATTAAATGGTTTAGTGATGTGATTAAGAATGAATTAAATGGTTTAGTGATGTCAGATTCGTCGCATACGTTTAGATATCTTTTACTTATACAGTGATAGAATTAATCTAGAGTGATTCATTATTATATACATCTAGAAGATAGAACTATGATATAGAAGTATGATATAGAAGTATCTATATAAGCATGATATAGAAGTATATATAGACGCATCCATGATATAGAAGTACAATAAAATTCATTCTTAAAAATTACACAAAGTCGTAAGTTTGAAATGTTATTTGCACAGGTAACATTTTAGATGTAAAAACCTAGAAAGATTTTGAATGAAACTAAGTTAATTTAACTCTCTGTTTTATGTAAACTTAATATTTTTAGTTATAACTTAAAAAAATTTTACATGTGCACATGTAACATTAATTTAAACGTGAATTTAAAATTTTTTAAAAGGCTTATGATATTTTTAAGTCTTTGAAACTATTTGGATATGTATATAATAATGTATATGTATTTATATAATAAAATTCTGTTTGCGGCCAAAATTTTGTATTAACGAAATAATATCTTAAACATATCGTTTTATGCAATTCATTAGAATCAAGTTTAACTAATTTCATACTCATTTGAACAAATTGAATCAATGTCGCATGTTAGAGGTGTTAAAATACTCTTCATCCCTAATTTATGTTTCTTGGGATAATTTCTCGCGTAAACTTCATAAGATTCTTTTGCTGATGTCATTACTTATTGAATCAATAGTCATAACGGATTAATTGTTTTTCAAATAAGAATTATATGTCTATATATGAATATTGCACAACAAATACAAGCAGTGGCTGTTATTTAGATAAATCGAGCAAGAGCATCCGATTTTATTGTCTCAATAATAGTTTGTAATAAATTTTAATTAGCGTTCGTCATGAATGTCTAGTAGAAGTCAAGAATCAGTCAGAATTATAAAAAAAAGCAAGGTTGCAAGTGAATTTGTTAGAATTATAGATTTAATTTATTCAGATGAATAGAAAAAAATTTTGTATAATAACTAAACAGTTCGATAGTTTTTGTACATGCAAATTCCATATATTTCAATTCAATGTCCTTATAATGTTTATGTACATCATATATTCTACTCTCTAGTTCAGTTTAAAAAATCCATATCTATAATAGTAGCAAATTGATATATTTATGATATACAATATGCAAGTTGTCTGAGTAAATTTAATGAATATATTATAATAAAAATTTTAATTTGGTAGAGAATATTGACGTGGCTATTCGAGTTTTCGTTTTCTTTTTAAATTTTGTACATTTTTATTTTAGTAATAAGGGAGTATACCAATATTTTTTTAATTTACATTTCATAATCAAAACTACGTCTTGGAAGTTCTCATATAGCACAATATATATTTTATACAATTAGTCTGCGAATGCATAAAATAGTAGATTATTTTGCAATAATGACTTCTTTAATATAAAGAAAATAGAGTTACAATAATAGAAACAAAAAACAGGAGAAATTAAAAAAAAAAACTTAAGAAAGACAGGAGATGTGTAGATGAAAAAACAAAGCCTTTCTAAGCACACCGAGCCTCTGCCACTTGTAGCCTTCAGTCTGGGTGCAGATCATCCACAGCACCGTCCGGTCTATCTAGACGACGACGTGAACGTCTACGATATAGGTGCACGGCCGCATCACGGTCCGGTTTACGCATCGAGCTCCCATCATCAGCAGGAGAAGCCGGATCTTATTCAGCAACAGCAGCCACCGCCACCGGCCAATACTCTTCAGATTCTAGACTATCCTCCGGAGGACTTTGGCGAGATGAACACGATTGAGTCGGGGTCTGGGTTCCCCTATCATCATGTGGCCAGCAACGCCAGATACCGTGGTAATCAGCGATGGTTTGCAGCTCTCCTATGCCGTTGCCCAGATCTTTCTTCCTCTCTATCTTCACTGTTCACTACTCATCTACGACGACAATTAATCACTGCACTACAGGATGATCCTTCGGTTACTTTCACATCATAAGTGTGGGCAAAGATTTTTCTATGAATTATCTTCGGGAAATCAAATTGATTCAAATTATTGTTAATTTAATGCAACTACGAAAAATGGCGTAGTTCCATATGATTTCATATTTTATGCGATCATTGACAATGATTTGGTCTGACACAATATTGGCACTGTATGACATAAATCTAAGAGAAAGTCACACATTCTCCAGTGGTGATAAACAGATGACGAAAAGGATATGTTTCTTTAAGCACCTATGTCTTTTTCATAACCGAAACTCTCTGGGAAGGGTGGGGAGCACTTCTGTATGCACCATGACCAATGTTGCTCTGACTAAACGGAAAGTCGACTAATGAAACAGCCATTGAAAATTCACAACGGAGGAGGACAGCGTGACAGAAGCAGTTCGTGCACAATGCTGTAACCATATACGTTGAACAGAGACCAAATATTTATTTATATTCCTCTGAAAGACTGTTACTTACTATTTAGTTATGTTGAAATATGGACATTATGTATATATCCGTTCAAGATTAGCTCTCGATCATCAGAAGAAGAACGCCTACGTTACTGGAGAAAAATATACATATATAGCACAAGTTAAAAATTTTTCAATCACTTTACGTACACACTGTTGTTAATAATAAAGCCAAATAGTATGTCTGTCCATCTTCTAAGACGTCCGTTATTAACTTTTCTTTCTTTCGGCTGATTCGCAGGTTGCGGTGAGCTGTATACTAGGAGTAACAGGATAGTCGGTGGTCATAGTACAAGTTTTGGTAGTCATCCGTGGCAGGTAATGTCTTAATTGTATTATCATACTAATTCAATTTTACAAAAAGGACTTTAAACAATCATTTGTTGTCCTGGATAAGAGCTGTAAATAGTTTATTTTTATTTATTTGTTTACTCAATTCAAAGCCTCAGATCAAAAACTGCATTATGAAAGTAATGTACACGTTTCAATAGACCTTCATACAGCTTTGTCGTTTGCTAATAACAAAAAAAGCATAATGAACAAAAAAACATCCGTGAATAGCCACTTTAATCAATCCATCATGATGTCGCAATCAGTGTCTCCTTTAAAAGTAATTATGTAAATCGGGATCGTCGACGCGAGCTTTTACACCATCTAAAGGGAATTTTGTCTCGTAAATCAGCTCGCTTGCGGGATTGCCTCCGGCATGGCGCCCGCACCTACACACACATACACACATACACACACACATATATATAACGGCGATGATAGAACTAAAGCTCATTGTTCTTTGGCAGGCAGCCATAATAAAGTCCGGATTCCTAACGAAGAAGCTCTCGTGCGGCGGCGCCCTGCTCAACAATCGTTGGGTCATTACGGCGGCCCACTGTGTTGCCACGTAAGTGAACTTTATATATACATATATATATATATATATATATATATGTATATAATATTTAATTTGACACTGTTATAAACTATCGAAGACGAGGAAATTGAGCATTATTCACATCGTATGTCTATTTTGCTTATTGTTTATGATTACGATCTGGTTGCAATTTTCTTCACTACATATTGATTTGCTCTATGTTCGTCTTCTTTTATGTTTCTAAAATTATGACAATGAATGAATTTTACAGGCACATAATTACGTCCTGAATTTTTTCGTTAACAAAAGTATAGGAAGTAAATGTTTAAATTGTCGGCTGAATTAACTAATGTCTTTACTTTTTTATCATAATATGTTTGATTTATACCTTTGGGTAATTTAATAGCCTCGAAGTCTTAACTCTATAAGAGATTATCTATTTCTGGTATAAGTGCATATCTAAATATTAGTTTTTGAAATTGTATATCTTGTTATTGAAAAATATTTGCTATCGTGATTAAGACAAGTTATGTTGCTGTTGCTGTTGCTTTTGCTGGATTACTTAATCTGATAATACATTAATTCTATTCTCATATCCATTCATTTTACTGAAGGTGTTTTGTAGAAAATCATGGTATCATACATTATATGTATATCTACTAACATTATGAATTTTCATTGCATATCGTGTGTTCTTAATTGATTATAAGACTTTCATATAATAAGTTAAAAATCGTATAGATAGCCCAAAGTTGTTTGTTTCGGTTTGGATTCATACGTTATTTTGGCTGAGAAATTGAATAATTTCAACGTATTAGCCTAAAACCTTTAATTAATTTTGAGATTTTAATTTAATTTAACGTATCAATTGGCAGGATAGATCTGTTATTATACTTAATGTGAAACAACGTAACTTTTCTGAACTAACTCCGTAATTTTCGAAGCTACTTATAAGTGACACAGCTTAACTGAGAATCAAGTTATGTATATACTTATACGATGGTTTATCAACTCGACTGAATCGGCCGGCCCGTTAAATACTTGTGGCGCGCGCGTAAGTCGAGAGCGAAAGAGAAGTAATTGAAGCGCGGGTCGTCGGTATTACCCGCGTAAACGTATACTTGGTGGCTTCGCCGCCGATGCGTAATGGCTCTTCCATTATTCAGTGGTCTATTTTGCCCGTGGCCGCGAACGGATCGGAGAAGCTCTTGAATTTCAGTCGTTATGAATTCATTTTTCTTTTTTTCTTTTTTGCTTCCGACGGCGAGCAACGTATACTTATATACTTAGGAAATTCATACAGGGAAAGTTAAGCGATTTTAATGACTTTCAATGACTTTGCTTATCTCAACGTGGATGAAATAATTTATACATTTTGCTATGCGTTGCCAGTACTTTCAAATTGGAATTAGCAAAATGATATTGTTTGTTATTTTTTTTTTTTCATAAATGAATTTCAACCATAAAATCTCGATATAAAAAATATCTAATCGAGTTGGTTTTGTTCTTTATAATGCGCATGGTAACTTAACTATACATATCGTATTTGCTAAAAACAATAGGTAATAACATAGAAAATTCAAACAAATTTTTTCATTCGGATAAATTGTTCCTCAGTGAGGCACTGGCACATTCATCCCAGTAGCCTTAAGTTTAGATGAAACAGCCCCATTTATTCGGATAAAGGGGATTCGGTCTGTTGGTCACCAATCACAGTGGAAATGTAGATTTGTCGCCCTATTCCATCAAGGAATAATTTTTTCATTGAAATTTATAGTTGGGACCGCTGCAGTCATATTTTAAATTGTACCTGCAGAAATAATATCTTTTTTAGTATTTAATATAATTAAACCTAGTTTAAAAATTAATTTTGTTAGAAAAAATTGATGTGAATGCATATAAATTAAACAAACAGGCAAACTTATATATCAATTACGTTCAGCTCGGTATACCATCAGTTTTATTTCCGATGACAAATACTTCAGTGGGTGTATTCCGCTTTAATTACTTTCAAAATATTTGTGCTATATCACTCTCAAATAATTCGATTAAAGCCTTATGAAAATACACATTTTTCTTCGTAAACTTGTACTGACCAAATACTGAGCTGAAAGGTACCTATATATATATATATATATATATATATATATATATATATATATATATATATATACTTAAATGTACACGCTTATCTAACGACGACGCGTCCCCTTTGATTTTCATGGCGAATCTTCCCGGACGGTGGCGGTGTACCCGCGAACAGGACCCCCAACAACAATCTCAAGGTCAGGCTCGGCGAGTGGGACGTCAGGGACGAGACGGAACGGATGCTGCACGAGGAGTTCGCCATCGAGAGGAAGGAGGTCAGTGTCGTCGTCGTCGTTCAAATTTGTGAATTTGTTTTACACGCTACTTTAGATATATTAGAAGAGACTCCGCGAATTCTAATTAAACCCATACAAGCGACTGTTCCTCTGCAAGTCGCTCGAGCGCAATTCCCCAGTTAAAGAGATGCTATAAGAGGAATCTTTCTGTTTTTATAAAATTAAATTAATAACTGTTTTAATTCATTGCCAATTCCGTTTATTTTTTTTTTAACTTATCGATATTAGTTTTTCATAACTCTCAAATTTAACTTATATATATTGAAATACTTCAATTTCTAACAGGGATAATTAAATATATTATTATTGAAAATATCGATTAAAATTTAAAAACTTTACTAATTGTACTTAGTTTCTTTATTTAGATCTTCAATTTCTATATGGAACAGCTAGAGAAACACATTTAAAAACGAAATTTCATAGATATATATATACATATACATATTAGTCATGCAATAGGTACAATAATTGGACCGTCAACTTCGGATGATTTTTTTACATCTGTAGTTGTATTTCATAAAACATTTAAGATTGGTTTTATGTAATTTTCCAGTAATTCGAGTTGTACACGAACCATCCTTCATCCATTACAAAAAATACTAACAAAAATTTATTTTTTGATTTGTATATACTATATCTTGAAGCATTGAATCGAATCTTCCAACTTTAGAATCTTTCTATCGTAAATAAATAAAAATTCCCTAAATCTATCGTAAATAAACAAATATTTTTATCGGTCTTTCAGACTGAGCTGTTTAGTTTCTGGAAATGAATCGAAGCGGTTGGAAACGCTTCACGATGTAACTAGAAGGTTCGGTAAATGTTTGGTGGTAGGGGCAGTCAGATTGTTATAATAACAATAGTATATGTATTATTTTATATTTTTACTAGATTCAATTTGTAATTTAGTTGAGTAGCAATTTTCGTTACTGATACTATGGGGGTGATTATAACTAAGCACAATCTGACTGTTATTATATACTTATAATTATATTATTTTATTAAGACTGTAAGATCGGCAAAAATATTTACAATGTTTACAAGTCAACATGAGTATCTATTCTTGATATATGGTCACAGAAGTTCCTGTTAATTTTGCTGAAAATCGCTTAAGAAATTTAATTAATTACTTTCTTTATATACATCGTAATGTTTAACATTGCACGACAGGCAGAAGTTTGAGAAATCCATTTATGTTAAACATAATTAAACGTGGTAATAAATTAAATAGAAACTCAAGTAATCGTTTATACTATTAGAGCCTATTATATCTAAGTAAATTTAAAACTAAAAAGAACGGCGTTCGCTTTAAGAGTTCATAATAAGAAGATAAACAATAAGTTGACCTTCTTAGGTGCAGGGAAAGTCGAGAAAAAAAGCAATTATAAAAGATAGTTTTGAAAAAGGTTCACTTTTTTCACCGACTACTATTTTTATGATAAAATCATTATTTTTTTTTTGAAAGAAAAGCTGTTATTTCGGAATAATAAATTTTGCTTCCCAGAGCTTTCCCAGAATTAATTTTTAGTAGGTCGCGTAGCTTTGAAGTAATTTAAAATTTTTTCTCAGTTTTAAATACACATAAAACTTTATCAGATTTTAATTATAATAGAATTAAATGTTATGGATTAATAAAAATGCTTTTACAATAAGTATTCCACGATTTAATAGTCTTGTCGAGTTAATATTAAGAGTTGATTATTAAAATCGGTTTGAGCCGGATTAATAATGTATTATGAAAATCCTGAAACCTTTGAAATAAAAGTATTTTTATAATATTAAATTTTTACTTGATTAATATCCTGTGAATAACGATTATTTAACGACCGTTATTATAGGCACTATTAATTAGATATTCGTTTACCTGAAAAGAGTCAAGAAAATGCCCTTTACGAGTGTAATGAAATTTAAAGTCACGCGTTCGCTTCTGCCACATAATTGAAGAATTTTTTCAACGAAGAAATATAATTTTACTAAGATTTTTATAAAATAATATTCGACCTTCAGTTTCAGGAATTTTATTTTCAAACAAAGGTTCAGATTTAGAAAAGTAATCTTCTTATTCAGCATTTTGTTATTAATAAATAATAAATCTTTACGTCAACCGTCCGAGATTATGATAATTCAGAATAAAAATAGCTGAAAGTATTATGAATTATTTCATGAGAAACTCTTTGACCTGATATATGTGTTAATTTAAGCACAGCGGATGGAATTTAAAATTATTTCGTAAGAAACTGCAAGTTGCAGAAAGTTTTAATCAGAATTCTGTAAGGATTTAAAATTAGTCCAGAAACTTGTTATTGAGCAATATGAGTATAAAATGTAAGTTTTACCGCATTGTAATGATATCGTAATACATCGATCAGCACAAGGATATATACAAATATATACATCAAATGCCCGCGCTGCGTCTGTTATTTTTATTAAGGCAGTAGGAGTAAAATGAAGTTTTATACCGTCAATTTGGGGGAGTGAAATTAGGCCGTAACACGAACTTTTAAGGATCCCTGTTGGGACCAAGTAGCGCTTCATTTCCCGAACGAACAGGGATGTAAAATTTCCTCTCACTCTCATTGCCGTGAAGCCACCTCTTAACGATATCTGAAATATCTTAGCCTATTCGAAATCATCGAAGCTCGAACGAGCCGCAATGGCCGATTGCAATAATTTCGACACTATCTTACTGTATTACGTACGCGCAGGTGCACCCGCAGTACTCGCCCACGGACTTTCGCAACGACGTCGCCCTGGTGAAGCTCGCCCGCATCGTCGCGTTCAAGCAGCACATCGTCCCTGTCTGCCTGCCGGCGCGCAGCCTGAAGCTCCAGGGCAGGACGGCCACTGTCGCAGGCTGGGGCAGGACGAGGCACGGTCAGACCTCGGCGCCCACGGTCCTCCAGGAGGTCGACGTCGAGGTAAGTTGTCGTGGAGAGGGGGAGAGGGAGAGCGAGCGAGGGAGAGAGAGAGAGAGAGAGAGAGAGAGAGAGAGAGAGAGAGATAGATTCGGATCATCTGCGTTACTTTATCAAACTGATCGCGTTGCAGCTGTTCGATCTTAGAGATGGCCGTAATGCTATAAAGGTATTTATTGGCGGGCACTGCTTTTAATTAACAAATTACATACAGTACACAAATGTATTATATGTATTCGACGTTGATCGTTGATTTGTTGTAAATATCTTTTCTTTATGACACACGCAGTCGAACAGAGTATTGATTATTTAATACTCGGATTGTGAATTATAATTAGAGTGATGGCAAAGCGATATTTCACAGTGGTTCGCTAATTTTTTACAATATATAGAGCTATCAAAATAAAAGTATTTAAATTTCGCCTTGCTGGTCATCGTCGAAATTTCGCTGCAAATGTATGTCAAATGAGAGTTCACGACAAGACTATAGAATATTCTCATTCGCGATAAGACTATAGCATAATAGAATAAAAATTCCTGTTTGAGAGAATAGTATCGAGTTCGTGAGTCTAATATAAAATTTAATGTAAGATTCATCAAGAATGTCATGATATATCGCGTTATAAATAAAAATCCTTAAAGAAATACAGCGAGCACACACACACACGCCCGCGCGCGCGCAGATATCCACGTTCGATAATCTACGGTATAATGCGACAGAAAATAAAACGCGTATATAATGCCCGTAAATAATGGATTATAAAATGCGGCATTATATTTTCTGGGTATTTATTTGTTACTTTCTCGAGTTTAACCACGCCAAAAGTAAAAGTGATTCGACGAAATCCTATATTATTCTTAGAATCGCGTTGTCTCGTCGAAGAGAAATTTTGCCACTTAAATTATTGTCGGCGGGAGAGATTTTTTTTTTCATCTAATTTTCCTATAAGTGTATAATAAAAGATGACGCGGCGTTAAATCGACGGGCAGGATGCAGGGATATTTAAATGATAGTCTTTTATAAACGAAAATAGACGGGAGATTTTATTATTATATTTATCTTGCGATTAATTCCGATCCGTTTGAGCCCTCTGCATCGTAAAACCGTTGTAAAACCTTGAACTTGAACGCGGAGACGGGAACGGAGCGAGCCCGACCCGATTGAAAGGAGGAAAGAAAGAAAGAGCAGCCCATAACAATTATCAGACCTTCGGATCGTCCTACTATGCTGCTTGGAAGCTCCAAATCTCCCAGTAAATTATATATACACTTATACATATATATATATATATATATATATATATATATATATATATATATATATACCCATTGACAATTGCCCCCGTCATTAAACCTGAGTGAAAATGCCGGACGGCCTGCACACACGCACTACTGCCCGGTACCATCGAAAAGTGAAAGTACCTGATGGCTGATGATATCTCTCTCTCTCTCTCTCTCTCTCTCTCTCTCTCTCTCTCCCTCTCTATCTATCTATCTATCTATCTATCTCGCTCACCTACCGCCTCGATTCGCCTTTTTAACGAAAGGAAAAGGCGAAGGATGAGGAGGTTGAGGACGAGTAGGAGTAGGAGGAGGAGAAGGAGGAGGAGGAGGAGGAGGCGGCGGAGGAAGAGGTGGGGCTTTGTAATTCACGATTTTCTCTTCGCGCCCGACTCCGCTTGTATTTTTCTAGGTCATACCGAACGAGCGGTGCCAGAGGTGGTTCAGAGCGGCCGGCCGCCGCGAGACGATACACGACGTCTTCCTGTGCGCCGGGTACAAGGAGGGCGGCAGGGACTCCTGTCAGGTGAGAGGAAGCCAGCGAATTCTTTATAATCTTATATATACTCTTATATATATATCTTATATACATATATATATATATATATATATATATATATATATATATATATATGTCTAACCAATTTATTATGCGCATAATTGTTAATGTAACCATAAGAAGCATATAGTGCGTTTGTACGTACTGACTCGAATTAAAAACGTATTTTGTCAAAAATATCAAGAGTTTATTTGCAGGTTTCGAAAATAAAAAATTTAAAAAGTCAGTTGGAAATGTTAAAATGAAAAATATTAGAACTCGTTCTGTACCTTAAAAAAACGATGAAATAGTAATAACACGGTTGAACAAAATTTAACTTTTTCACCGTTTCATTATCACATACGTGTATACGACTGCTTATGGCCTTTTCAAACGCTAAATCCAGATATAGTCGTAAAATTAATATCTTCGACTCAAAATGGTAATGAGAGCTCTTGAAACAATTCAATTTATATTACTGGGAACAATTGCTAATTTTTTTCCACTCACCCGTATAGCATTATTGGGTAGTTTTCTTTTCTTCAAAATCGATTATCATTTATTTATATGTGATTTTTGCTCCTCGGATAGTTCTAAGGTCGTACGGTGCGCGTCGTTATATCTGTAAAAGTTTCATCAGCGATAAGAAACGAGGATGAAGCGGTGCGTTCGTGTAAAACCAGGCTTCTGTTCATATTTTCGTGGAAGGAAGTCGCTTATAAAGAGAGTAGATGTCACGCAATGGCCAGAGTAATATCAATTACGTTAAGATAAAAAATAAAAATTTCACACAACTGTGGGCGAGAACTTCTGAGGCAGTTATACGAGCATGCTATTCAAAGAGTTTCAAGTTTCAATTTCGAAAAATTTCGAATGTTTGGAAAATTTTCGATTATGCGTCACATTCAATTAGTTTTTATTATTCATAATTTATTCGCCGGCGAGTATAAGAGTAATTTCTCATCCGAGAAGGAAACAAGTTCGATTGGAAGATGTAGACGTATTTTGACATTGAAAATTTTTGTAATCTTCGTAAATATTGTAAAAATCTTCATTCTCGCTTAATTTTTCAAAATTCATCGATTATTTTAAAGGTATTAACAGAATATCTCGAATCATTTCAATATCTATGAATCTTTATCGACGGACGGACGTTAATTTCAAATGTATGATTATTAGCGATCGATTGTATTTCCTTGTAATAATACGAGAAATATATAATTCAAGAATCACGTTTTCATTCGCAGGGCGACTCCGGCGGACCTCTGACAATGTCCGTCGAGGGCAGGCACGTACTCATTGGCCTCGTCTCCTGGGGCATCGGCTGCGGCCGCGAGCACCTGCCCGGCGTCTACACCAATATACAGAAGTTCGTGCCCTGGATCGACAAGGTCATGAGCTAATGGAGGCGAAACGAGCAGAAAAAAAGAGGCGAGCACGCGCGCAAGAAGCTTCGGATCGCGGAAGCGCTGGCGCGTGCAGCGGTGACAAAAAAAAAACTCGATCGACGAAGAAGGGGACCAGAAAGAGAGAGAAAGATATAGAGAACTTTTGCAATGTTTTACTGAGCGCTATACTCGCGACTTGGAAGACATATAGTATATACATCGAATATGTTCGCGGCGAAGCTCTTTCAAAAGTCTCTTCCTCGGGAGAAACTAAAATTTCTCCAACTCGCGTGCCCGTGGAGCGTATCTATACATGTATGCATTCATACAGGTATATATATATATATATATATATATATATATATATATATATATATATATTTCACGGAGAAATACCGCGATTTATTTAGCAATTTCGAAAAGTTTTTTTATGCGTACACGCATTTTTAACTTTAACCGTGAATTAATCACGGCGCGTTCCGACCGAGCCTTATCGTAGTTCCGTCGAATCTTAGAAAAATGTATTTCGATGCATCAAATGCACAATTTATCGCGACTATTGTACTTATTTATAAAAAAAGAAGAATGAAAAGATATGTACGCCTGGCGCAAATGGTCAGTCGCATATTTTTCAGACGTTCTTTGTTTCTTATTTATCCGGGGGGGGGAGGGGGGTTCGTTCATTTCGGGCGACGTAATCAGGAACCCCAAAGTTACCAAAGGTTAATTTTTCTCATCTCCTTTTGTGTATAATAATGCATATGCAATATATCTATCCTCAATATTTATGTCCCTTCCCTAAGACCGTGGATGCCTTGACGGCGACCACACGGCGAGAATAATGCGCGTTATGATTATCGCGACGATGCCTCCCCCTCCCCCAACGATGGTCGTCGTTCTCTTTTTACCGCGTCGCCCGCGAAGCGATGCGGGGTGGGGGGGGGGAAGGAGGAGAGGTTTCGTGAAACAGAGTGGAAAAAGTGTGGCGCGAGCGAGACAGACTGACGTACGCACGCGCGCGCTCAGAAAAAAAGAAGGAATATCGAAACCTTCGGGTCATTTTATCCTCGGAGGGATGTGGGCGAACTATGACGTGCCGAAGTTCTATATTGAGTATATTTATTTCGACGATAAAATGTTAAAAAGATAACAAGAGCATATATTGTAATTCATGTCGAACAATTATTTTTAAGGCTTCTTCTAATTTATAATAATACGTCGAATTGACAATCAATTCTGAATTATATCAAAGTAAAAGAAAAAAAAAACAAACAAAAAAAATGTATACCTAAGAGCTATGTTTAATGTGAAAGTATGTATATTAAGTACGCAATTTCAACGCTCGCTCGAACGTTGCTGCCTTGTAATTTATACATTTTTTGTAATGTTTATATTCTCGTACTTTACAGAAATAAAAAAGAAAATCGAAAAATTAGCTAAAAAACACGATTTTTGTGATTAATATTAGTTGTCTACGACCAGATATGATACATGAAAATACTGTATTAATAATCACTGTAATTAAAAAGTAATACAGTAAGCAGGCATTAAAAAAAATTATTTAAGATTAAAGAAATATCTGTATAATCACTTAGTGCCTAAAGTATTAGATAAGAATTAAAAAGTACTATTTATTTCCAATATCAAAATATTTTTCATGAACGGATCAAAGATCTAAAAAGTATTTTTTCATGTATTGTTATACGAGTGATTAAAAAGTAATATAGGAGTATCCCGTCTGAAAATAAACAATAACAACAAAAACAAATAATAACAACAAAAACAACTACCAAATTGGAAGTTTTAAATTAGTTTTACTGTAGATGACGAAGTGTCGTTTTGCATGTTTTTTTTTTGTTTTTTGTTTTTTTTGTTAATATTATCTCAAAGTAGTTATCCCGAATGCAACTCATTTAAATTAACGTTCCAATCAATGGTGCTATTAATCGTTAAATCCATTTTTACGAATTCTTCAAAAGGTACGTTTACTTTTTATTATTGTATATAAAAAATATTTTGAAATAAATACAACAAATATTTTACATATTTAAAGAATATACTAGTTTTTTTTTTAATTGTACCTACTGAAATTTCACAATGTTTCAGTTGCTTTTCGTTGATCAAGTTTCAAGTTTATGAAGCCTGATAAATAGGAATTCAATATATTTACATTCTAAAAGATAAGATGAAACTTTGCGAAAAACGACGGGATAATTGAAAAAAAAGTATGCTAATGTAGAATTCAATGTCTAAATTATTTTAAAAAGAAAACTAAATGAATAATTACCTGTACTTACCTGTCGGTAGGTTTGGGGGTTACGATAAAATAAAAACAGAATAACGCCAGTGTAATTTTTTGAGAGCTGCTAACAAATTTTTTAATAAATTTAATGTTAGAGCCATTATAGAGTTAACATTTTTCCTCGTAACAAACGTTGTGCTTCTTTCTAAAATATAAAGATGATCTCAAATCACATTCTATTTACATCGAAACTGTATGTATAACATTACACAAGTTACGTGTCGCACACGTTGAGAAGGTTACGAATCCCATCTTGTTCCATTTATATATATATCTTTTTATTCTTATTCATTTATTTATTTATTTCCTTGATTCTTCCTCGTTTTCTCTGAACCTATGCTCGGGGCGCGGCGATATATGTAGCAACGCTGCACACATTTGTCCTCTCTATTCGTAATGAACCTCTCTCTCTCTCTCTCGCTCTCTCGTCTCTCTCTCTCTCTCTCTCTCTCTCTCTCTCTCTCTCTCTCTCTCTCTCTCTTTCATACACACACACTCTCTCTCTCACATGCACACACAAAAGTGCGGAAAAACAGTTACAATGTTTCATTCTCGCCTCAATTTCCTTACGCGCGTTTTTTTCACATTTTACAAAACTGTTGCATGCAGCAGTGTCAGTGATCTCGCCTTTGTAGCTGCTCTCTCTCTCTCTCTCTCTCTCTTTCTCATTCGAGCACACACAGTCTCTCTGTCTTATTCTCACTCCCTCTCTCTTTTTCTACATACTCATCATTTATTTTCCTTCATTCGTGTAATTTTCTCCTTTCTTATAATTACGGTTCCATTCCTTTCTTTTCGTATTCGAACACATATGAAAGTCGCGCTACGTTTTCTCTCTCTTTCTCTCTCTCTCTCTCTCTCTCTCTCTCTTCCTCCACTTTCTTACGTCCATTGAATTACAATAGTTGTTCCCTTAGTAGGAGACTCTCCCTACGAGTTATAATTTTTATAATTTCCTGAATTTTTTCATAATTTCTTTTTCTTTTCTTTATACCTCTTTAAGCATATTACTCGGGTACAGTGATCGTTTATATATATATATATATATATATATATATATATATATATATATATATATATATTTATATATAGAGACAATTTTAAGTATATAAAGAAAGAACTTTTTCCCCATGCACCATTCCTTACTTGATCTTTATTATTTTGCAATCACCATTTTCTTTTGACTTTCGACCACGTCCGAGATTGCACGAAGATAATAAATCTCAAAAGTAATTGTCGCTTGGAACCTGTAATTTATTACGCAAATTGAAAAATATCTAAGGTAGAAAATCTGTAAAATAATTTTTTACATGAGACGGATAATCCGGAAAATAAAAAAAAAGAAATATTTGCTAACGTAACGAGTGTGTATTGCAATTCTTATACAAAACGTGTAAACGGAAAAAAAATTGACATAAACGTATATATATATATATATATATATATATATATATATATATATATATATATATATATATATATACTTTCTGGATTTCATTAGGCTATAAACATATACAGGTAGAAACGAATGCAATATACATGTAATAATGAGCGCAATTTCTATACTCAACCGATATGGACTAAACTTTTCAAACTTTTACATTTCTATACAGCATGTTGGACTTTTTTTTCACCGGGAACTTCGATATTTTCGCTAAGGAGAAAATGTTCAAAATTTATATATGTATATATGCATATTATATTATTGTTTTTCATTCCAGCATTTTTTTTATCTTTATTTCCTTTTCTTCAAGACTCGATTTCGCACATATTGAAAATGAGGTCTAGAGTGCAAGGCAACAATATTATACTGTATAAATTTATCAGAATTACAATAATAATAATAATAATAATAATAATAATAATAATAATAATAATAATAATAATAATAATAAATATATACTCTTTATACAATATAAGTTAGGCTAAAATGATAATTTTGATTACATAATATACTTAATCATTTTTTAATATTATAAATATATAATAATAGTATTAATAATAACAATAACAATTAACACATACATGAGTATGAGACTCACTCGTCGCTCTGCGATACATTTTGTCAAAAAACAGTAAATGTACAAGAAATAAAAAACAATTTGTAAATACCTGTAAATTTATGATGTAATTCCCTAAAATAATTTATCTGAGATATTAGACATAGCTTTTTATCCATTTACAAGCTCGTTTCTGTTGCCAGTCCTAATCGATTTTCTAAGAAAAAAGTGAAGTGTTCAAACGTTTTTCTTATTTATTCGGCAGAACACGAGCGAAATCCTTCGATTTCTATATTCGCATTTCAAATTATGAATACATCTTTTTTATATATACTGGCTCGGCGATAAAGAGCCTCGATTTGCTTAAAAACGAAAAACTTACATAATCAATACCATACTTTTTGATTCAAACATTTTCACGATTGAAAACTTGCCGACGTTGTTCGGTTTTACAGTATTCTCTTGCGCATATCTTATTCTCGCATCCATACTTCTCCATACTATATGTATATATGCAAACGCATGCACGCACGCATCGATGGGGTATATATATATATATATATATATATATATATATATATATATATATATATATATATATCTGTATATATGTATAATATAGAGAGAATCAATTTTTCACGTATAACAGCGTCTTCTTCTGGCTGATTATAAGATTATAGAAGGAGAAAGAGTTTTGGAGAGAAAGCTAAAAGGAGAGGGTGGTTATAAGAAATATAGAAACATATATATACATATATATATATATATATATATATATATATATATATATATACATATGTGTATGTATATATCAACGTTATAGAGCGTAATGGCTAAGTGGTATATATAGAGTGAAATTGGAAATTCTTTTCAATTCAGAAGGTTTGAACATTTTCTTTCAAATAGCTTATAAGGGTGTAAGAAGGTTTCATTTTTATGTAATTCGATAGCCCTTATGATGCTAAATTCGCTCTCTCTCTCTCTCTCTCTCTCTCTCTCTCTCTCTCTCTCTCTCTCTCTCTCTCTTTCTCTCATAATTATAAGAATATTTACGATATTAGATACTATTTATATGTATTTAATTTGTTTAATTATTTCTACAAAAGAGCTATATATATATATTTATATAAGCGTGCCATAATCCCGTAAGACATCACCACGCTTGTATCAACTTTTCGCGGAGAACTCTTTATATGTTTTGGACTATTATTATTACTAATTTTTTTTGTTGCTCCTTATATATTTATTATATATTCACTTTCAATGAAAAACTCATGTAAAAGTGCTTTCATATATATAAGATGTCATATATGAATCTGTTTTAACGATTGGTCGCTCCTCCCATATATATATATATATATATATATATATATATATATATATTTTTCATTATTATATAGAATTATTTATATTCCCTTCATCGCTTTGTTTAACATATACTCCCCCTCTCCCTTCTAAAATAAATCAACAATTAAATATTTAATTATATATAGTTTTGCTTATGGTTATGGCATATATAATAATATATTAGTATATTATGTATATATAAATGAGTTCATTTCTATAATTTCTTTTTCACACTTTATAAGTTTAGAACGTTTTATGCAGTTAATATTATGTCCCATATGTATTCCTATTATTCTATATTTCTGAATTTGGGTATCGTAATTGTATAGTCGAACTGTCTATATCTATATAATGTGTGTGTGTGCGCACGCGCGAGCGCGTGTGTGTGTAGATTCTATTTATAACGCATTTCTTATTATTTGTCTTATTGTATAATGGTCGGGAGGATGTTACAAATTATATATATATATATATATATACATATATATAATTGGCATGGTATTTTTATTTCATTTAAACATGTACCATATCACTTATTATGCCTTTATTCTATTGGCAATCACGAAATCACGGTGACCCACTTCATATTTTTAAAAATTTTTCTAAAAACCAAAATTTCACCCAAGCTTTTAAAATTGCACCGAATGAATCTTGCAAATAACAGCTACTATTATGAATTTATGGATGTATTATGATGAGTCTCCAATCATTTATACTTATGACGGTTCCTACAAGTTGTAAAAATGTTGGCTCAATGCTATATGTATTAGTGAAACGTGGAAAATGTCCGCATAGGTATCAATAAAGATATATATGTATAGCAGCAACTTTCTTACTGAAATCCCAATATTACCAAAACTATAGGCCCTAATGGCGAATAAGCCTGCTATATTGAAATGATGAAGTTTTTACGAAATAACAAAACGTATGGTTATATTATTAGATAAACTTATAAAATGAACATTTAATATATCTTTTTATGTTACCTATTTATTTTTTCTAACTCATGGGTGATTCGATCGCTTTCATTTCTCCGTTTACATAATGTAATAATATATAGACACTATGCGTAGGTAATCATAATAACGTAATAATAGATTTATCTCGCCCTAGTGTGAATAGTTTCACAATTCCTTGGAACAACTTTTATATACTTCTATAATATATACATCCATATATTATATGTTATATATGCTACTATTAGGCTTTAAAGGCTAACGACGGTGTTTTTCTTTGCTTCCCATTGTTTTTATCTCTGTACTGCATTTTTAACTTATATATATATATATATATATATATATATATATATATATATATATATATAAACGTGAAGTACATTATCGACATGCTTATTATATTATTCCTTAGTAGGTTCTATTTCGGAAGAAAAAAATAGAAGGGATTAAAATTGGCTACTTAGTTCCATATCGTTATGTGTATTCAGCACTCATATATATTTTTATATAAGTTGAGTTGACTATTGGCTAATCAGATCGACTATACATTTTTTCATTTTCAAATATATATATGCAGTTGAAATCCTGAATTAGATTTGAATTTAATATATTGGCGAGCTAAATTAAAATTTTTAAATATTATATAAAGTTTTTAGATATAGATTTTAATACTTTTGCCTATTATTGATCTTAGAAAGATTATGATGATTAACTGCTTTTCTGAATAGAGTATTTGTATAAAGTTATTATTTTCCTAATATCTGAAATGAATAATAGGTCATGCTTCATAAATTCAAGATAATGGAGTAATTCCATTCAATTTTGAAATATTCTGAGTGTATTTTTAAAATTATTAATTAATTAATTTATATACGAGGTTCGTCGCGCCTCTCTTTCTTCGCTCTTAGAAAACGGATGCGGACGACGCGAGTTTTAAAAAATGACGTTTTACGCTTGAGTTCACGGAATTGAAGTGAAGAATAAAAATTTCTTTAGCTGGCCTATCATCCCCCCTCCCCTCGTATTTGTTATATATTTAATCATTTATAGTATTGGTGTTCATTATTATAGTTTTCTCTTATTTCTTAATAATTAAGATTAATCAAGTTCGATTAAGAAGTTTCTCTCTGTTCTTTTATATAGCATTATAATTTTTGGCTTATTTACATATACGACATAAGAAGTTAGTGTTTTGCCAGAAGTCAGGCGATCATTGGTTTCTTTATGACAGCCCCGGATCTTTTATAAATAACTTATATTCTCATCTTCTTGTAAATATATATATATATATATATATATATATATATATATATATATATATATTTCTATCTTCATTCTCTGTTTCGCGTAAGAAAAATTGACGCTCAAATATCGTTGATTTCATTCAAAGGAGGTCCATTTATTGCCATTAATTAAAAGGAAAAAGTACCGAACATCCTGAAAAAATCGTTATTGATCTTATATATGACGGCCGAATCACAAGTTCTCCCATCGCTCGCCCTGCGTAGTAGGATCCTTTTCACGCGCGCAAATCTGAAATACTGAAACTTCCGTCTCCTGTTGCACGTTTAGTTTTCGTTTATCCCACGTGTATTGCACGTTATCGTTCGTTTCATTCAATCAACATTAAAACGTAAAAGACGTTGAAAATTTCGACAGATTTCGACGACGTTGAATTTTTTAGCGTCAAACTCTAAAATCAATCGAGAGTTTCTAAAAAATTGAAATTTTTTTATAGATAGCCTTAGCATTTAGGCAATAAATAACTGCTAAAGTTACGAGATGAACACGTGTCATCCGTTAAAACCATAGACGCAACAAAATCCATAGATGGTAGCGTTGAAAATTTCTGTCTGATAAAAATTTAACAAATAATTCATGACTAAGTTTTACCTCTCTTCCTACCTCGACGCCTGTCACGCCCAAATATCCATATGGAGATTTTTTTCCGCTCGCGCCATTCCGGTTTCTGTTTGTGTGTGTGTGTGTGTGTGCAACTGGTCTTATGTATGTGTTTTGTTACAGTTGGCATGTATATGGTCTTTCTGGCATTGTAATGCACTTTCGAGAAATCGGTATATATATAAAAATAGCGCGTGACTATCGTCTCCATTGCGTTTTCTTTTATTCTTGTCCAATTTCAAATATAGTAGAGTTAAAATCCTCTTATTTATTTTGCAGTTTCGATTTCGATTTTCTTTTCTTTTCTTAATGCAAGATTTAGAGTTTCATCGAATCTATATAGCTTCTGGTCAATTGCATGGAGATATATAACTTTGAATTGAACACTGAAAAAAAAATCTTAAATACAAATAAAAATTTATTTACATTCAGCAATTTTTTATTGTATATTTTTGTTAACGTTTTTATTTTTTGTTTTAATATACGTTTATGAAGCAAGATCAGATAAGAATAAGTTCTGTACAAAATGGCGTAACCTAATAACAGTAAAATAAAAATTTGCATTACATTTTAGTTGAAGACAAATCATTTTTATAGTTTATTTATTTAGTTACAGCAAATAGATTTGATCGTTTTTATAAAATATTTCGCGGATACAGAAAGCATGTATTTCCTTTATGAAAGCACCATTGTTATTATATTTTTTTTTAATTTTTAAATAAGAAGAACTTTAAATACTTGCTTTTTGCATCGATCGTGCAGTAACTACAATACTAAATATATATATATATATATATATATATATATATATATATATATATATGCATATATATAATATATGATTATATTTTCATACCAATCAGGGTTTACTCATGTATAGTTATTAATTAATTTTCTTATCACTGTCCAACTGTTTCTGACGTATATTTTACGCTTTATTCAATTTTTTTTTTATTTTTATTATTTTGGTCCCGTTTCGCCATATTAATGTCCCGCGAAACTTTCGCCGCTCCATCAGCAAAAGCGCACTAAATAATCCTCTAACCCCCCGGTGAAAAGTGACGGACAAGACGATCAATATTTTATTATTTTCATTACTTTAGTTTTTAGTTCGTTTAAGCAAATAGGTCCCAGCGTTTTCGTTTATTTGTTTAAAATTTTCATTTAAGGTTTATTTTTTTATTTATTTATTTTTTTTTAATCTCTGAAGTTTCACGAAGCGTCCGTCGCTTTCGTCACTCCGTAATCTCCTTCGTGCATCGGCCACGCCGTTGAACGTCGCGCGTATATTGTTTTCTTTTTTTTTTTTAGGCATCTCCTCAAATGCAGGAACTCGAGCTTTACTGGATATAATTCGTATATTATGCAGCGGACGCGCAAACGCGCGCCAAATTATTTTGTTATCGAACGACTCCTTTTTCGTACCGAAGATGTAGATACTCTATTTATAAAACAAAGCCGGATATTACTATACATATATGTATATATATATATAGTAAAATTTAGAAAATTTTCTTTTTACAGCGATTACATCGGATGATTAAAATATGTCGAATATACGCGCGCCTCGCGCCTGCAGGGACGCGAATCTCATTCTATATGTATATATATAGTTTAGTGAGCCTTCCGATATATATCTATCTATATATATATGTACCAGTGAAGTACACCGATGCGTTATATAGTTCGACGAGAAGAACGGCGACGGGCACGCGGCGGATTTGCTCCCGTTTATACTGCCGCGTCGTATAATTCCCTACTCGCGCTTCGTGTATAATAGAGTCGGATTTATAGAGAGAGTCATTTGAAGAGCCGAGAGAACGTTTAGGGCCTTGAGAAAGGGGGATTCGGTGTGAGGGGGGGGGGGGTTAGTTGTGGCTGAGGATTCGAAGGATCTTAAAGACAGTTGCCGAGGTGCTCGCCGGATTGCCCTCCTGGAAGCTAGAGAAAAGTAGTCTGCCAAGCGGTATTTCATAGATTCTGACCCATTTCGCTACTGTTTCTCGATAGTGGAATTGGAAAAGAGAGCGGGATATACGTTGGATAAAATTTTTTCAGAAGACCAATTGTTTATACAGTAATGCACCATTATCGACCATTCAAATCATCAAGCGTAAACGACGAAAAATACAAACGTAACGATTTCAATGATCGGAAAAATTCCCTAGACACTTCTCAGCAATGCATAAATATTTCTAAAATATTCTGTTCATAGCGAAATATTTGTAAAATGATTTTAGAAATATTTTTTAAAATTATCTTATACTTTTGCAAATATTCCAAGTATCTCGGAAATATTTCAATATATTAAAAACATTTTAGATCTTTATGTATCGTTTAAGAAACATTTATTTGAAGCAGTTTGAAATATTATTTGCAAATATATAAATTATTATTAATCATTTGTTAGTAATGTTTATATTGTACTTTCTGAAAAAATGTGAATTATCTGAAAAATGTTACAAAGTATCTTTCAAATTTTTTACAATATTTTTCAAAAGTCCTAGAGAACTCTAAATTTGTAAATAAAAATTGAGTTAATAACTTTCGTCTTTACGAAGTTATCAACGAACGTATGTAAATCAGTTTTATAACCTTTTTACCACGTTGGGTGGAGAGGAAAGATATTATTCTACTTTAAAGTACCTTTACATTCTGCACTGCTACAAGTTGATGGTCTGGGAAATATATAATGATCAAACTACGCAAATGCTGTTGAGTTTATGGCCAGGAACATCTTAGACACCTAGCGGTGATCAAATTTTATTAAAATATTTCATTTTAATATATAGTAAAGTTTTTAAAATATTTTTGAATAATATTTTCAAAAATAAAAAAAATATTTTATGAATTTATTTATTTACAATTATTTTAAAATATCTTCCGCGAAACGTTCAAAAATATTTTATAACTGTTTTAATATGCTACAGACGAAATATTTTGGAAATATTTTACGAATATTTCGAAATTTGTAAATTATTAGATATATTTCTTGTTCTATTAGGACGATTTTGAGAAGTGTCTGGGATATTAATAATAAATTTTTATATATCAATTTAGAATAAATTAGTGCTTACGATTCTCACTTATTGAAAAGTAAAAAATTCTTATAAGACAAACACCTTACCTTATCAGAAAACAAAGAATATTTTCACCAAGAAGCAACGATAATTGAGAATATGAGTAATAGTACGTTACTGTTTAAAACCGTCATTCAAACGCTTAAAACATTACTTTATAACGATTAGCTTTCCCATCGAACATAGTTCATTATAATCTTTTGATTACTTATGAAGGATACATAGGATGTGAAGGTCTTCAAAAAGTAGCGAAAAATCAATATAGACCTAAAAATCAATATGACGCGTCAGAGTCCAAAATGTTTACAGGGTTATGCGTCTGTTGTGTGTTCATGTACTTATAGGATTTCGATGATGTAAAAGATTGTGTCGTTGGCCATAACAATCGGTTTCATTCGGTCGCGAATCGATTTCGAGATCGCGTAAAGCCGATCGATTGCAATCGGTTACTGGAATATCGACGAAAACATCTGATCGATAAATAAATATGCAAAACTTACAGGTTCGCCTCTTTACATTGTGTGTATGCATCTTGTAACTTCTAATGATGTTAGCATCCGTATATATATAATATAGTAAAAAGAACTCGTCTATATATCGCGTTCGTTTCGATACTCTTTTGTATACTATAATATAATTATATGACATTCCTTAAGTTCTAAATGACTCGTTTTAATTATACCTATAGAAAGGTGCGGTTGAACGATAAAAAATATTTCATCTCTTTCCCTCCTCGACTTTATTATAACGTATAATCTCGTACCCCTAAGCTTATTATGCATTATTTTTTCTTGTTTTGTTGTTGTTGTTGTTGTTGTTGTTGTTGTTGAGACATTTCGCGTCGCCCCGTTTACCTATTTCGTTTAACGCGCATCTCTTCGAAGCTTTGCGTCTATCTTAAAAACTAGACAATCCTACATAGGGACGTTAAAGCGATTAAGATCACTTTTTCCATAATTGGCGGTTCTCTTTTATGTATATATATATATATATATATATATATATATATATATATATATATATCGTTGCCGCTGATGCACACTATGACACTTGGAGGCTTGCGTACTATTATATTTATATAGTTTCAAGAGTCTTCGTCGTTTTCTTTCGCATTTTATTAGGATTTCTTATTTTTCGCAACATCGGATGCATAGTATTTAAAAACTATTTACAACGAATTAATTTGTTCTATGATCTATCAGTTTAAGCACCAATTTTTTATGTACACTACAATCAAATCAAAATGCAATCATGAAAGCTTTATTTATAATAACCTATTTTCTCATACATTTAAAATTTTATTTTTTTTTCTAGACTTCCGAATTGAATTTTAAATTTAAACTATTTGAGTATTTTTGTTGAAGTTTTGCATTTTGTAGCATTCATTATTACCCACTGAGCAATGTCGAATAAAATATATTGTTTTGTATAATTATTTCTAATTCGTTGTACTACAAAGTATTATAATATAGTAGATTTCGGTCTGTGTAATTCCCTACGATCCACGTAAAGAAAATTTATGTACATGGAAGATTCATGTTTGTTAAACTTTAACATTAATAGAGATACTTTTGTTCAATAAGTTTTTAATAAATTTTTAAATTTTCGAATAAAAGTTCTTCCGAATATGAATCGTGTAGGTAAACAATAGCCTTTGATTCATACGAAGTAAATTACTGTATTAATAACTGAAAATTTTTCGTCGGCAAAGCAGGATTCTGTAGTGTCTAAAATATCTTTCACTCTCAAAATTGAGATTTAATAAAGTGCAAAAATTTATTGGGATACCGTGATGACGACAGATGCTCCATAGACAATTGTTCTCTTAGCCAGCGTTAATATGAATTATCTGATATGTACGCATCGGTTAGTGCGCTCCAAGTCCGTTTTTCCCCCACTCGTCCAGGATAATCAAGTGTTTGGCCTACAAAAAAGTTTATTCTTCACTCGAAACTCAGTTTTATAATAAACACCGTGATCACACTTCACTTTCTTACATTATTATCTAGTTTAAGGAGAAAACAAGGCGAAATACACTACGTGCACTGTCGGCTCGATACGTTTTTTCTTTACACATTTCTCGACAACAATTTCTTTTTTTTTTCTTTCTTTTCAATTAAACAAATGTAATTTCAACTTACGGCTTCTACTGTTAAACTAGAGAATCATTGACGAGTGCAATGTGACTCGCGCAACGTACACTCTTAACATTGTTATTGTTCTATTTATATTTGAACGTCCTTACGCAAGTATATAGGTAGATGAGGCACGCTTTTGGGTCAAGGAGCAGCTCACAGCAAATGGAAAATTTTTTTATACACTTAGCACGCATCAATCCCCGGACTGTTTCCGTTTTCGTTAGTCATTTTAATATAGCTGCTTTTCTTCGTTTTCAAGTCCTCTCGCGTTCAATCTCTCATACACTTCTTAATTTCCGGTGATACAAAGTCATTTGATAATATTTTTTTTAAGCACTGTATAAATAGGGGAGATAAGAAAATCAGAATTCGAAGCGATTAGTCTATTATGAGAAATGAGGTGAAGAAGATTGGACCCTATTACTTTCAACTTTCATCTGGATTTCTATGTAATTTCATGAAATAGCAATTTTATGGAGAACGTAACAGTTGAGTAAGATATATGTACATGAAGAAAAATTTGCGTAAAATTGAATTATTCTTTATCGAAGTTGAATCTCCTATGAGATGGAAAATTATTCGCTCAACAGTCATCTATAAGCTGCGTTTTACTTTAAGAGACTTTCATCGATTAAAAGTTTAATATAAGTAAATATTACTTAATGTTTACTTTTCTTCATGTACGATTTTTTATATTTTTAAAGTTCATAATTAGAGCGGGCAACGAAGCCAAAAACTGACAATTCTATTATAGAGATAAAATTAGATAATGTACGTTATCCATTGAAAGGTTTAAAAAAGAATACCGTTATTATATTCTTATTTTAAAGGAACTATGAATTACTTTTGAGTTTTAAATATATGTTGATATGATTCTACATTTATCCTTACAATCAGAATTTACTGCACGCGGATAAAATTGATTATGCACAAAAGTGCGACTGAGTCGTAAATGAAAGTAAAAGAAGCGAATCGCGTTGAGGGGCTGAAATGTCCTTAGACCTGGGACTACATATAATTACATTCAATTTTCGACATTATCTTCATTCTAGAACATTGATGAAGATGATTTTTATTACAGTAGTAGTATAATAAAAAAGACTTTTACAATAATTTCTTACTGTACATTAACTGTAAAATTTTCATCTCATTCAAGCAATCAGGTCTATATCTAATTTTATCCAGTAGATGACATCCTATTTTCAATTGCTTCATAATTCTATTCATTATTATGAGCTTAAGTATCCATCGTAAAATACTTGATTTCGAATGCAGATATTGTCCCGATTATATATATTATAAGCCCGTGAATTTTAGTTGGGAATGTTAATTTTTATAATTATATCATCAAACTTCGAAATTGTAATGAAGAAATATGGATTTTAATAGCATTTATAATTTTCATGTTACATTATATTATTTTTATTAAACTTGATAAAGAATTATTTTTCTTTCAATTTGGAAATATTCAAATAGAAATAATGGCTAATATATAAGTTTCTAAATTCAGATCAGAATTATTTGTAAATTCTCATCGTAATTAATGTTTTGTCGATCAATTGTAAATTCAAAGTTTAAATATATTATGAATTTTCTAAATTTCTTTATAGCTAATGAAAATATTATAGGTTGTACAGAAAAAGTACAATAAGAAGCGGATAATGGAACGTTTTTTATTATTGCGAATAAATAACCTCTGAATGTTCTAGAATGAAGTGCTATAAGAAAAAATGAATGTGCTATTTGACCTAGATTTAAGCATTGTATATTAATTTCAGCTGAACCGTGTAATTTGCCCATTTCGTAATGACTGCGTTACACACTGGATAAGTAAAACTTAGAATTATACAAGTCAATAAATAAACATAAACAATCAATTAATCCTCGAATCGTTAACTCGACCATTCAATATTTCGCCACTGAAAATTTCTATTTGAGAACATTCAGCACACCCACGCATACCTCAGCTTTCGTTCTCCTACCTTTTTTTCATCCCTCCACTGCTTCGCTTCATACGAAAATATAAGATTGAGACTAACGTATGCTTTTGTTTTTTACGTCTCCAGTGATGATGAAATTCGCCGATCGTTGCACGTACAGCGTGCGCGAATTACCGTATTCGAGAGAAGAAATTGAAGAAAAGCAGAGTATATTATAAATACGCCGGTATATATAAAAGAGTCCTCGCACAAGTCCACGGCGCGCGCTTGATCGCGCCATAAAGCGCGCGTTGAGCCGATCTCGTCGCACGGCCGCCAGAGGGCGCTGCGCCGCTAACGGCATAACGATCTTTCCCATCTCAGTACGAGTGCTGTGGCTGCAGCGACGTGGCTCAGCTGTGCGGCGACGAGTCCGAGCCCTGGCTGTTGCCCTGCATCCCCGACAGGCCGGACTGCTGCTGCTGCTGCTGCTGCTGCTGCCTGGAGCCGCTCGTCGACTGCTGGGTCTGCCGGCCGCTGCCGGTCTCGGGCACCAGGTGGGGCGTCCTGCTCGAGACCGGCGGCAGGACGGGCGAGGCCGGCCACGGGTGCAGCGAGACCGTGCTGGGGCCGCTGCGCGAGTGGGGCAGCAGGCCGCCGCTCGTGGGTCCCGAGGGCGAGCCCCCGCTCAGCAGGTTCACCAGGGGCTGCTGCTGCTGCTGCTGCTGCTGCTGATGCTGCAGCTGGTAATGGTTCTGTTGCAGCTGTTGCTGCTGCTGCTGCTGCTGCTGCTGGGAGGAGATGGGGGGACCGAGGATCGAGCCGCTGGCGCCGATGCCGGCGAAGCCGGGGAAGCTCGTCGCGGTGCTGCTGGCGGAGCCGATGCCGAGGAGGGCGCCGCTGCCGCCGAGGCCGCCGATGGGGGCGCCACCGCTCGCCGGAGTCGGGGTCAGGCTGCCGGCCGCCGTGTCCGGGTGGAGGAAGTTGCGCCGCTGCTCGAGGCGCTCGGTGTGCTGGGCCATGCAGCGCGTGAGGGCCTCGGGCAGCAGCTCGAGCTGCTCCTGCAGCCCGGTCAGCTTCTCCTCCAGCCCGACGAGCCGCTCCTCGAGAGCGTCCTGCCGAGTGCTCATGTCCGACACTATCTCGTACACCGTGTTCTGCGTCTGTGGGGGGGAAATTTTTGTCAAACTTCGGTGTTTATATATATATATATACATTCAAGAAGTATGTCACTGAGTAAAGGTCTCTGAATTTTATATGAAAATGCACATATCTATGTCGTAAGAATTTGTTCCTGTCAATGGCCAACTTATTGGATGAACGATATTGTCAACGGCACCATTAACATCGCGTAAAGATTAAAAAAACAAGTCTTATCCACGAAGTTTATAATCGCTTCTCACGTTACCTTGTAGAGATTGCATTACCACCGGTCGCGTCACGAGTCTCGTTAAAATTCTCGAGCTTCACTCTTCGTTACTTCTTAAGCTGTTCGCGCTATTACAGCTTTTGTACGGCTGAACGAGTTTAAGTGATTTCTATTTCGCGCGCGCACACAAAAAACAGATACCTGCAGGGTACAACTGCAGTAACCATATCTCAATATAACTTTTCAGAGCCGTAATATTCGAGATAATGATTCAAACAAAATTAGTATGTTTTCATGAAATGGGATATATGATGCATGGACTTTGATCCACTTTGATTATTTTTGAGATTTATTTCTAGATGATTTTTTCTTTTTATATAAAAAGCCTTACTTTTTCAAGAATTAACTAAGCTTAAGGTGTCTGGATCTAGTAAAGTTATTTAAAAGTCAATCTTTCTTATTTATTCGTTTTTTGAAAGTTCATCATTAAATTATCTTAAAAATAAAAATTAACTGAAAACGACGTTTAAAACACAAAAAGTTTCAAAATAGTTTTTGACTGATTTTAAGTAATTTATATCTGAAATTTTTTTAGACAAACATCACATAAGCGGCTTGAGCGGGATCTTGCGAATGAACAAACAAATATAGTGAACCATAATACAGTCTTTTTCATGGCTCTCGTAGATAAAATCAATTCTATTTAATACTCGTGATATACTATATAACGTAAAAAATTTCAGATAAAATTGGATGCCGGTTAGAAAATAGTTTCAATTCAAGAAACGAAAATCTAACTTCTAAAAATTTCTCTGTCAATGTCAAGGTCATAAACCAATTCCTTAAAGCAAACATTAGGAAAGTTTTTGAAGGATATCGTTATTTTTGTCCCTGTAAGCATAATAATTGTATTAAATAGCTATATTTATACAAAAAAGTTAAATGAAATATTTACAAAAATAAATTAATTTGTCACACTATTGCAAATTATCTATCAATTATTTTTCAAACAATTTTTAAGTTAACGAATGTTACATATAATTTTTTTTTTGAAAATTTAAAAAAACTACATATATAAATACTCAGATGAAGTCTACCTTTTGGCATGCTGATGTTTTTATGATAAAAAATTCAATAACGATCCAAAGATAGATGTTAATAAGTAGTTTCTAATTACGAGTTTGTTTACCGATTTAGTTATAGTCTTATCATTACATTATATACGAGAGGCTATAATAATAACCTTGCGTATAAGTTATTTATACGTGTACGCGTGTAAATGTACTGTAATGTAGGTAGTATCGCGTGTGCGCAACTTTCCCCAAGAATCTTCTTGGGAATCTTAATAAGCAATTTTCCGTCAATGTCCAGCTAAATTTGTATTTTTTTTTTATCACGAGCATCGAGTGGAAACTATTTTATAGAATCTCAGTGCTTAATGTATAATTTATAAGCCGGAGCTCCGGGCTAATGGCTCTTTCTCGCCACCGCGCGATAACGAGCGAGATATAAGTAGGAAAAAAAAGAGCAGAAAAAAAAGTTGACCGATAAATCTGGGAGGCTCGTTACAAAGGGCTTTTCTTACCGGTGTATATAAGAGACGAAGGTCTCGCGCGCGGCCAACCGCGTCCGAAAGCTCGGCAGTAGCAACCAGAGCTACTGATGGCTTTCAAACACTGTATATATATATATATATATATATATATATATATATATATATGTAGCCTCTTTTTCCCGCCAGTTTATGCCTCTCGCGTCCTTCGATGCACGTCCGTCGTTTAGACGTGTATATACGGTGTATATACATAGATAGTTTTCCTCACCCAGCCCGTTATCGGGATTGGGAAGGGGGAGGTGAAGCTTAAGTTTTCCCGCAATAGCCAAACTTATTCTCGAATAAATCACAAAGGAGTCAGGCGCACGTACGCGCGCGACTTATATTTCCGGTTAGAATTTCAAAAGTTTCATACGCGGCGCGCGCGTGTGTGTGTGTGTGTGTGTGTGTGTACATACCTTGGCCATATCTGTTATTGTGTTGGCGTTGTCCATGAGCTTTCGTTGGTCCATTTTGACTTTCCGCAATCTGTTACATTGACCAAAAGTAAAATACGGAATTAACAATATATCATTAAAAAAAAAAAAAAGAAAAAAAAACAAGAAAGTAAAATACTATCTAAGTATCTAAGTATATAAATCATTGTTCTTTTAGCTAAGAGGAGGAAAAATTTGTAAAAGCCCAGACAGTTCTATATCATCTTCGGATTACGCCAAGCTTTCAAGCAGTTGTTAGAAAGTTCTCTCAGAGAAAAGTATATATTTTCATTAGCTCAAAGAACTTTCGAGCGTATCGCGCGGAAAAGAATCCACGATGAATGATAAAGTAAATTAAAAAGGCCCCATCAACAAGAGCCTCCATAATACATAGTTCAAGGAAAAAAAATCGAGAAAATAAAATGTATGATCAATGCATGTTTTATGTTCCAGGGCTTGCTTAATCAACCATGAGAGATCTATTTAATCTCATTATATCGGGGTATCGTAAGAGGGTTAAAAAAATGAAATTAATTCACCATACATTGACCCGCTAAATCTCAAGTCCTTAAATCCTTAATCTCAATACCCCAGAAGCGATTTTAAAAGAAGCTCGTGCCGCGTCGAAGCCGTGGAAGACGGTATGTTTCGAGCTATGCTATGCTTTCCGAGGCTTAAGCTCGCATTCTGCAATATCTTCGTCATCGAATTGCCTAATGGAAATGAAACTCTCATTGGCGGGGTTAGATACATTTATAAGTACGTGAAAATTCATAAAACAGTAAGCACATAAATAAGTAGCACCACAACGATGTCGAATGATTTTAGGCACGAAGGCTACACGATTCGCGAGCATACTATGATTTAAGACATTAATTCGCACAGGCTTATCTTATCTTATCTCATTAGAAGAATTAATTAATAGAGTCTGTTTATTGGGTTTTATTGGGCTCACGATGATCAATCGTAATTCAATGATGTTGATTATGCAGACCCTGAAGTTGGATTCAGTTATTCCAAAAACATACGATAGACATAGTCAGAATCCGGAGAACATTAGCTCGATTTTTCTTTGTTCGTAAAGTTGACCACACGATGAACTCATATGTACTCATGTATACTCACGCGTAGATGGCCAAGAGGAACTTGCGTTGGTGTGTGCGCACTCGGCCGGGGTTCACCCTCTTCACGAGACGCGTGTGTTTGTAGATCAGCCAGGTCTCCCGTAGCACGTTGGCCGCGGCGTTCTTCAGCTGTGGGGGCAGAGCCGGTTTAACGACAATTAGGCGTACAAATGTTTGCGCTCCGTACTTTAGATTTTACCGCTTTTTCTTCAACGCATTGGACAAATTCCCAACGTCGCAAAGCTCCGAATCACTGCTCAAGCAGCTTCTTCCGGCAATAAATTAATATGTCGCGACGTGCGAAGGTTTTACATATATATATCGTATATTTTGTGAAATCAGCCATCATTGGATACATTAATTTGAAGAATTGGATTACAAGTATTATTCTGAAATACCGTGTGGCGTTTATATGAATTAAAACTTATGATCAAAGCAACTTTAAAAATTGCAAATTTTAGAAAATAATATAGTATATATCATCACTGTTGTGAAACTCGATTATTTATCTCGTGCGACAGTTGATTCCCGGGCGAAGCAAGGACGGTCTTCGTAGTATGTGCAGTAGTTTTGAATTTTTTTTTAGTTTTGATACTTATAATTGCCAAGATACAATGCTAAAAAAGCTTTTTATTTTTCTAAAATTTTAATTTCTCTATCATTTGTGCATTTATCAAAAGACTTGACTTTATTTCGAACTAGAGAGAATGTGAAAAACTTTAAAGCTCTCGTACAATTATTTATTCAAAACCAAATTGAAAAATGCAGAGAGAGAGAGAGAGAGAGAGAGAGAGAGAGAGAGAGAGAGAGAGAGAGAGAGAGAGAGAGAGAGAGAGAGGGAGGGAGAGAGAGTTGGCTGATTTCAGAGAAAATACGTCATGTACATATCTGATTCGATAAAATCTTTTATTTCGCACTCATGAAGTAAAAAACGAGCTAATTATTACTAGTCGTACAAGATGCTCTACGCTATCCACCAACCGTCCATCCCCGATTGCCGTGGCAAAGAAAAACCGTTGAGACGATTTTTGCGTCATAATACAGCCCGACATCGCGTCCCTGATCATAATTCGACCGTCCCCGCTGGGGCAATTTTGTCCTGAATATGCAGTCGCACGCTCGCCCTTACATCCTTTTCGAGCGGCATTTGCCTCCCCCCTCCCATGCCACCCCGACACGGTATTTAATTATACGAGAGCCCCACTCGCAAAGTTAACTCGATCTCTCCCATTCATATTTACGAACGCGTGAATTATTAACCCACCAGCTTCGCTAGCTGGCGCGACGTCGCGTCATCCAGTATATATATATATATATATATATATATATATATATATATATATATATATATATAATACCGACGAGTTCAAAAGCACGCGGGCGATGAATATTTATCGAAAAAGTCAGTCCTGACGAACGTACGTATATATATATATATATATATATATATATATATATATATATATATATATATATATACTGTAGTAGCCAGCTTATCGATAGTTTCGGGTATATCTACGTATATAGTACCTTCGACATCACGCGACGTCGGAGGGATGCGCTCGCGAGAAAAGTTTGCGCATGAATAGCAATAAAGCCTCCCGAAGCATTGGGATTCGGGAGATTTTCATTATTCAGGGTGACGGGTACGAGGATGAGTGGGGAGGGTGGATTCTCGAGCCGCGCGACTCTTCCTCGCATAGTCCCCGTTCTTCGTAAACAATTCGGCGGGGGGGGGGAGCAAAGAAAAAGTCAAAGAGTACAGCCCGAGTGTCGCGTTGCCTATGTACAGCGGTGGGGCGGAAACTTTAGGTGGTTTTTTAAAACTCGCGAGGGTGGGGGAAGATTTTATTAAACTTCCCCGTCCGAAGGGGAGAGGGGCTCACGAATGGGAGAGTGCGTGGATCCTATATATATATATATATATATATATATATATATATATATATATATATAAATGTCTACATACTTATAAATCGTCATATACTCACCCTCTTCGTCAGCTGGGTGTCCATCATGAAGTTGTGAACGTGCTTCTCGGCCCGCGTCAGCTCCAGCTTCCTCGAGACCACGGCGACCAGTAGCGCTGTGCAGCCGGCGCCCTGTTGAACAAAAGAAAAAGCAAGGAAAATGAACATGTGCGAGGCCGATGAATGGAGTGAAACGGGTCGATTACGTAAGCGGCGCGCAAAAAAGAGCATCGCCCCGCTCGCGTCTCGACACCTTGTTTTTTATGAGCTCGGCACTTTTTTGCCTCGGCAATTTTTCGATCGAGCGTGCTATATTTTTTTGACATTTTTCGAAATCTTTTCTCGCTATTTCTTTCTTTTAATTGTTTTACGTTTATCTCCATGGCAGCGCGTTATTATTTCTGTTTATTTGATTGTTTCTCTTTTTGTCTATATTTTTGGAAAAATCCACCGATTTCGATGAAGATTTGTAGACCCATAGCTTCTAGACTACTTCTTATGTATTTCGTAATGATAATTCTCGAAAATTGGAAACTACAAAAAGCGAATATAACAAAAACCTGTTACTGAAATTTTTGAAAAATTAAAAGGTTGTGAAAGAAATATTCTAAATATCATGAAAATTGTTTTCGCCCCCCAAAATTTATAAACTATAGAAGTATTAATATGTTTTTTTACCTGTTTCGGGCAGTAAATGGTAAAAAATGAAACGATTTTTTCATATTAGTACGATGTTTCGTCAACTATTTTTGACCTCTTTCGATACTTTATTAAAATGTAAACTAAAAATTTCATATAATATTTAGTTTTTTATCCATAGAATGAAACATATTTTACTTACGATATTTCTGTATTAAGATATACGTCAGTAATATTTAGAGTACTCTATGTAAGGATAGATGTTTTTTTTTCTTATGTGTCAAAAACTAATTATCATATTTAAATTTTTAGTTTAAATTTTGAATAAAGTACCAGAGAGGTCAATAAACAGTGGACGAAACGTTTTACTGAAATTAAAAAAGTGGTTTTATTTTTTACGATTTGCCGCCCTAAACAAGTTGAAAACAAATAAATTAATAATTATACAGATTATAAATATCGTTAAAATACATATTGCTTGAATTATCGAATTTTTGGTAAAATCGATATTTTCAAAGAAAATTATATTCAAACGTTTCCGCATTTGGTCAATCATACATGCTAATTCTGGCTACTCTTTTAAATGATCTTTTTTCCAGAAAATATTGCTTACAACTAAAATCAATCAAATCCAAAATTTGTATCTTTATAACATCTGGAAGTTTGGTTTGGATCGTTTTTCAAAATTTTTATATGTTTTGTAAGCTACACTCCAAAAAGGTCAATCGTAATACTTATGACATAGTTTATTTCGTAAATACTGTGATCTTAATATATATATATATATTGAATGAAGAATACATGAAAATCTTGTATTATATAGGATGTCACAGTGTAATTACCCGAGTTGAACTGAATAAAACTTAATAGTTAAAAGATAGAAAAAAAGTAGTGAAATTAGTAATAGTAAACAAATAAATATAACAATTTAAATATAACATGGAACTGATGGCACTCGAGACTATAACCTACATATCCATAATAAGGATGATTTGTAGATCAACTTTGCTTTTTCACATGGGAAATCTTTTCTTTTTAATACAGATATTACACGAGGAAAATAGTTGAATTCAAGAGTGTAAAACGTATCGATGTTCAAAACTCTGAATTTTTATAATGACTTTAACAGGCGTTGATTGGAAAATTGTAATGTTAATAGTTCAGCTGTCTAAGAGATGGCTAGAAGAAAGAAATAAATGAAAAGCAATTTATCACCATTTTATGGCAGTGTTCGCTTAGCTTCATTATTTTACCCTCATCTGAAGTCGAACCGTAAATCTTTCTTTTTTACTTAAATGATATTTTAGGTAACGCCATATCAATACTAAACCTAAAATATTCAAAAACTTAAACATTATTTTTACAATAGTTTATTGTTCGTAAGTCAGTTGCGAAGAGCAAACGAAATCTTTCGTTAACGGATAAAATGTGACGATTACATTCGTAATTTGTAAAGCCCGTGGTTTCACAGACATGAGCTTTCTGATGACTTCTAAAAATAATGCAGCTGTGAGGTATAACAACTGATTGTGCAATTCTAAGAATGTTTTTACTAGAATTCCCTATGGATTCTGATATGTGTATGTGGGTAGTCATTTTAGGTTCATGTATAATCTCCTCCACTGCTTCTAGGTTTTATTCCAGTTTGAATGATTTTTAAGATTTCTTCAGCGTTTAAGTTTGTAAATCTTGCAAGATGAAATCTATTATTGATAAGTCAAATACATAAATTACACGGAACATTTTCAAGACAACTACACGTGTTTCCGAACATAGTTTCATTTGCTGTTTTTTTGTTTTTTGTCATGCAAACTTTTTTTCCTCTGTTAAAATCGAGGATCGAAAACGGGAAACTCCGTCTGAAAAAAAGCATATTCAAACTTTTTCTGACTTTAAAGTTTTCTTTTACCTTGAAGGCAAAGAGTTGAACATCGCCTAAGCATTAAAACTTTTGTATTTCATTTTTTTTTTCGCCAACCGTCACATAGTTTCCACGATATTTACCTAGGGACGCTTTTAAAATGTCACACCCTGCACGTACGCGTCTCTCGGCGAATACTCAATTTTTATAACGAGTCATTTCAGTAGCGAATAGCTTCCTTCACTTTTTCAACCGACTTAGAAACTCTCCACCCTTATATATATACACGTGCTTTTCACATGATTTTTTGTATGGAGAGATGGCCATTATATAAATTATTGACTAAGCTGTAACGAAGGCTGCGAGAGTAGTCGAAGTTTTATTCGTAGAATTAACAGCATAAAATGATCAAAAACTGCAGCCAATTTTTATAAAAAAAAACGTTCGAATACTTATCGTTAATCAACATATATATATATATATATATATATATATATATATATATATACATACAACTTCATTTTTTCTTAACAAGACGTAGTAATAATAAAGTTATAAAAATCCGCTTTGAGCATATTCTGTAGAGGCAGATATCAAGAGAGTTTTACCTTTTAGCAAGCGCTTGAATAAAACCGAAACACGTTGCTTCGGGTCCGAATTTTTTTCTCTTTTTTCTCTCTCTTTGTTTTGTTGAAAATTATACATTTTTATCCCTCATTAGTTTACGAAGTAACTATGTCAGCCCTACAGGGACGAAATCCTCCCGCTCCCCGTGTAACTTATCCTCATAGAGTTCCGCCTCCGCCCTTGTCCTCGACGTATACACCGAGCGCGTATCTTTACATTTTTCGTGAAATATATATGAGCCGCTCTTTGTTTGCAAATTAAAAAATGGCCAGCTCCTCTTGCTCGTCTCTACTTAATGCTGGCTAAAAGTTACATGGAATATATTTAGTATTAAAGTCAATTCCCACGCCAGTATATTGCGAGCAACAACAACGAATATCGAAATTTCGTGCACTGAAACCTTTAAAACAATTGTCCATTTACATTATTAATAAGAATACTAGAAAATTATAAGCCAATGAGTGCGACACGCGCGCGAAAAATAAACCGAAAGGTTCCGATGCATAAAGCATCAATCAGCCCAATTGGCGCGTGGAATTTTAAAGGCCGACTACCGGGATGAACTTGTACTCCCATGTGTCATTTTTTGGCAAACAAAAAACGGCGTGGTCTTGCTTTTTCATATTCGTTTGCTTTTTTTTTTTTTAATGTTCAAATGTATGCAATTTGCACGAGATTCCATAACTTTGAGCCTGTAGAGCAACTCTGAACAAAAGCTTTGAAAGCACATTGTTTCCATCGAGCTTTCGAATGAGCTTCAAAAAAAAAATTCTAAAAATTGAAGTTGAAAGAACTTTTCGGAATATTATAGACGGTCTTTTCATTCACAAAATTTTTCAAAGTGAAAAATATCAGTCAAAATCATAGAGAGACGATTTAGCAACAAGGTCAATAGTCGTCATTTTTGTGTTTCAAGCTGAGAAATGTATTAGAAATTGTATCAACTTTTTCGTTGGTTGCAAAAACTTAGAAGAAGCAATTTATCAATTGTACACCAAATTCCTTGAATCTTGATTAGACCAACAAGTATTTTTATCAGTCTTACATTAATATTGATAATATTGAATAGACGCACGTGTGATATAAACTTATGTACATCACATTGCATACATTCAAATAAATATAGGTGTCTAGAAGAAACAATGATCTTTACATTTCTATTATATTTATACATACAATTCTTGGAAACAATCTGTGTATATCTTTACACTAGACAATTGATCCTGTTACGCCAGAGAATTAATTGAATAATTACGAAAATAAAGTTAACTGTATTTATATCTCAAGAATATATGCACACTATTCAAGAATGCCTGCGCGCCGAGCCGAAAATATTCCAGTTCTCGTTCGAGGCCATCGAATGTTTATTCCCCCTCCTACCACTCGGTCGCAATTAATAGAAAAGCCATCGTCACGTGGCGAAAGCCTTCCTCCCTGTATTATCTATAGCTCTTACATTCTCAAAGCTCGGTGTAAGAAGACAATTCTGGCCACGAGGCCAGAGCTTTTAAGTATACAAGATCCTTCGCGGAATTCGATGCGATATAGCGGCGGTGATGGTTAAAGCTCGGCTTTCGCGAGGAGTGATGAGATTTTGTTTACGTATACATATATGTATATACATATATATATATATATATATATATATATATATATATATATATATATATATATATATATATAACGAGGTGATGACGACTATAGCGTTGAAAGTGTCTACGAAGAGGGGACGTGGGAGAAGAAGACATTATCGTCTTTATCCCGAAGTTTTTCTCTTTCTCTTCTGCTTTTATTTTTGCCTTTTTTATTCGGGACACATAAAAGAATGAGAAAAGGTCCATATTTCGGGGGGCAAAAACGATGGACAATTTGCGATAATAAGAGAGAAGAGGGAAAGATATATATAATGGGAGCGAGGGTAACCTTTTTTTTTGCCGGGGAATCGATGAAGAAAGTAAAGTATTTTAGCCGGGGGTGGGGGGGGGGCAATTTGAATAAAAGTTGAGCGTTCGATTGGGAGAGTAGGGAAATCTAATTTTCTTCATTTATTTTAATTGTAATTTTTTTCTTTCATTTTTTTTTTGTCGAATGAAGTACTCGACATTGCAACGTCGAATGGCAAGATGAACTTTCATGTCGAGGACTGGAATAGTAATTACTGCTCAGCGGGATACGTAGAGCGTGTATATGGCAGCTGCTTGGCGAATTAAAGCGAACAGTTATGACCAATCTCTCGATGGATAATTCAATATTTTCATCATACTTTCATTCTCTCATTCCTTCCATTTCTCTCAGTGTCTTTCTCTTTCTCTCACTTTAATACCCTGCCTCATTTTTGTCTTTCTCTTCTAATCCAATTTATAGTATAAGAACTTCTTTCTACAAAATTTTAATAATTAATATAATTCCGTTGAATGGAAATATAAGTTTTATTTAGACATTCTTTTTTAAATATTAATTTGATCTTTTTAAAAAAATTTCAACAATTTTTCCACACGTAGGTGTCCTGAAGTATCGTCGGTGTATGAATTTATTATATAATAATAACGAAATATGCTTTTCCACCGTCATTTTTGGAAGCTGCACTATGTAGCGAAAACATTTAGAATTTAATTTTGTATATGAAAGAAACGTAGGTAAGAAAGCCGCAATAACTGTGACAAAAGGAGTCATATAGTTCCCACGTACAGATATTTAGCATAATAGATAAATTCGTTGGAAAAGGCCCAATGACCAAAGCATTAATAATAACCGATTTGTTTTAAATATAAACTATCTGTGATATGGATAAAAGATATATATATATATATATATATATATATATATATATATATATATATATCTATATATATATGTATGTATACACATAATTTTATTATATACACTTATGGAGAAAGGATATTTAACAAGTAAATAGTGCCTGCTGTAAATTCACATATAAAGTATCATGAGTAATAATTATCGGCCATTTGGTGACGACTTGCGTTGTGTATAAACTATAGATATTCTCAATTATTAATACGTGGTAATTTATTTTATTTGAGACTCTAGTTTCAGGATAATATTTTGAGAAAGGTATTGCAGTCGGTAGATATCTTGTGCTTATCAGCGATACAAATAGTATGGTTACCGGTGTATCTGCGAACAATTTAGTTTTTATAGGCAATATGTACATTTTCTGGAAAAATTTATTGACAATTGAATTCTTTTTCATTAGATACATTGTACATAATTTATTTAAAAAATTCGTTTTTACTCCCTTAATCATTTATATTACTTTCGAAAGACTGAATAGATTTATTAAAAAATTAATTTGAATTACATTTTGTATTACTTTTTGGAGATCACATTTTGAATTACTTTCTGTCAAATGTTTATTTAATCATTTAGAGACTATAGAAAAATATTACGTATTGCTTAAATACAAAGAAATAAATAAACGTTATAAAGATATTTCTTTGAATATTCTTGTAAAATTACTCATGGTTGATGGTTTGACGGTTGAAAACACCGGTGTATAATATTTGAATTCACTAATGTCTATTATTTATGAGTGTGTGTTTCGCGAGTATGCAACCGCGAAAAATAATAACTTTTCATCCGCGAAATAAAACAAACCTTATAAGGAAATTTAATCTTGGTACAATTCACGATCTCGCGATGTTTATAATTCGGAAAGGATAGACAGTTATCCAAACTGTGTACAGATTATATATGTATCTCTAATTTTCTTTTTCTACGATTTGGGGGAAGTTACAAATATATATATATACCGTATATAGTGGGTAAATAAATAAAAAGGGCCGCAAAGCAATTTTTATTTCGTCCGCGTTTACCCGCTATTCGGGGTATTATCTCATTGCGAACGCCGAGTTGCAGATCGTAAATATTTGCGTGTATATAGAGAAAAAGCTTCGCCACAAGGAGAGTATAGTTTAGCTTCGAGAAAGCCTGCTCCTTCTTCTTTCTCCCTCGGTTTTCCAGGTGCGTATACATACGGGAACGACGCGGCGATCGGTCGTTCTATTTCATTTCATTGCTACCACCCCCTGCACGGCCACCCAGGACGTAGGCGAGTATCGCGGGCGGTGGTGGTGGTGGTGGTGATGTTGGTGGTGCTGGTGGCGGAAAGTAAGGCCGGAAGATTTCTCCGGGGCCTCCGTCTATATATATATATATATATATATATATATATATATATATATATATATATATATATATATATGTAGGGCTTGCATAAGACAGCGCCGGCGGCGTCTCCCAAGGCTCTCGCCGGGTACATATATATTGCGAAATTTAATCTCCGTCATAAGTAAACGCGCGCCCGTGCAGAGGGGCGGAGAACGGTGAGGGGGGCGCGGCGGCCTCGGGGGAGGGGTGGCGAGGGGTCGGCGTAGGGATCGCGAGCTAGTCCCCCGTCGGGAATGCAAATTACCCGCCTTTTCACCTACGCCCTCCCTCCTACTCCCTCGCAGCCCCGCGGGTGCGTTTAAGCAAGTGCTTGATCCCCCCCCCACCCACCTTCCTCCCTGCATCCACCGCAAAGGCCGAAATCGGCAGCCTGCGCGAGCCTCCGCGTGGACTGTTGCGCCTTACCGCGAACCTTTCCGCATCCGCATGCGCGGGGTAAAATTTTCGCAGCGAGCACCCAATTGATAAATATATAAATTATATATATATATATATATATATATATATATATATATATATATATATGTACATCGTAATGCAGATCGCGGCACTCGAGAGCGACGAATTTCATGGAATTTTTTATGAGAGAAAGAGAGAGGAAAAGAGAGAGAATGAGAATAGGGTGATATGTATTTCTCCCGAATATGTTAGCTTTATAATATTGAAAAATTATACGGTAGTGAATATATATATATATATATATATATATATATATATATATATATATATATATATATAAATGTGCGGAATGCAGCATCAAAAACTGAATTGGATTTGATCACATATAATTCATATATACGTACGCTGTCAAAAACGCTAAACTCTTTGTATGATTTTTGTTTCAAATTAAATCCAGTAATTATCTTGAATCTGATAAGTTAGATGCCAGCAGACTTTCGATTTAAATTCTGCATTCACAAAATCTATATTACAAATTTTTTTCGCAATATTACTCGATTCGCCATTGAAATAACTTTGAACCGGACATAATGAATCCGAGATCCAGATTCAACTAAAAAATATAAGGATGTGTGGATATGTTTATTCATTCATCGAAATTTTTTTTAAACTTTATGATATCTATGAATGTTTTTATATAAATTTACTTTTCTTATTTGAAATTTCGATCTTACTCTTACCTGAACTCTCAGGTCTTTTTTGTGATTTCAATAAAAATGAACGAGTCTGCTGTTTATGACTGTACTTTGGCGAACGCTCGATTGATTCGAAATTCACATTTTTCTATAAATTTCAACTTTTAAACAATCGAGTATTCTTACGAGTTAAATCGTAAATACCAGCGATACAAAAATATGCCAATTTTCTTGAACTCGAAACATATAAAAGAACGGCAAGCAGGTAAATTGAAATATTTACTGTACTATTCAATTTTGAATTTTATCACGCAATCAGATAAATGAAAAGAAGAAGCGAAAATGGACGGGTGACTAATTTATAATTAATTTGGAGTGACGAGCGACTTGAACGAGCTGCCGTCGCCACCGCCGCCGCCGCCAGTATCTCGACCGGGCGGATCTCGTCCCAAGCCAGCGCGATAATGTATTCGGCCCTACCGTGAGCCAAATATAATTATTTACGGATATTCTCGGGAGATAGGAGGGAGGGGGGGTGTAACGTCTGAATAAGCGACTCCGACGAGACTTGGTTACGGCAAGCATGCGCTTATTATTCGGGGTAGATATATATATATATATATATATATATATATATATATATATATATATATATAAATGATTTACCCAATTTGCTGAGGATATATACAATTGTGAAGTGTTACTCCCGAGGCAGAGCGAAGGGGCGTTTTAATGAAAGGAGAAAGAAAAAACTGCTTCTCTTGAGAATCTTACGGGGCGTAATGAAAATTGAATACATTTAGTGGAGAAAGCCTTGTAAATTTTAATTAATACTCAGCGGAGTTGCGGACTCATTGCGAAATAATTGAAATTTCTTCAATATCGTTTCCTTTATGGGAGTCATTATTCATCGAGTCGCAAATAGTGGCCGATGGCTCGTTGGAAAATGCAAGATGTGCTTGTAACAATAAATTTTATTAACGCGAAATAGACAAAAAAAAAAAATACATTAAACTTTTAAAACAATCCGGAAAATCATATTGCAATTATTCATTATTCCAAATTTATTATAAAAATCTGATCGGAATATAAGGAAATCTCGCATATTAAAAAGTTATTTGAGATTTACATCCCATTATTGCTCGAATGAACCATTGTGTATATCCCGTATATAAAAGCCAAAAAGTCCAAATCTGAAATGAGGAAATAAAGCGCGGCTAAAAGAAAAACGCCCACCGCCCCCGCGCGGAAATATATCTGTATAGCAGTCCATCCGTACAATCTCGAGGATATAAATAATTCGAATTTTAATTTCCCGGCACTCGTTCCTTCGCACCGTCTCCTCCACCTCCTTCCCCATACCCCTGCCCGACTCGCTGTTTCGACCCCTCTTCCGCCTCCCTCGCAACGCATAGTGCGACCACCTCCGGCCGCGCGTGTAATGCGGAAAAGCGATCACGTACGCCTCTAACGTCCCCTCTGTTATTCTCCGGCGATCTAATTAAAATTGCGCTCTTCTCCACCCCTCCTCTTCTTCCCTCCGCATCCTCGACTTGTTTGCTACTCTGGTTCGTTGATTACGAATGCGCGTCGTTGCCGTTTCGCGTTTCGGTCCTCAGCTCTCTCTCTCTCTCTCTCTCTCTCTCTCTCTCTCTCTCTCTCTCTCTCTCTCTCTTCTCTCTCTGTCTCGTTCTCTAGCTACGAGTCCGCGTTTTACAAGAGTAATAAACAGATTTATAATATAGATAATTCAGAATTTGGATTGCGACCGATGAATTAGAAATGGTTGCGTATGTAATGCTGTTCTTTTTGTTGTTCTGGGCAGTGACCCAATTCACTAAAATTTAAATAAATACGAATATTTTTGATAAGCACGTATAACATAACTTGTTCTTTCATAAATTATGCTACTGTCAAAATTTAGGATAATCTATTCAATGACTAGTAAATCCTCTCATGATTCAACAAGTTCTAATAAATTATTGAAAAATTATTATGATCAAATAATAAGGATTTATTGAATTAAGTTTAATAAATTATATTATATTACTACTACTATATACATACTACCGATAACTACTTACAGTATACTGTAAGTAGTTATCGGAAACTGCTTTCAATAAGTAAACAAGTAGAGTGGTCTTGGACCCTTCACATAAATTCCAATTTTGAATAATAATATCGTGTGGAACAATTTTTTTTTCAATGAGTCCTATTTCATCTCCTGATCAGAACTATTCAATAAATCTATTTTGTATTTTACATTCCTTTTGAATTGTTTACAATCCTATCGTGTAAATTCGAGAATACGATTTTTTAAGATCGTAATTTTTTCAAATTAAATTCAAATTCCTTAAGAGTACAAGTATTGAAATTATCAAAAGCTTTTTTTCTTGAAGAGATCGTCATTTGATGAATTGTACATTTTACTGAGCAGAAGTTCAGCGATAATTAAATGAGAAACTTTTCGAAACCATGTTTTTAAATTTATTAAATAGTTTATCTTAGTTTGAAAGACTGAAATCCGAAATCATGAAAATTCTTGATTTAATATATGAAACAACTTTAACGATACTTTAACATTCATGCGCTTCGAAATTATTGATCGATGACTGTAATAAAATTTTCACAGCATAGAAAAAATTTTTACAAGGAAACAACTTATTGCACAACGATATCTGTGATAAGTTTTGAGAGTGAATATGAGTTGCATATGATTGAACACGCCAAAAGTCCATTTCACTTTTTTTGCTTCGATTTGAATGACTTTTTACTAGAAAAATAAAAAGGCCATTTGTAACATTTATACAACCATTATATATTTGATAAGTTTTTTTTCATCGTAGTTTTTAAAATCATCTTTAAATTACTCTTTTCATTACAAGATTTATTTAATAAATGAACGAAAGAAATGAAAAAATTGTTCAAAATCCACGTGTATCTAGTAAAGACATAATACACTCTATTTTTTATAAATTACTTTTTTCCTACCGGATCGATTTCTCCGAGAATCGCCCAATTTATATATATATATATATATATATATATATATATATATGAGAGCGCGAGAAGACCTTGGCACGTATTTCTAATATGGATTGATCGAGATTATTAATGTAGTGTGCGGGGAGGGCAGGGGGGTTGGGGTCGAGATTCTTGACAGGCGGACGGTCCGCCCCCCCCATCTCTCCCGTCTGGCGCGTTAACAGAATTTCTATATAGCGGCGAACGCGAGGAGAATAAGTTTCCGGGGATAATTCAAGTGGCAGGGCGTAGCGGCTGTATATATGTACATATAATATCGAGTTTTTTTTTCGGGGTATGATTAGCTGCTATACGCGATATGTAGCGCAGTAGTATATCAACGCAGATACATGTATTTTCGCGGCTTGTGATGAGCACGCGGGGGGGGGGAGGGTCGCTGAATTCTGATCTAAAATTTTATATTATAGCGACCGTATAGAATGCAATTCTTTATATTGTATACGAAAGTAAAATATGTCAGGAAAGAGAATATCATAGTATTAAGGATAATCATTTTATGTACAACATTTATTGTATTGAAATTAATATTTTCTTGAAAGAACCATTTGTACGATCGATTTTACAACGAGGAAAAGAGATATTACTAGAAGATTATCTGAAAATTACTAGATCGACAAGCATAGTACGCCACAGAATCTGTCGAAATATTATCAAAGAAAGTTGGATCGTTTTAATCTTCAAAGTATTTCAAAATGTTTGATACTTTTACTTTAATCATCTTATACATTTTGATAATTAAAGATCATCTGATTTATTTCTAATCCTTCACTCATATTCCAAATTGAATTATTGCATATAGGTTGACACACCAACAATAGTTAGTCAAGCCGATAAAATAATATATATATATATATATATATATATATATATATATATATATATATATGTATATGTATATACATTCAAAAGCAAATTGCTCTATTCAGCTTCTACGCACACGTCGACTGCCAAGCCGCGTTTCTCTCGCTCGATTCCATTTTACAAACTCAGTTTATTTACATCTCTTAAAGCAAAAGCATGGCAATAATATTATTTCATGTACGCATCCAGCTACCATTGTTAACGCGCCCATGAAGAAACAGTGCTCTTTCAGTGCAACGCCATACGGGCGGTTCCAATTTCAAATTTTAAATTCGTTTCCAAATCCAATGTAATCACATAATATATATATATATATATATATATATATATATATATATATATATATATATATATACACGCAATATTCAAGAGAGCTTCTGCTCCATTCTATTAATGGACATCTATTCCGACGAGAATGATCGATCATTTTTTTTTGCCCTACTCGAACTTTTAAAGTCGAGCGTTTTTTCCACGATTCGCGTTAAAGCATCGGTCCCGCCGTTAAAATAGGAAAACTGGAATGCCAAGTGCCATCGTCGCGGCTCTCGAGTTCGCGCGCCGGCAAAACGCCTTTAATAAAGAAGGACTTAACGCTACCGTGCCGCGGCTCTCTTCTCATTTTCTTTTTTCTTTCCTATCCGAGGAAAGCTTGAATAGTACCCGGAGTCGGGGGCGCAGGGGGGGAGGCACTCGAATAAAAGTCGAGAGGAAAGAAAGACTAATGAGACGTACCGGGGCGTAAGCCCAATGCGCAAAAGAGGGAAAAAACCGATAGGTAGGCTCTCTCCCTCCCCACCCGGCCCGGGAGAAACAACGAAAAGGCAGACGCGGAGGAAATTTTGCAGGTTCGGAGTTCTGGCTGGGTTGGAATTTGCGAAAAACGAGTCTGTCGCCTCCGCGGCCACTCGCTCGCCCTGTATTAATCCGGTATTCAATTGCACGGGTGCTATTTTTTCGAGCCCAGGCGCGGTCGGGGAATGTAAAAGAAATCGAGGAGAAGAGTCGTTCGAATATATAGTTTAAAGTAGCCTGTGCGAAGAACGGCTACTATTGATTGTGGGAGCTTGGAGGCACTTTTACTTCTTTGTTTTCTGATACTTTATTGGCCGCACGAAGAAGGAGAAAGTTTCTTGTTGTATATATATATATATATATATATATATATATATATATATATATATATTATATATATTTATATATTTATATATATACTTATACTTTTATAGTTACATATACAGTTTAATTGCTAAAAATAATTTTTGCTAAGACTCTCATTTCTATTCCATAATATTGATAATGATTATTTACTTCTATCTTTGAGAATGTTGTTACGCACTTAATCTATTTATCGGAAGCCACGGTTTGGTCCGTGTAAATAAGGGGAGTGCACGAAAATTCGTACGTCAAATAATGAGCGCCGGACTAATTTAATGGTTCGTTGCTCAAAAAGTAAGTAATGGCTAAAAATAGGCGCTTTGAAGCATTTGTTTTTGACTGGATCTCGGAACTTGACAAATGTAATTTGGAATTTCAATTTTTACATTCCGATTGATTAGTTAGTATCTTCGGTAAAATTTGTATAAATGTAACAAAGTTAATTAATAGCGATGAATAGCATAGCATTCTAAAAATAACTATTGGATCAGTTGTTAATAGAATTAATAATACATTATTTGATTACTTAACGTAGTTTATAATATTTAGACTTTTTATTAAGTATCTTACTGAAATACTTTACTAAATTACTGTGATTATCCAGTAATATTTCTCAACCTTAAGAAGAGAGTGATTTAAACTCTGATATATTCTACGCCAGTGTATTCGAGAAAAAAGTTCCAGTTCACTGGAGTGACTTTATCTCAATGACAACATAATTCAGACAATAATTTGTCACCAAAAGCAGCAGTCCTTGGCATGGCCAGTAAAAACATCGGATTCTTTACCACTTGGTAAACGCTAGACACTGGCTTGCACGCGCGTGATTCAGCTATGCTCCAGCTTCCAAGTTCGAAATTCTCGTCGTAGTGCGAGAGAAGTTCCCGAAACAATTTTTCAACCAGTGTTTACCGAATTTTTCGTTGTCGGAATTCGACCTCGTTCTCTACTAAGGAAAAATAGTAGCAAGGAGGAAAAATGCAACCATGTGTGCAGGATGTCTCGAAACACATCCGATGCGAAGACGTAAGATTCAATCACGAAATAAAAAGGAACCGCTTCTCACTTAATATATTTGTAAAGATATACTTGATATATATAGAAAATGCATCGTCATCGGTGCAGTATACACAAGCATGCGATCTTGGACGGGAGTTCGAGGGGCAATCATTACACACTCCGTTGACTAACATCGCATGGCATAAATAGCAACACGCGCATGAAATTAGAGCGACAATGGGGATTTTAACGATCATCGAATTTCAGGGTCCCAAGTTGGATCAGCCATCGGGAATCGAGATTAGCCAATAAAATGTACATAGGAATAGTTGAAAGCTTTGTAATATTTCCTTTCACGTATTGTAAATATAATTTTTTCTTTACCTTAAATAATCAAAAAATACCGAGTTTTTTCCGAAAAATCGAAAAATACCGAAAATTTTCCAGCAAATACATTGCGAATAGAGGCTTTTTTCGGATAGAAGGAAAGTTATTCACTGAGTGTAACGGTGGGATTTGCATATTTCGAAAACAATTTGAAAATTTCCAATTGGGAGCTTCGTCTATGGAAATGACCGGAGACTTCACTACCGATATGAGTTTAATCTAAATATTGGACCTACATGATTTATGCCTCTCGTGTCAAGTTCTAAATTCAATTTATATTAGCTCTATAAATACGTTTTCTTGAAAAGTATTTTTGCGAAAAATGCCACTGCATTATTTTATCTAGTTATTTATAATTCCTTATAAAATATTCTCATATCAAAATTGTATTTTTACACTACCTAACCGAAGACTATATCATTAAATCAGCGATAATAGTATATTCATCCACGTGGTTCAGTAAAACGCATCGCGTTACAATTTTGGCCATATGAGATCCGATCCGATGCGTGCGTTACTCAGCGATATAATTATCGATTTGGCAATTAGCCTCCATCAATTTAATGATCGCTGTTTGCTTGTTTACAAGCACCCACTTCCCCATCCTATCTCGCTTAATGACTGTAGAAACAGACCATCATCATCAATCGTCGTAACAGCCCGTCTTGACCCAGATCGACGACGGCTCGTCCCGATGCAGCATCTTTCCTTCCCTCCTCTATTCCCCACCCCGATAAACAGACGCACCGTAGGAATTTAAATTAACCGGCATAGATTATATTAATATACAGGATTTATCTTGTATATAAATATATATATAGATATATATGTATAAATGTATATATGCATATGCACTCACCATCATTCCCGTGGATACGGCGATGCCGCGTCCGCAGTAGGTGTTGGGTACGATGTCACCGAAGCCGACGCTCAGAAAGGTGATTGCTATCAGCCACATGGCGTTTAGGAGATTGGCGTGCTCCTCGTCGTGGAACCTGGTGGCGTAGAAAAGGAGTAAAAAAAACATATTTCCAGGTAGATGATGGAGGCTCGGATAAACATCTCAACTTTGTAGGATTATATATATATGTGTATATATATATACGCATGTGTGTGTCTATGTATCTGTGTGGGTGCGCGTTTGTAATAGACATTGAGTCAGGGAGCACGGACCAAGGTCGAAATTAAAATCCGAAGATTTAGGTGATTTCGGCGCGAAGAATCCACGAGAATTAAAGTTTCCCCCAAAGCTTTCCTCGCTCACGCGTCACCTGGATTGAATTATGCGCTGAATTGAGGTCGCGTCCACATATATCAATGGTTATTTGTTATGCCTTCGATAGAGGATCGATTATAGACTTATAGGGTGATCTGTGCAGAAGCAAATGGAAGCTGTTGCAGTATAGAGGACTCGTTTTATACATCTTTGAGTGCCGTTAAGTGCAGTTTTAAAGTCTCGTCGATATATGGTTTTGAAATATATGCTTGATTAAAGCACTTCAAGCGATGAGTTTTTTCTTGCGTTTACATGAGACGAGAGAAAATTACGCGAGATCCGAATGAAATTTAAATTAAAAAGCCGTTGAACTTATGGATGCCCATCGATTATATATATATATAAAGGGCTCTGTGAACTTTTAACATCTGCAAAAATTTCAAGAGTGTACACGAAGGCCGGCGATATAAAATATTATTTGCTTTATTATATGAAAACAAAAAGACCGATACATCGGCCACGGTATCTGAGGCGGTAAATTAAATTTTTCCACTCAATTTTCTATACAGCCACGATCTGAGGCATCGAGATTAAAAGTATACAAAGGTAAAGTAAATTGTTCTGAATTGCAGATCTTAACGCTTGAAATTAGTAGTTTAGCAAGGAGAAACGATATTATAGTAATATGCGGTTCGTTAAAAAATTATTAATTCATAGACGAACGATCGGAAAACCACTTTCTTTCTACTCTTTGCCATATGTAGGTTGAATGCACTTTATTCTTACACATTTATATGTCGGATGGCTTCGGGTCGTAACTTCTTTATAAATATAAAATGTTGCAAAGATGTTTTTGCTGTCACAAAGTAAGCGGCTAGCGGAAGAGTTCTTTTGAGTACAAAGGCTTACACTTGTATCAAAGGATATTTTTTTTAATAAAAAATAATTGGATTTTTGCATCGGTTCCTTTCAAATAATCTAATTTTATAAATAAATAAATATATATAGTCATTATTTACCGTGCAGCTTTTATTCGTTTAAATCCTAATAAAATGAATAAATTTCAAACGATCGTAATAAAACATAAATAATTCCACTTTGATTTTATATGGAATCTTGTGGCAATATTCAATTTATATACAACCCCAGTAATGAACGCTCGTGTAACCCGCTCACTTCCGATTTCCACGTATACACGAATATAATACACCGTCGTTTGTGCGCTTGCGTCAGCGAAACCGCTTCTATATATATATAGAGCTCGGACTATTCTATGTGGAAGGCGTGCACGTTGTATCTGACTGATGTTTCGCTATTCTACGGAACGACGAGAAGTGCGCGCACAGCATATCCCGCTCTCTCTCTCTCTCTCTCTCTCTCTCTCTCTCTCTCTCTCTCGCTCTGTCTGTATGTGTATATACGCGCGGCAAACCGGAGCTCCAACCCGATGCCGCATCCGGCGCGGCGGAGCGCCCCAAAGGAACCCGGTAAATGGATACGCGTGTACGCTATCGTCAGGCGAGCCGATGCGCGGGCGCGCGCCGCGCTCGCTTCCCTACTTCCGCTTCCGAGCCTCATAATCATAATGATAATGCGCGCGGCACGCGAGCGCGGGCTTCGGGCGGGCTTCGTTTTAATTCTCGCGGCAATTTCGCGGTCGGCCAGGGCGAGGGGAGAATTCGCCTCGTATATTAGCGCGGGACCCGTCCGCGACGGCGGCCGCACCGCGCTCGCAGTTCGTATGAACGACGAGCCCGAGCGTGTACCCCTGCTTTGACGTGTTGCGGGATTGGAGCGTCGGGGGGGGGGGGGTCGGAGAGGCGGCAATTATATATAAACACCCGGCTAAAGAAGGAAACTCTCGTCTGAGAATTTTTGGTATATGAAATTTCAATTGTGAGGGGTGCAGAGGTCGGGTGTCGAGGTGGCGCTTATGAGTTCCCAAAGCCTTTTTTTTCTCCTTTTCCATGCCCCGCCCCCCTTGTTTTCCGGACTGCGAGAACCCTCGAATATTTGAATATTTAAAGCTCGCAGTGGAAATATGGAACGTTACTCACGTTTTCTCGCTTTCGGAATGGTCCGCCCTTTTTTCATATTATAGGGACGGTGTGGATCTTCGATGCGAAAGGGACCGTGATAGGAGGTGGGGCTATACGGAATCAGTGGGAAATACGTGGACCGAATAATCAAAATATTGTACTCCCCTCGTTTTCCCACTACAATCTAAAAGTCGTCCAGTATTAAAGGTTAAATGATTTATGATCGTTTTTATAGGTCAGATTTTTCCCTTTTTTAAAAAGTCTCCTTTAGATTTTGCATAATAAAAAAGATCTATAGATATGGATTAATAATTCCTCCATAGTAAACGTTAAGTAGATACATAATAAGTCTTTTTTATACAGCGATAAAGTGCTCGGTTAATCGCCAGATTTCATCAAGCCGCGCGTAAAAAAAGTATATATATATATAAGCTTTTATAAATGAGCGTCTTGATTTCGGTATTAAGTCGTCCGAACTCTATTACATCCACAACTTTTCAAGCCTGTTGCGCTCATTCCTCGCGAACTATCCGCTCCTTTATTTCGTCGTAATTGGCGCGGCAGTTAAGAGCTTTTATAAATCAATCGAGACTTTTCATTCGATTTCAATTATTCTGATCGAAATTCGTTCCAAGTTTGTTGGATTAAAATTCTTCGTTAAGATATTTTAAGTACGAGTAACTATTGTAATTCTTCAATGTTCAGAAACAGCACTCCTTTACACATATCACTGCTGCGCAATTTTTAGAAATCATTATTGAATACTAGGATGCTACTCTCCCTTCCTTGTACCAAAGAGAAATATTCTTTCTGCCTTCAGTATAGGCGATATTTATTACGACTGTCAATCATTTTCTTTCATAAGCACGTGCGAGTGCTATAGCGACATTATTGACAGCCTCACGGTTTATCCTGTCAAATTATATATGAGAAGAGAACAATGACGAACTCAATAAAAATAATTACCGATGACCAAAAATTGAAACAAAACAAAGAACGACAAGCGAGCATCGTTTATATCTTACTGTGAGATGCTGCGTTCTAATCGATCGAGCACTTTCTTCTTCATGAGTATTGTGCAATCTGTATTTGAATAATACTCAAAGAAAAAGTGAAATTGGGAAACTTAGGATGCGATGATTTGGAATTTGTAGGTTGAGGTCGTGTTGCGATTGAGACGTTATATTTGTGGTATGTTGTTGAAAAGCTGTCGTATTGGTGTATTATTCTGCCAATGCAAAGAACTGGCTTGCGAGCTAGAGAGCGAAAGGGCTCAATAGATTTGTTCTTCTAAAAACTAGATATAGAACATTACCGCATATCGTTCGCAATTTACTTTTTTCGCAAATACTATCATCTGCGCCGTAGCTAAGATCTGTCGGAGAAAGCTCACCTCTCGCACTGCCTGAGGGTCCACGAGGCGATGATCCACAGGGACACCATGAACACGAGCAGCACCGTGCCCGGGCAAATGGTCATCAGGGTCTTGAGCACGAAGCGCGTATTGAAGTTGATCCGATTGAGGGCCCCGATGCTCCTCGACGACGCGTCCGTGAACAGCTTCGAGTGCAGCAGCATCACCCGGCAGATGAGATAGAGCCTGAGGAACATGGGCAGCGAGAGGGTGACGTCGTAAGGCACCCATTTCGATCCGATGTCGCCGCCCTTGTTGGCCAGCTTCGTCGTCCAGAGGAAGTAGTACTCGCCCGGAATTGGATGTACCGCGCATATCGCCAGCTCGAGGGAGATCTGGGAGATGCGCTGCCACGTCATCGCGATGCGCCAGTCATCGGCGCAGTTATCGATCATGAATAACTGGAAGCATATAAAATATGTATATATAAATAGTGTCAGTCTTACGATCTCGTTAAGAAATCCTAAAATCGCAAGGCCTTTTCAGCGAGCATTTTCGATTACTATAGCGCTGGATTTGGATGCCATGGACGTACAATATTCATTTAGCGATTCATTGCTCCTGACGAATTCTCAAAATATAATACTTTTAACAATGAGCATACGCGATTTGTTCTCGAAACATTGCGGATAATCGATGTAAAATTAGAATGTTGCATAAAAATAAATTTGAATTGAAATGAATTATTTTACGATAGACATACCAATGACATACGTAATTAGATCATAATGTATTCATTGCTAAAAATTCGAATTCAGATTTTACAATTCATTCCTCTTTTAAGATGTAAGTGTATGAAAGACGATGTTATTTCAATGACAGACAATGAAATTTAGATTTATCATTTAACAAGAAAATAAGAAATACTTGTTATTTATTCAACAAAAATGTTCGGATATATAATCAAATTAGGAGTATAATCGTCTTCTCAAAGATAGTTTCAAACTTTTTCTAACACATAACTATTTGTAAAAAAGAATTATGCCAAGTCTTTTACAATTATTTTCGGCTAATTTCTATTTTCTCTTCCGTAATTCTCCATTGAACGCATTCCAAAATTCTATTTTAACATTCAATCTGTAATCATTATTTTAACGCTCCCAACATTGTCGCTAGGTGGAAATATCTATTTCCGAGGAAAGTAAGGAACAAAAGCGGATGAAGTATGAGGCTTGGAAAAGGACTTTCCAATTAGGTTTTTGGCACAAAAGTGAAGAATAGAGCGGTTACACATACGCGCTCACATACATGAAGCTTTTATACAGTTTTACGATTGTTCGTAAATGAGTACCCAGATTGTTAATGTTGAATCTGGAACTTTTTAAATTATCTCACAAGTCAAGGCCGCTGCTGATGTTGACCTTGAGCTTTCCAAAGTACGGTTATAAGTGAATTACAGTTACAATATTTTTCTTTTGTAAATTACCGTGGTACAAATAAATTTCGGTGACATATTTTATCTCGAACAATTTTTCTATATGGCAATTTACAATTTACCGGATTATTGAATTAAACTCAAAGCTCGTTGGAAGTTGAGAAATGAACAAAAACATTACAGGAAATTGTACTGTAAACTACCCGAAAATGTAAAATTGATATTTCGAAAACCAATAAAGTTATGTTTTTATATTTTTTTTCATCGTTTTTCATCTGTCTACGATTTTTAAATTTAATTTTATATCATTGAACAAAAATTTATGAGTGATACAATTTTACAGTGTCATTTTTGAGACTGAAACATTTTAGTCAAAAACTTCATAACTTACTCTAAGTGGAACATGCAATATATAAAGAAAAATCAAAATGTTTATAAATTGTATATCTTATATATATGTATTTATTTATTTCAATTATTCAAATGTTTGTTTTTTCATAACAAAGAAAAATACTTCACTACGATATTTAATCAAGTTTTCGTTCCTTTGTAAAAGACTCTTTGATGTTATAGTATAATATAAGCACAAAGGTTTGTACTGCTATCATATCTTTTAGTAATCTTTTTGAAGCCCAAGGGATTAAATTATTGGAACGTAATCCCGATTCACAGAAATACGTGTGGATTACATAAAACTGGCTCAAGTTCTTTCAATGTCAAAGGTAGCTAATTTAAATTAAGTTTCTATGTCATTTCATATAAAATCCGACCATCTTAAGCTAATCATATTTTATTTTTCTGAAACAGCTGGTCGTACATAGCTGAAATATCTAATTCATCCATCTACAACGGAACGTCTCCCCCTCCCGAGAACCGTGCAAATGCAAACACCTTAATCGGGCGCGTTCAAAATATTCGAAAATATCCAGTGCATTCAGACTCGCTTAGACCCTATAAAACGACGAGTTTCCCGAGAAAATGAAGTTTTCCACCCGAACGCAGCACCGCGGGGGTGGATGGAGCAGAGAGTCAGGGGGAAATCTCGCAAGTCCTGCTCCAACAAGTCGATGTATATATATATATATGTGTGTGGGTGTGTGTGTGTGTGTGTGAACCCTCCCCTCCATCCATCCAAGTTCCAGTATATATAGTACCGCAGAGGTTGGGCCGGCAACTTTTAGCTGGCTCGGCAGGCTGGGGTAGAGCAGGGCATACTAGGGTTAGAGCACGCGACAGAGGTCGAGGCGAGAGAAAGAGGAATGGATGGAACAACCCTCCGGAGAGGACTTCCGTCGTGCCGCACTCCAATAGAAGAGAGTTAGAAAGAGAGAACAAGAGAGAAAGAGAGAGAGAGAGAGAGAGAGAGAGAGAGAGAGATAGAAAGTGTGGGGAGGCCGTGGTGAGGGGAGGAAAATTGGGCGCGGGAGGATTTGTTGCTAAAGTGGTTGAATTAAAACGTGAAGCTCTCGGGTAACTTTGGTCCTATCCCTCTCTCTCTCTCTCTCTCTCTCTCTCTCTCTTTCTCTACATACACACACACACTCGTGCTCGATCACACACACGCATATACACTCACTCACATTCACATGAATATAGTGGATTCGATTATTTTCTTTCTTTTTTTATTCTTCACCTCTCTCGGGTACTCGGGTCTTAACGAATTTTTTCATCCCCTCTATATATATTTAATTGCCAGAGAAAAGACGCAAGTTTACGTAGCGCTTTTGTTCTTTTGGCCTTGATCGATAACCGTACAAGAAAAATCTATATTTGGCTCCAATGAATTTATTTTTATATAAATCGGTGGGAAGATCGAGAGTAGTAAAGTAACATGCAGTAAATTTGACTTTAATTTCCGCACGATTTACAAATATATAATATATATATATATATATATATATATATATATATATATATATATATATATATATAATACATATACTTCTGATGCATACCTTTAGCAATGAAATATTTAATACGTTTCACACCTGAACTTCACTCGTATATCGTTCTTGAATAATTAATTGAACATTCGAGTATGCACGTATAAATTATTATTAAATTACCCCGATTAAGATTTTTACATTTTGTTTACGCACTTTTTGAGAACGTATGCACTATGTTAGATATTATATACATATATATACATACATACACACACACACACACACATATAGTAATTTTGTGGTTTCGTATGAATTAATACATAAAACGCGGTGTATATTTAGTTTTATGATCTGTCTTAAATTTCATTTAATACGCGCGTAAGTTAATAAATTAAAACTTTAATATAAAACTTTAAAAGGCATCCTCTTAGAATAGTAAATCAAATTAAGATTTTCCGATAAGTTAAAAAACTTATATAAAATTATAGCCTTAAAGGCTCACATAAAATAAACGACAATTTTCTTTTGAAGAAAGTAACGAGGAAACTTTCAGTAACCGGCCAGCGAGCTTTGTTAATTACTTCTTGTATATAATAACACTTATATAAATTGGAGCGGAAATTGAAACATTATTGTAACGCAAGTATAAAATACTATAGATTAAAGTTGGAATGCCGCATGAATACTAAGTACAGAAAATTATGATATCCGTTACGTTAGTTGCACAATTCCTCCCCGAACTTTGTCTGAAAGTCAGAAAAAAAAAATTATAAAGTTTCTCGGTTTTCTCGATCGGGAAGAAGATATGGGATTTAAAAAAGATATAGGGCGTCGTATGGATCCTTTAAGAAATTGCCGCGCGACCCAGATGTGTCTTTAGAAATCATTACGAGAAGTGATAAATATTTGTACAAGTTTCGTTTCTTGTTAAAACGTCCTAGTGACGAATCGGGCTAGATAAACTAATGTATCAAACATAGTAATTATAATCAAAATTTGTCGAAGAATCTTCACTAAAGTTCATTTTTAATTAACAATCTTTGTTCAGATTATATTTTGTCTTAAATTAATCAACGCGTACTTTCAAAGAAATTAAAATGTGGAAAATTTACAATTAATAATATCATTTGATAATTTCATTTGATTTCATAAATATAGAAAAATTCAACAATCGTGCATTACGATTTTTTATAAAATAAGACCCGGATCTGTTTTATAAAATCCCCTTTGCTTGATTTTCTTTTTGATGTTGTTCAATTTTTAATAATTCATGAAGCAAAATTAATTTTTCGATGTAACTATATAGAACGCACGTCAATTGCATTAAATTTCCACTTATATAAGCGAAGCACTTTTTCATTGCAAATAGGAAAGTTGATGGTTTTCGGCATTTTATTATACTATGAAAATGGTTTACTGTGTTGATAGTACACAGGTGAGAAAAGTTTGCCCGGTGCCAAAACCCTTTTTCTCCTTATTTTTTTTATTTATTTATTTTTTTTAATAACAAGCGAACCTATATTCACGCTTGAAATTTGATTCGGTGAAAAATGCAGCGTTCGTTTTTCGCTAAAACAGAACTGCATTGTTCATTTTTTCAGTTTCACTGCATTGATCACCTTTTAGTACTGATTCGAATTTCGCGGGTATATAAATAAATTAAGCCTTTCACAATAGAAAGAAAAAATATCTTTGTTTTGTTCTGGATCTGATCCAAAGCGCGAGAAAAGCGCGCAACTTTGTTCATAAATAAATTATCTGCGGACCACTAATAATGCATTAAACGTACGAATACATTTTTCGATATCGTTCGCTGTCGGCGAATATGATTGCGAGATTCATTTTTTATTATCGGATGCACACGACGGTCTAGAGCCATAAGCTTTTACGAGCTTTCTTCGCACGGTAGATGTGAACTTGTGACTGAGCTTGGGGTAAAATGCTTCTAAAATACAACAATAGAAGAAAGTACAACTGCCACATAATCGTGTTCATCAAATATATCCATTGTTTTACGTGTTATAAAGATAGTTAGGTCGGTGAAATTATCTTATACGCAATAGCTAGCATGTTGAACAAATAAATTAAAAAATTTGTTTGAATTCATTTTTAAATATCCTGAGGAGTCAATCGAATTCTACTTTGGAAAATTAAAATTAAAATTAAAGTCTTTATATGACCGATAAAAATATTTATTAATGTAATTTCAAAAAGTCGGACATAAGAACAATTTTTAATTTTTAATACATACTTAAGTCTTTATATCATAATATATTACACTAAAGTAACGACAGTCAAAATTAAATTAGAATAAAAGTTAAAAATAATAGAATTAATAAAAATAATAAAATTAAGTTAAATTTTATGTTAGGAAAGGACAATCTGACTGCCCCATTACCTTAAATTTAAATTTAAATTTTATGTCAATTTTTTAAACATAGAATTAAAGATTATTTTTATTTTTTGTATTATTTTTACTTTTTAATCTAAATTAATTTTATTTTTAGCAGTAATTTCTATTTCCGATTTTTTGGAAGTAATCATAAACAAGGATATAAAGAAATACATCTTTTTATATAATTCAACGCACTAAAGTTGACACTTCTCACTCTGAACCTTTTCACTCTCGACCTTTAAATCATGAATATGTAAAATTAATATCTTCTTGTGCGTTCTGAGCATATTATTTTATCATCGAGTGACATGTTTAATGGAATTTTAGCCTATTTCTAAATAAATAAAACTTCTTGAAGCGTAAATGAAAAAATTGAATTGTGTTTTTAAAGATTCAGCTTTGAAAGCTTCAGCGTATAAAAGTTGAGATTTTAAGAGTTTAGAATTCGAGGATCGAAGATTTAAAAGTTGCGTCCACTTCGATGGTTGGAAGATGTGGCATCGTAGGATTGTATTGTCGCGGCAGAAGAGAAATTTTCGAATTTAGGGGTTGCGTTTCGCAATTGAGCAATAATCAAGAGTGGATAACCAGGGCCAAACCAATTTTTTTACGTTCCGGTATAATTAATAGTTATAACTCTTTTGTAAGAGTAACAGCCACCCCCAAATTCGTTTCTCATTCAAAACCTGATTTCATCTCATCTAAACCTTTCTCTTCTAAAAGTGTGGACGGGAAGTCCCATATACAAAATGATGTATTGAGATCGTAATAGCAAATTAATAATAATAATAAATTAATAACTAAATAGTAATAAATATTGATTCCCAAAAACTTAGGCTTAAGGGCCTCATCCTTTTGTATCTTAACTATCACTCGCTTACTTTTTCTCTCATTCGCAATCCTGATCCCGGCAGCAGTCAGACATGGCTATTTAGCAAAAGGTAGCGATAGGGTACGTGCAGTAGTAGTGGAAGCTATACGACTATATTAGGGCTGTATATATATATATATATATATATATATATATATATATATATATATATATATTCTATACGGCTATGCCTTCTCCATTCCCCGCTCGCTAAGCGTCTGACGGAAACAATTGCCCGTCAGCGCCATCGGCCAAGGGAAGATGGATTATTGACACTCACGATCGTATATATTATATATAGTGGCGTGGCTCCACTGTAATAGTAGATTCCAGGACCGCGGGGCGCGCGCGCACCGGCGAGTATTCGGGTCACGTTTCTTTCGCGTATCATTGCCGACGCTCGAAGGGGTGACGACGCATATATATATATATATATAGTGCCGAGAAAGAGAGAATCGAGGATGGATAGGTGCGCGTTCGTGTGTGTGTGTGTGAGAGAGTGAGAGAGAGAGAGAGAGAGAGAGAGAGAGAGAGAGAGAGAGAGAGAGAGAGAGAGATAGTGTATGTGTGTGTTTGCGAGTGTGTGTGTCTGAATGTAGGCATGTATCTATATGTGCAGTACTCCTCTCGGCATTGATTTATCAGGATGGCTTTCCGCGCGGCTTCTCTTTTTCGCCTCCTTTTTCGCACAATCGTCTTTTTCGTCCGTTGGTCCACAAGAGATAAAGATGTTTGCCGGAGTGATTCTCGATCGTTGTCGTTCCCCCGACCCTCAACTGCTCCTCTCGCGTGTAAACTCTCGGATCTCGTATATATATATATATATATATATATATATAAATTAATAAATATTTTTTTATTGGTCTTACAGTCCAATCAATTCAATCTAAAAATAAAATAAAAAATAAAAATAAAAATAAATGTAAGACCAATAAAAAAAATATGTATTAATTTGTATATGGGGAGTCGACATAAGTACAATTAAATTAATATATATATATATATATATATATATATATATATATATATATATGTATGTATATGTATATGTGAGTATAGGTTTCTAACGTAGACATAAATCTCTAACTGACGCTGTACTATATAATAATTTTAAGGTTAAACGGATGGGTAATATTATTGTATAATATAATTATTCAAGTAGCTTGATTTGCTTCAATTGTATTTAGAAAGGCGTTTGAATGCTACTTCAATAAGTTTTTATGGACATTAATTTTTCCATTTCCTTGAAATTGTACTTAAATAACATAATAAATACTGTCAGTTAAATTATAAACGTCAGATCTTTTAATTATTTCGATAACGGTAGGATTAAATTTCAAGCCATGGAAATTGGAGTTGTTAAATAATTTTCTGATACTGTACAAGATTGCCGAAATCAATCTAAATCAAAAAATTTTTACCTTTAGTGCAGAGGTTGCTGTTAGAGTTTCAATTTTTTTCTAACATATTCGAGATTAGAAATTTAACGAAAAACTCTTTTAACTGCCTCAAATTTTATAGTGATTTAATAGATGTTCGAACGACCTTAAAAGTTACTGTCAAGCGCATTATTTTTTTTTTTGCAAATGAATGCATGTCGTTTGTATAAAAGATTTCTAATTTTTATATTGTAGACAATTTCAGGAATAGAATTACTGTACTGTATTGATTTTTCAAATAATTTATGTATTTTCATTAACTTCAATACAAATTACTGGACAATTACATCAAACCAGTTAAATGTTTTATAAAATGAAACTATAGGTTTTGAAAAAAAAATCAACAGAAGATAGTATCTATCACATAGATACGCCATTTCACGCTTTGTTCAAACGCTTGTTCAATCTTTGTTCAAACACTTACGCTTTGTTTACTTAATTGTTAAATGTATAATGCCATAATTTTACAATTATTGATTGATGCTTTCCATGATACACTATAGCAATTAGTTATCAATGTTATTTAATTATCCCCATTAGCAATGGAATCATTTTCATGATACAAGATTAAATCTGACGGTTATGGAAGATAAAATTATTTCCATAAAGCTTTGAAAATTCAAACGTAATTAGAAATGAATCGGAAAAGTTTTTACTTTAATTTTCATACATTCTTCTAGAATATATGAAAAAACAAGAATTTTTATTCTGGTAGCATATATTCTGATGCTACCAGAACTTGATACGGCAGTCGCAGTCAAGCAAAACGTTAAACAAGAACAATATAGCGTTCGTCTATTAATTTTAAGGATTGTATAATATAATATTTATCAGGTGTGTTCAAATTTTTGAATAAATTACAACATTTTTACAATATAAAATTTATATTTCTAAATATTCCTGTTTTAAATAAACTTTAACAGCTTTGTTAAAATGTAAGGAAATTACTTTTATCATTAAAAGGGAACTCTTCTATCGTTTCATTTACCGCGAGTAATGTTATTATTCGTAACAACAAATTGTTAAAAGTAATTATGTACTTAAGTTTTGTAATGAAAACGAGAGTACCTAGCATAAGTAATTCAATTATTGTTATATTTCAACGTATATCATTTGGCTATTCATGTCACATATTATGAAATTGTCACCATGTAATTGCCGAGGCCTATAATTATTTCCATATATATATGCATAGAGAGAGGAAGGGTATTAAAAGGAATATCGACTAGCTTTCATCTACGTCCGTCATTAATTATTCAGCGACAATGCACTGATATTTCTATTTCTGTATCTCGAGGAAGTCCTAAGACTCGAATAGTATTAAGACTCCTACAATATACTGTGCTGCACCTCGTTAAATATGGGCGGACTAATGAAATTTACACATGCACGAGAGAGACAGACAGAGAGAGAGAGAGAGAGAGAGAGAGAGAGAGAGAGAGAGAGAAATAGAGAGAGAGACAGAGAGAGACAGAAAGAGAGAGGATTCGTTTCAAGGTACATCTGTGAAATTCGTTCTATTAACTTAAACCGAAATTATATATTTCCAATATACCCGCGAGAAATTTTATCTCCTCTCTTTCTCTGCTTTATCCTGTAGCAGCGAGCGTGATAATAAAATTGAAAAAATTAACACCGAGACAATAAATGAAGCGAATATTGGATATTCGCAGAGTAATTGAGTGTAATACTGGTAGACCAATCGGTTGCGATCATATATATGAATATGGCAACAGCCATAGTTGCAGAAACTGGTGCAAATTTTAAAAATGCAATTTACTTGCGTTAAAGTAGAATTTGAAATATATATATATATATATATATATATATATATATATATATTATCGGTATATATAATGGCCGGTAAATATATTTTTACTGTGTATTGATATACAGACTATTTATTTTTAATCTCTACGCAGCTGGTTATTTTGTGTACCGTTTCTGATACTTAAGAGAAGTATTTTACTCTTGCTTCATTATTAATGAATGGAACGATTATATATTTACAATAATGATTATTCAAGAAAATAGTTCATATAAAAGTTTTAAGGTTTGGTAAAATGAACATCTAGAATGCAAGCCCGAACGCATTTAGACGCCAAGATTGGTTTTTTTAACAGCAAGCACTATGTTTGAGACTATGTTTGAGACCAGATTCGGAATGAAGGGAAATTTATACGTCTAGGTAGTGTAGCTCAAATGTAGCTCAACTGTAGTTAAATGTTCTATAGTCACGGGGAAGTCCATCTGATATCCTTATCTCGCAAAGGATTAGGGTCATTTCAAGGTCAATATTTAAATTAAATGCATCAAGAATAAGATTCTTGTGACCTGAGAAGACAAACTATTTTTACTTTTGGTGCAAAACATAGTCTAGACTTTCACGCTCTTTTCAAATCTAAAATAAATAATGGATATTCGCATTCACCACGTTCTTAGAAAAGAATTTTGACATTTGAATGAACTTTCAAATAGACTGTTGGGCAGAAAAAATTCAAGGTCAATGCTCCGGTAACCAAATTCTAAAACTTTTTCACGAGCATTACGGTGTTGCAAAATAATTCCTGGCCACTGTTATTTTAATTAATTAATCAGCTCCTGTGTACACATAAGCTAATATAAATATTTCTATACAGAGATAAAGGGTCGATTCTTGTGTGCAAGTTCTATAGTTCTATAATATGTGCGATATTAAAAGGATCTTTGTGTCCAATACTGAAGAACAGTATGACAACACGTGTATATACGAGATTTTAAATTTGAAATTCCACCGAATTTTTTTTTTTTTTTTGGTTTGTTTTTGGAACGTTCGAAAAAACCAGGCTAGTCAAGAGGAAAGAATAATCGAATCCCCCGAGTCGCGAGTCCGAGTTTCGCTAGTTGCGGGGCGAGCGCCGGTAAGAGATGAACGCTGACAGAGCGCAGGTGCGCGAAATCTTCCGAGCCGTAAGACTGCTGCAAATCCGACCGCGGTAGCAGCAGCGGCAGCAGCGGCGCGGGACAGCACGCGGCCTTCGCTTCTTTTTTAATTCGATCAAGGTCCGAGGGAGTTCGCGCTGGAGAGATGGAGAGAGAGAGAGAGAGAGAGAGAGAGAGAGAGAGAGAGAGAGAAAGAGAGAGGCGGGAGGGGGAGAGGGACGGAGGTTGATTGGCTCAGCGTGGGATATCGATCGATCGATGCGCAGGTCCCTTTGCCCACTGTTCTATATGTTTAGATACATCTTCGATACCGAGGCGAAAATGCAGAGGGGGACAATTTTTAAAAGCCGAGAGATAATACTAGCGACGGCGGAGACTTCGGACAGCGGTCGATTTCTGATGAAATTGAAGCTTCTGCGGGTTGAAGACACGATTCGTTGGAGCAGTTCGGTCGAATTCTTTCTTTCTGTTTTTGGAATTTATAATAGAAATGCGTGTGTGTGTGTGTGTGTGTGTGTGTGTGTGTGTGTACACACTTTGCTATTTTTGTCTACGAGCCGAAAGCGAAAGCTTGGTTTGAAAAAGCGGTTTTTATCGAAAAGGACTCTAGTTGAACTATCAGAACAGATTTATTCGATTCATTATAAAGCTTTATGTACTGCAATTATTGATTTCGATTCCTTTCAACTTTCGATTAGCTCGCTTTTCATTGATATATATGTATAACTCATCGCATTTATAAAAAATTACTATTAATAGTTTGAAAGTAAATCGTTACAATATTCTGTCGTTCGATCTTATCCACGATATATCATATAAAGCTCGAAACTGCCCATTCTATATCGTTAATTTAGAATAAAGTTACATTATTCCGTATAACAGTCATAATTTACGATCGAGTCGTTCGTTACCAAAACTGCAATATACAATTACAATATCTCGCGGAAAACAAATTTCGCATCGCCGAGAATTAATCGAAACTCTCCTCCCCCCTTCAGCGATTCATGAATAAATGATAATAATCGCTTGCAATTAAATTACCGTCGTTTGCATAGACAATTACTCCGGGAGAAAATATAGCTGGCGCTGAGGCAATTATTAAGATGAATATATATATATATAGACGGATATTAGATAGAGAGAAAGAAAATGTCTAAAGTAATTCTGCGAGTCTCCTTGGGGACGATCGGATATGCTTGGTGCCCCGGAATATTCGACGTCTATATATAATCTTTTAATATATTCAAATGACTTTTCCCAATTCTTTCGTTTTCGCACGTCAATCGTATTACTTTAATTATTTAATCTACAAGTTTTTGGCTATTAGAAATATGGAATAAGTTAATTGAAATATATATATATCTTTAGTAGATTAAGCGCGACAATTATCTTCTTTATATACATTGTCTTATTGAAAAACGGAAATTAATTCGAGCTCGAGTTATTTTTTTTTTCTATAAACGGCCTCTCGTGTCGATAAAAACAAAAATTCCATTATCTCATCGCCGGGACTCGTATTAGAAGATTCTCCACTCATAATCGACACCGAGGCCAATTAGACGGTATTTTATGCGAGTCTACCGGGGGAAAACAACGGATGCATTTGCCAGCGTTCCGACGAAGCGCCCTGAATTATTCCCAGTAGCATTGCCGATTGGATGCGTATATCTTGGCCTTCGGCGAAATCGACGGGGAATCCCATAAATTCGGGGCGCGCTATACGCGCGCGCATTCGCGCGAGTATATGCAGACGGGGGGGGGGGCGCTCCAAGTAACGGGCCCACGGGGAAACGGAAGGGTTTATGCGAAAGATCGGTAGCTGCGGACTGTGGTAAAAGGGATTCTACGTATTATGCACTTAATCGATTACAGAGAATCGTCTGTTTTTTGTCTTTTTGCTTCACTTTATTGCAAATCAACGTATTGATTAAGCTAATGTTAAAAATTAAAAACCACTCGTTACCTCAGATATGCATACCGAGGAGTATGTGGAATTTTTGTTTTTTTTTTTGTTTAAATATATATCTTTCATTTTTAAATAATGTTTATTATAAGTGATACAGGAAATTACGATCTTTATTTACGTGCAAAAAATAGTTAGAAGTAATAGGTATGTGTGTAATTAATTTTAGATCAGCATAGGGAGTAGAGTCGTTCAATTATCCTCATAGTCCGTTTCATTGCATCAAACGTGACATTTCACTGCGTGTCAGAGGAAACAAACATAAATAAAAAGAGCAATATTCGCTTTATTTAAAGGAAATCCGATTATCTGCTACTCGATAAGTAAATAATTTAATGGAAAGAAAAATCACATGAATAAATTAATTAAACAATTCTTTTATCATTGGACTGAATATATAATTAAATACATGCATTTATGCTTGTAAAAAAAATTAAATGAATTTTATCAATTCGAGATGTGCACACGAGCGATAAATGCTTTGTAAAAAAACTTATTATAAATTTAACATGAGAAATTCGATATTTTCCTCAAATAAATTAGAGCTTTTTTTTTTTTTTAAACGATTTCTTATGTTTTGATTTTTCCGAGATGAGGATTTAAGTTGATATCAATTTTGAAAACATGATTGGTGAATGCTAATTACAGTGCCCGTTCGTGTTCAGGTTTGTATTATTCATTGTTGCAATGATTAATTAACTTTTTGCAAGTAAAAACATAATTAACTATAGAGCCTGGCATCTTATTGCTATTGTGCCTAGACGATATTAAAAACGAGCAACCGACAGCCGTTTTGCTCGTCTCACTGGCCAATGCCTGCTGAGTTAAAAGTTCAGGGCGCGCCAACAGGTCTATTATTCTCGTCACAGCGTTCCAACTCATTATCGATTTAAACTTCTCGACGGATTATAATATTGCGTTTACAGCTCTCGCCTTCGAAAGTGAGCCCTAGCAGCTTATCAATAATAGCCGCCGAGCTTACGAAACGCGAAGTGTTGCACAGCTCAAATTAAACTGCCCATCGGCGTTCATCTCTCGATCGAGTTGACAAAAATACAAAAAAGAAAACAGGAAAGTGCGAATAAAATTAAAAAAAGCAATTATGTTCTATATCAAAGATATGTCGATTCCTTTGACTGTCCCACTAAATATGTCTTATCTTAATGCATTATAATTATAAGGGGAAAAAATCACGTTTCAATTGTCGTAAAAGGCAGAAATTCTATGTACGCGCAAGAAATTACTATAAAAGTTATTTCTTTCGCTAATTTTCGCCCAGGGAATAATGGAGCCGATAAATTCAGCCTCTATAATTCCGTCCGCGGCGACTCCGACCTCATGTTATCTATTCCTTTCCTCAGCTCCCCGCTTCTTCTTCTTCTTCTTCTTCTTCTTCTTCTTCTTCTTCTTATTTTTCCTCGTCTTCCTCTTCCACCGCCGCCCCGAAACGCGTCTATGTACCGAGCATCCAGACAAGATAAACTCTCCAAGATTTCGTCGAGCTGGCGGTTTTGCGATTCTGCCGTCGCGAGCCGAGGGACAAAGGGCCGACCTTTAACTTTCTCCTTCTATATAGACTCCCCCTTGAACCACGAGGTTTCTATTCTCTCCCTCCCTCTCCCCCTCACTCACTCTCTCATCCCTCTACCTCTTTGTATTATACTGTATATATGTAGGTATTTTTTACTCTATAGCAGGACATCCAACGTCTGCGCGTTTTCGAGAAGAATTTCCCCTTTTATCCCTTTTATTATATTTTATACTTCGTTAGGGTTTAAATTTACATTAAAGTAATTTACATTGTATGGGTCTGTCTGTGTGTGTATGGTTAGGGTATTGTTAAATTGAAATACGACTGCGTGTTTAATATATATTTTAATCGTGTCATTTTCATATGAAAAATCACGGACTGCTTTGTCATGTTTGTAATGTTTTTCGTCAAATGAAAAAAATTTGATCGAATTTTAGCAGTCCGAATTTCGTTTTGGAATTGCTGTATCACTTCACTAGGTTTTCGAGATATGATAACTGAAAAGAGTAATGAATAGTTTTTTTTTTTGAATCAATATTTTTATTTTATACAAATTCAAATCTATCCGATGATTGTGACTTTTACGCTTTAAGATGAAAATAAATTAAAAACGTGACGTGAAGGAACAATTTTAAAGATTTAATGAACTAAAATAGTTGACAGAAGAACACTTTTATTCTAATTTCTATTGTTTCTCTCGTTCGTCTTTTACTGCGGTCTTAGTATACTGAATTTTTAATAAGCATGTGATTTTCCATTAAAAAAATTATTTCCTATACTTCAATTGTAATTAAAATTAAATTATGCCATAACATAATTAATATTTAATATTTTTATTTCTTATTCAAAACATTATTTTCTAGAAATAACCTTTAACAAGCCTAAGAATTTAATTTAAATCACAAATTCGATCTATTTAGTGTAACTTGTTGAACTTGTATATACATATACATATATCTACATATATATATATATATATATATATATATATATATATATATATATTATAATCAGTTCTTAATACAAATTTTTCTAAAACTACCGATGTTCATTGGACAATTAGTCACACCTTCATATATTTGATTTTATTTAAAAATAAAACATTCGCAAGTAGGACCATGCCTGGTTAGGATTATTATTATTATTATTATTATTAAGGAAGATATTATTCGTAAATCCACATTAATAATCGAAAATGTCTTTTCTTTGGCCAACTATATATTATGATTTATTCTGAAGATATTAAAAAAAAGCGGCAAACTTTTTATCAAGGCCAAAGTAATTAAGAAAGGAAGAATCAACAAAAAGTTGGTAGATTAATTAACTTACCTGAACTTCTAAAGCGTGATAAGCAAATATGAGGCCAAGAAGTATCACAGTCGACACAGAAATTAGGGTTTTTAGTGCAGTCGAGTAGAAAGAGGCCTAGAAAATAATGAAACAAGGAGATTAGATTAGTCGGTTCAATTTCATTCTTTTTTTTTCATATAAAAATACGTTTCTGTTAATTAACGGCATCGCAATTAGTTAAGGTTGTCGACCATTGGCTTTGCACGCATTCATTCAACTTCTTATCAACGTTCTTACCCCATGCAAATGGGTTCATTAATCTGAGTAAAATTTCCTTATCTATGGAAGTTATAATTATTACTTACTAGACAGAACATTATATAATTACCAGTTATTTTAGTTTTAAATCCATCTTATCCCCTATTGTACTGTTTCATTTAATAAATTATTTGAAATTTTCAGTTACTTTATTTTGTGAAAAAAGAATGATCATGTTTAAAATATTGACCTTCGATAAAATGAAATGACTCCATACATACTTCGTAACTTGTTTGCGAATGTATACAGTACATTATTGAAATAATAAGATAACAAAAATACAAATAAAGAATAAAAAAAAAATAAAAATGTAAACAAAAATAAATAAAACACAAGCAATTATTTGATTGGTTACATAATCTTTTCTGTAATACACGAAACAAGATTTTTTGTTTTTGCCCTTCATAGCACAAAGTGAACATTAAGATTATTTCATATTGTATACTTTTCTGGTTAAGGTCAATTTTATGAAATAATTATAATGTAAATTAATTAACCGTTTATGCAAAGTACCTCTTCAAGATATATTATTTTATACAATAATCTCGTGTTCATTATTATCCTGCAATTAGTTTAAGCATTTACTCGTACGTTTTATAATGCTTTTATTTCTCAATTAATCATTGTAAGTCCAAGATTAGATCACCTGTCATGTTACTAAGGAGCCTACCACGTGAAGTCGAGCAAAACAATAGTTGCTTTGTACCACGATTATTAGTTTTTTGTATTTTAAATTATCACGAATTATCAGTTTTTAACCTTTTCTCATTTGCATTATTATTTTTTTCTCATAAACTCTTTGTAACGTAAACGACATAAAATTTGATTGCATCGGTGACAATGCAGGATAGAAATCGTTTTTGTGAAAATTATCAAAGGCTTCAAATACATTTCTCTTATATTTTTCTTATTAATTTTTTGTTGTTTTTATATCATTTTAAAGATTAAATTCATTATTAAGATTTTTATCCTTATCTTCTTTTTCTTATCTTTTACGAATATGATTGATACACATTTTTATATAAGTAAACCATAATTCGTTCATAGTAAAATAATTATAAAATGCCTAGTGTAAGCATCGACATAAACTCCCTAGTTTGACAAATATTTTCCAATATTTTCCCAACAATAGCTTTCTCACGATTTTTCACGGTCGATCGAAGGAAAACCGCACGTCAGAAAATGAACCGTGAACATCGTATGTATATCATCGTATGCGTATACACATCGTATGTGTGTGCGTGCGTGCGTGTGTATGTGTGTATGTTTGGCACGCAGTCGAAATTTCATCTCATGTCACTGGGGGTGTGATCGCGAACCCGTTGAGCGCGCTCCCTATCGCGTCGCTCTCTGCTCCATGCATTCCTTCGAAACATCGAAATATTCAATATATATATATATATATATATATATATATATATATATATATATATATCTATATAGACCGATGAAATTCGACTCTCCTCACCTGCTTCTCTGATTGGAGGGCGGATCCGATACGCATAAGCACATATATTCCTATAATCCGGCTATTGGTTATGCAATCGATCTTGGTATCTTCGATAGTACCGATGAAAGTCGATATATATATATAAAATATAGTTGAACCAGTACTAGATAACTTATAGTATACGGTTACAAAATGTGTTTCACTTAAGAGGTATTGTCTTATTAAAAATAAATGCAGAATTTATTATACTCATTACATTTCTTCGACTGTACATGACGTATAAAAGTTGGCAGAGTTATTCTTTAGAAAATTAATATTTTGAAATATATACGTTGATACGATTATCAATTTGCGACTCCAAATTCAGAATTACTGACTAGTCGATTTTTTAAAAGTTTCGACAGTTTTTTGCAATCTTATGTTAAATTTTTAGAGAATGTTATCTAAAGTATAATAATTTGTCTTTAATCTTTTAGAAATATCTACATGACTATTATTTACTATAAGTTTAAAAGAATAAGTAGGAATAATATTAAAATAATATTAAGAAAACAAAAATTTATCCCAATTAAGTAACGAGAAATTTGAAATATTCAGGAATGCAAAAGAAAGTTCGTCAATATGAGAAGTTTTACTTTATTTATGAAATGACATTTATTTATTTTTTAAAATATGAATCTCTCGTAAAAGGAGTATGCGGTCAATTATCTTCAGTACGTATACTCATGAGACTTAATTTCATCAGAAAAGAAAAACAGAAACCACAGACTCGGTTTTCTTGTTATTTCCATTCATGAAATATCAACAAATCATACTTTAACAGATTCGTCTATACGCGTTTTTAGTCAGATTTATTGCTATTCATTCGCACCATCGCTTGACAATCTAGAAAAATAATGGTCTACAGCCAATTTGATAAAGTGTTTAATCTTTCACACAATTGTTTTTGGCATAAAACATAATTTTTATAGAAAATATTTCGTTAATTAATAATTATGCCTTTAATTTTATGAATAAATACGTTAAAAAATCATTACGGTAGTACTAATACAATAATAATAATAATAATCAACGACCAAGAAAACAATATTTGCGACTAAATCACTTCTTGCTTATTTTCCACCATCAAAAATATTTTAAATAAAAATAGTTGAGCTCCTTAGTAATCGAAATAATAAAATCCATCATTCTTTCCATGAACAGTTATAAATAACTTTCAAGAAAACGCTGAAAAAGGCAAATTCATTTCCAGATTCAATTGCCATGATTGCAGCAAGGTTTACATTGGTCAAACTAGTAGATTATTATCACAATGAATCTATGAACATAAAAAACGTGTTGAAAATTCAAACGAAAGGTCCGTTATTATAGCTCATTGCAGTCGTAACGATCATATATTTGCTTTTAAAAATGTTCCAATTTTAATCGTTGAAAATTTACAATTTCAACGTGAATTTGAAAATTCAGAAATGCTCCAAATTTATATTAATAATTAAAATATCTATGGAGCAACCGACCTTTTAAAATTCAAGAATATTTACGGACGTACAAGGAATGAATTCAAAACAAAACCATCTTTAATATATTATTCAAAGTTCAAATTCAGCGGTTTCATATATAAAATAACAATAGAATCTTTCGCACTCTCTCAGCCCCTTTAATTCATGAAATGTAAGAGTACCATTTCCACCTTACACATCGACACTTATTATTCAACTAAAATTTTCGCACTATGTTTGGAAGGAAATAAAAAAAGTAACTGTTATTTTAATTTATTTTAATGTGATAAATTTTATATGAATCATATGATTTTATATTGATCTTTTTCCTATTGATTGGAAAATTGTACGATATACTTTTGATTTACTTACACGGTAAATAATTTGTAAATAATTTTACGCTCAATTTAATTACCACGATATATAAGTTATTATAATTTTGAGAGGAGCTATTACTTGGTCGCCCGAGCGCCGACGATTAAACAAATGGAACAAATAATTATTAATTCGCTTCGATCATTTTGATTTGTTTCAATCACCGGGTAGATTTCTTAAAAATGTTATTCGACTTTATTCTATAATTATCGACCGTTGGTTCGCTATCAGGGGGTGCTTCCACTATCTTGTATGCACGCCTCGTGGCCGACACGAGCAACATTTCGCTTCTACACATGCATACACAGCATTAATTTACGCATTGCCTCCCCGCTGACGTCCTTCGAATTCTCGGGCTCCCGATGGGTTCGGAGGGGGGAGGGGGTGGGGGAGGTCAATATCGGGCCTGCCTCGCGCCCTGTAAAACCGAGCCCGGAAGTCCGGCCGTCTTGGCGGGGGAAACGTTTACTGCGAGAGAGATAAGCGAGTGAGCAGGGCCAGTGTGTTTGGGGCGGGGGAGAGGGGAGGAGGGATACGCGGTTTCGACCAACAACTGGCGGGTTAATGGATGTGCGGAAGAATATTGTTGTTGCAGTGGTGCTCTTCGCCATTTATCAGCGCCGTCTGTTTGGCGTTTTTACGTTTCGACCTGTCGTTCCAGCTAATGGTTATTTTTGTATTCTAAAGCAATAGTGGATACATGATGTAACAGAAGAATCTATGTCAAGATTTCTGTAGCATCTGTTTAGATGTTTCTCGATAAAAACCGCTGAAATCCGTACATTTTTCCACAAAATCGAATGAACTATAGAATATACATAAAAAGCCTATGAATATATATTACAGGAGCTTTTATTACAATTATTACTTTTCAGCCTTCGAATAAATACTTTTTTATTTAATACAGAAGTATATTCTAAATAATGAACAAAAATAATTACATTTGTTCTCTTGCACGAAATCAATGGCCATTAAGTCTCAGTGCACAATTTATTACTTCACGGTAAAATAAGCCATGGCATCGACAATTGAACAATCTGGATTAATAAGCCAAATTGTCGGGACGCGTGTGATGTTCAAAAAGTCAAACTCAGCACGAGGGAAATGCTTTTTGTACGCGGACGTGTATAACAACCGCTCTCGCGATTCGACCGTCTTTATGACCATTTTCCGGCGATTCAACGGCGACACGGACAAGAAAGAAAGTATTTTTGTCGTCGAAATGGTCTTGCGTTTCGGATCTGTAGAGGGGGGAGGGTTAGAGAAATTCAAGTAATAGATTAGCCCATATTAGGAGGAGTGGAACATCTCGGTGAAATATTTAACGAAGCGGTTCCAATGACAATTAGCACCGTTAATAGGAGAAAATAATTAAAATAGCCCATTCGACTTTCTGTACATTAATTACTAAAATAAAAATTTGTACTTTACGTATGAATTCTACGGCTACAAATTATAATCATGCAAACGAAAAAAGAGAAAGGTATTATTCGATGGAGTACAATAGAATAATACAGTCTTGTGCTAAAAAAGTGCAAAATCATCCTAAAGAAGTTCAGTATGTCAATTGGTAAAACAGTTCTCGATGGCTGTGTTCGCAAATGCATCAGATCCAAAGAAGAATTGATATGTTGAACGATCCCGAATTGTTATATGATGTAACATTGGTTTGTTAATGTAATAGAATAGAGAAGCGTGCTGACAGAGTTTCTTTTCGCGTCGCGAGAGGGCGATGCCGCGATTATAATCACAGCAGCTGCAGTCCCCAGTCGTACGTGGGCAGCGAGAAAAGTACTGGAAGAATGAAAGGAAACTGACCCGTATGTCTTCACCACCTGCTCCTCCCCGCTCGCTCTAGTCTCGGTACACACTTCGTATATCTTTCCCCGAGGTGGGTATATATATATATATATATATATATATATATATATATAAGAACTCGCCGTAAATCCACGCGCGCCGCTTCTCCGGAGTCCCGAGGATCTCCATTTGTCTTGCCGCGCTCTCACCTCCTCCCACCCCACCCCCCGCCGACCCTGCGCGCCATTCTCTTTCTTTCGTCGCGCTGCCACCGCAACAGCACCCGCCGGGCACGGCTCGTCCTTATATATACCCCGGTGCCGCGGATCTAATTTTCTCGCAAAGCGCCGTCCGGCTCGATCCGCGCAATAATCCGGGCATGTCCGACTTTCGCGAGATCGGAAAATCTCTCGGGTAGTCTGATGCCCGGAGGGGGGGGGATTTTTTTTTGCGGTACATACACGGATGCAAATCCGGTTGAAGTTGCGTTGAAGTTGAAAGGATTGCGGACGTAATTTTGGAAAGTATGGAGATATGAAGAATTTAGATTTAAATAAATGGTGTTTGCTGATTAAAAATTATTTTTATTGTGTTTTTTATTGCGTTCAGAAAGATTAAATTTATCAAGCATTGAAAAAATAGTTTTATAATCAATTGATAAAGAATAGGAACAGTGATTATAAGTCTAATCATTCCGGTGTACCTAATTGTTAAGGATACCTTGATGATATTTTTATTCCAGATTCCAAATATTTATCTAATCATACCCATTAAATTTACAATTTTATCAATGACAGATATTCAATTCAAATTATAACAGTCCTTACTGATTAATAATTATCCTCAAGTCTTTATAATTAAACACATTAAGAAATGCATTAATAAATATTAATGTAGAATATTAATGTAAATATTAATAATGCAATATTTATATATAATTCAAAATTCTCATGATGATAATAGTAAATAAAGCATAACATACATATGTTACATCATATCAAGCATTTATATAAAATTTGCAAATTCATTCAAATCTTTCTTTCTGAATGTAGTCAATTATATAATTAAAAAAAAAATTCAAGATTGTAAAATTGTGAAACCATCCCTCAAACTTATTATCTAAACCACAATGGAACGATCGTAATTGTTTATATATTGGGTAAAAATTCCGAATACAAAAAAATCGGATGAAAGATATTGGCCGTGATTGTCATCGGAAACGTAATAGATGCAACTTTTATGCACACTTCTATACATTTAATCAATATTTTGAGGTTAACAATAAAAGATTACCCATACAAAAAATAATATTTATGAACTTTATTGTTGGAAATAATTAATATAGAGACCCGAACTTTAGTTTAAATTAAATTCTATTAAATCTTAGATGTGGTTGGTCTGACCGTATCTGGATTGTTTCTACTCGTAACTTCTCGTACTTCTCTGTAGTTCATGCAGCTCATGTTACTGCGTAATTATAGTTATGGAGCTTGGAACGAATCAGTTTCGCCCATAGTTTGTTTTTTTTGAGATAAAAATTTTCGTAATTTAAATTCTGGACAACTTATTTACGACTGAGTTAACCAATGATTTGTTCAATACAACAAAACTACAATATATGTATTTTTCTTATACTTCATTTTTTTAATTTTGTATACATTCTTTATGTTTGTGTACTTCTTTTATCTTATGTTTGTATATATCGTCTAGACAATTAAACCAATTAAATCTGAATTATCATTATCTAAGTTTACTTATTGGCAAGTAAATTTTATAATGCGGATATATACGATCGATATTGTAAGTTATCTCACTATCGTGGATAGAGTATAGAAACTAGCGGTCTTAGTCTATACATTGAAGTTACCATAGAGCTAGAAGGAGTTTGTAATTTTGATAGAATATGATACACAGGTGGATTGTCAGTACTACTTTTTTTGATAATTGAAAATTTCGAATTCTTTTATTGTTCAAGTAATTTAGTGATTTCTGTTATCACTGGCACGAAATGCATTGAAAATATTCAGTGTAGTTTATTAAAAAATTTGACATGTTAAAAATTAGACTCCTCGAGTTTTTAAATATTTATATGAACATACAATAATAACGGAGAAGTAATAAACAGAAAAAAAAACACAAAAAAATTTCTATATCATATTCTTAACTAAAATATTGAAAAAAGTATCAATACGTATAGATTCGCACTGAATTAATTATTAATCTGTTCCTCAATGACAACTCCAAGCTAAAACGACATAGTTTAAACCGACATAGTCGCTGCTCGTTTCGACTTAACATAGTTCATTCGACGTTTTGCGCGAACTTCATTTTAAAATCTGATACCAAATCCCTCGGCTAAATCTATTATCTCGCGCATCCCGTTCAATTGCGAGAAATTCGAAACGTCTCGTACAATGATTCAGCCTGTGTTTACGTTAATCGGGCGGAGCGGCGCGTAAATGATCGGGCCGGGCGTCGCTCCGCCGAGACGGTAGTTCCTCAAGCTGCGCGGGCGCTAAATAAGCCTGTGCGCGACTAACGAGAGAGAGAGAGAGAGAGAGAGAGAGAGAGAGAGAGAGAGAGAGAGAGAGCGAGCGAGCGAGCGAGAGGGATGGATGGCGGAGTGTAGAGTGGAAATAAAGTTCAGTCTTGGTAAATAGAGTAGTTCCCATCCATCATTCGACTGTGATAAGCAATTCATCCAAAACTTCGAGTATAATTACGTATAAAGCCGCTTGCTCGAGACACCTTGTCACATCGAGTAAGTTCACTTAGGAAATAAAACGAATCAATGAATGAATTAACTATGAATAATAATTATGAATTCATAGGGCTTGGTGCCTCGATATTTCGCGTTCATAAAGCCACATCCAATATCCATATAAAAGGAATCGGTAACTTTACGTTCTACGAACCCCTTCATTGCTTTCTTTCTCTCACTCTCTCTCTCTCTCTCTCTATCTCGTTAGGCGAACTTTGAAACGCGAAACGAGCAGCAATTCGAGAAGTAAGCACGTAAGAATCTGTTTATTAAAAAAGTTGCGGTTTTAAGAAGCCGCGACGACGAGGAGGGCGCTCGCGAACAACGACCTATAATATAATCTATATACGACGGATTATTGCGCGGGTAAGTTCGAGGAGTTGGAATTTGCGGTTTTAGCGCGGTCCGGGGCGAGCCGGAGGGAAAGGGGATGGTATAATAAGAATGGTTAATGAGTGCGCGCTTCGAAGTTGGAAGTTGGGAGCGACCCTTGTATCGCAAGGATCTTATGAATCGTTTCGATCGAATCCAATCTTCGAGAATTGGAGCGAAATTTTCAATGCGAAAGAATGAGAGCAATAATTGCGTTTGAAATACGTGCTGCTCGAGCTCTATTGTCAATATCATCATTAGCTAAACTGAGAATTCTTTATGGAAATTATAAAAATAATTACGATCCTCCTTTTATGCAGTAGTCAATATTTTTAATCGATCGAATAAAATCACGGCAATAGAAATTTAATTACTCATAAATTTTCATTTGTTGAATAAAAATTTAATTTTAATTTTAATTCAGATTCGAGTTTAATGATTGGCGCGAGCTCTTAATTATATATAAAAAAAGAGAAGAAATCAAAGATAGATTATGAATAATAATAGTATCCACTTGACTTATCATTCAGTTGTTGATTATAATCAAATAATAGCATGGTTTCTATTTTTGAACGGAGGAGCTGAAAGTTTTATTTTTATACCTATGTAAGAACAGCTGCGCATTATTAAAGTCTCTTAAAATAAATTTTTATAATCCTCTATCTTAAATTCTTCATTGCAATATTTTGAATTAGTAAATTATAGATTATTATAAAAATTATTTTAAACGAGTAAACCATATCAATTTAATTATCCTGCTTATTTTACTATGAAAACATAAAATTGAATGACTTTATTCTTACTTCTCTGTTCATCTCCCCCAAGTTGGATTGCCAACTTACATAAATTTTAATCATACCGGAGTTATTATTTTTATTCAATTATCTTAAAATTAGCAAGTGAATAAAAAAATTCTCATAAGGTGTAAAACTAATTAATAAATAATTTAATATTTTCAAATTGACATAAATATTATTAATGAATTTCAATTTTCTTGTTCTTAATCATTATTTTAATTTATATGAATATAAATGTTGATATTTGAGCTGATAAAATCCATAAACCATCAAATCTACGCAATCAGTAAATCTAAAAAGGTATTTCAAATATTTATTTCAAATTTGAATTCCAACATAATTCACATATCTCACATTATGAGCTATATTGTATTGCTTCGGCATTATAGTTATATTGATATGTGCATAAAAATGTTTATTGCTTTCGAATTAATTCATACGTATGTTTCATTATCCATTATATAATGAAGTAAGTTAGAAGTTCATATTAAAATTAAAAAATGGACTTATGTCTTAATGTACTTATTCTAAATAGAAATTAATAATTTAAGAATATCAATTTTATTCTGAATTTAATTTTATAAATTTTTATTAGAATGAAAGGTAATTAAGTATTAATGTGTTTCGAGCACACATCAAATTATTGGTACGTTATATGACGCCAGTTATCAATGTTTTATAAAAACAGAACGATAGATTATAAAAAAGGGCAACTGAACTTATTGGTCGAATTTGTGTAGAATAATATTTTGAAAGTACTTATTACGTTGTTAACATGACCATCAATAAGGAATATCATTTTATTTTGAAAATTTTTAATTAACTAGAGTAAGCAGAAATACCGATTAGTGAAAAAAGATATTTAATTATTCTTGTTTAGTATTAGTCTAGTATTTTTACGATTTAAGGTTGAATTTGATAGTTATAGAAAACCAGAGTAATCTCGATAAGTCGCGCTTCAACCACCTTGAGTTATTATTTGGGATTACCAAAAATAATCAAAGTATATTATTTTATCAAAATTCTTTAAATTAGAAGAAAATAATTCATTAAAACCTATGAAGAGGTACTATATACAGTGTAATTCACTAATCAAATTTTCGTGAAAAGGAAATTTTAAAAAGAAATTATTTTTTTTTGTTCTTAGTGAAAAGGATTCTAAATTTTTAAATATATTAAAGAATTTATATTATATTCCAAGAAACGGAATTATACTTAGATAAAGGAATGGTCATATGTAACGGCCAGTTTTTTCGTTTCCTGAGCAAAGTTGATAAATTTTTAGATTTTTAAAATTTTACAACTATTCGTTATGTTATTTCAAATCTTTTTATTCAAATAATTGCTTTTTCTGAGGTTCATAACTGTAATTCAGCGTGTAAAACCGTTTCTAATGTTCTGCTTAGAAGTTTCGTTAAGTCTTAAACTTAATTTTATAACCAAGATCTAAAATGGTGGAAGAATTTCTGGTACTTTAAAAAGTAGTGATAAATTTAAAACCCCAAAAATATTTCCACAATTGTCGTTATATTTCATGAATCCTATACGATACGCATCATTAAAATTCGAAGGTAAAATAAAACGTATTCATTGCTTTTTACAAACGGTCGCACAAAATGGTCCCCGGAAATATTTTTTCAAACTCGAGTTCTACAGTTTTTTTCGCTATAATTCAAATTTCTGACAGATCGATATAAAATAACTTGTTTTATATTTATGACCACTATGTCTAAGTATATAATACTAGTTTTTCGAGATTTATGTTTTTTCACAAGCTATTAAAAGAAGAATATGATCAAGGTCTCATGTTTTTTTTTTATAAATTTTTTAAATCATCCACGACGCCCACGAGATTTATATAAAATTGCAAATGGTGATTTTCGATAGATAGCATTATAAATCAAGGCATTGTAGGTAGACGATGCTAATATACATATTCAGATTCAACATTTTAATATTCATACTGCTCTTAATTCTTTTATAGTTAAATACAGTGCAAAAGCGTGATTGGCGTATTCTCTCTTACTTTATATGATAATGTTATAGAATTTTGATTTTCATAGTAGATAAATAAATTACAATTACACAAATCAACAATCTTTAAATATTATACACAAGATCTAAGATTATAGAAATTCATCCGCCAATCGAATGTGGCATTTTAAATTTTGACCAATAAAGAAAAAAAAAAATAACAATCCAAACAGAATGTATCGAAATTTAATCGTCGAATCTGCTGAATAAAGAGCAATAAAGCAAACTGTTCGCTTCGTCACTCTCCAGTATGAAGAAAAAATAAAGTTAAAGCTGTGTTTTTTTTTCCAGTCTATACAGCTCGAAGATCGAGCCGATACAGAATCGCAATAGAGATAAGCGTCATATACGAACCTTCGTGTACACCCCCGCGCTCGACAGCTCGTTCTCGATCACCATCACGATGATCCCGAACATCCCCATCACCAGTGCGTAATCGCTGATCCGCTTCCGCTTCTCGAACAGGGCCTTCCGCCTGCCCAGCCTGTAGCCGACGTTCGGCTTGTGCTTGGAGGCGGTGCCGATGCTGCCCGAGGTCCCCTTGCCGCCCATGCCGGCGACCCCGGCAATGCCGCCGGGCCCGCTCGCCGTCAGGGCCACCGTCGCCGTGCCCCCGGGCCCCCCGCCGGAGCCGGGGCCCGCGCAGCCCATGGACCGCTCGTCCCCGTAGCCCCTCGGGTAGTCGCCGTGGACGCCGACGAGGGCTATCGCGGCGTCCTCGCCCACGGAGCCGCAGCCGAGGCCACCGCCGCCGCCAGCGCCGCCGCCGCCACCGCCGCCGCCCATGCTGCCGCTCTTCATCGCGCCGGGGATCGAGAGGGTCGACGCCGGCTTCCGCAGCTGGAAAAAGGGCGACGAGGGCGTCTGAGTTAGTCACGCTCTCTCTTAGGGGGGGGGGAGGGTTTGGGCATTCCGGCTGGCAAGCTTCTGAGGGGAGGGGGGTATTAGATATCTAGATGGCTGCGTTTTTTTTTGTTTTTTTTTTTGGCTTATCGTGTATTCTGTTGTGGTGGTTGCGGTGGATGCTGGGTTCTTTTTTTTTTTTTTTAGAAGCCTTGCTTTTTTGCGTATACGAGCTATTGGTGCTTTTTGATATGTATATATGCGAAGGCTGGATTGCAGGCGTGGGTGTTGGATTTAGGCCGGTTCGAGGCTTTCTTTTGGTTTACTAAAGCATGACTTTTCTCTGCACAAGGGGTACAATTTTCATCATTAAATGTACTTGAATGAAGTGAATATTTCAGAGGTAACTTCTGGTTACCTTTACGATAATTTCACGTGCGATTAGTATACGACCTTTTACGAAAGAAAGTCTCGAATTGACGTAAATCGTCGAATACATTAGAATGTTGCTTGTTCTTTTGTGTACGGTGGCAGTCAAGCTTGACAATTGCAAGGTGTTGAAAATTGCATAATAAATAGTGTGAATTCAATTGCATTCAGTATGCAGATGTAGAATTGCGATATGTGCAAAATTTATCTCAAGGTCATTTACTTTATCAATTTTTGACAAACTAAACGTCAAATACTCAAAACGTCAAAACGTCATCATATTTATTGGTAACGTATTAATCGCGATGCTATAGAGAATATCGATATTCTGGAAAAGTATGAATTTTGCACAATTCGCAAATTATTCTTAAAATCGTAATCTTTTTCAAATAAATTGAGAACAAAGATATGAAAATATGAAAGATATACAATGCCGAGTCATTTCTAACCAGTGCTATATACGTAAGCAAGGGGCTTATGAATTATGAATATAATTTTGACTCGCGAAACGTGATTTGATAAATATCGGCGCAGAACGAAATATATTCTTCTGAGAAACAAAAAAATTTTTGTGCGAAAGATGATCGAGGGAGAATTTTTGGGTATTAAATTAACGAACCAAAATTTTTAGCACATTGAATACTCTGGACTCGCGCGAAAGTAGATTACGCAGGCGATAAAGTATTTCGTAATCCTTTAAGTCACTGCGGAATTATTCCACTTTCTTTTTTCACGTCCGCGTTGAATAGCCGAACTAATGAGTTAATATGCAGGATTACGGTTATTAGATTAGAATATAGCCTGCAGTGAAATCTCTTTTTTATTCTATTCTCGCGGTTGTAAAATTATCGTAAAATGTTGAAAATGCACCGATTTCTGTTGGTTTTACCGATGAAATTCTGCTTATAACGAAATAATAGAAATAAAAAATTTCTGGATTTTTTACACCGAATGAAAAAAACAAAATTCTGCTTTGATACACGAACCATTGAAATATTGGGAATAAATAGTGAGGTGAATAATGTATACTTTAATGAATCACGAATCATTGAAAGTACAATGAATATTTAAATACATGTAAATGAGGGGAAAAAAAGTTATTTATCACTGTCTCGTATTCTATATATAGCATTCTATGTCGTCATTCGTCATGCACAAATTATACGAGACTCTTTTTCGAGCGTATAAATTCTTCATTCCGTTTACTATAAATTTCAATGCTTGATTTGTGTACAAATGATTCGGTCGTTTTGTAAATGAAATTGCTTCGCTCTTGTTGTACTGTGCATATATATATATATATATATATATATATATATATATATATATATGTATATATGTATATAGTGAAAGGGTGATAGCGCAAGCGCACGTCACTTCATGCCTATTTACATCAAACGCACGTATCGTTCAAATAGTTCATTCGTATCGTTTCCTTAATCTTGATCGTAAAATGCAAGTTAGAGGGATGGCTGTGCGTATAAGTGAACAATCAACTAATAACGCTGTGTTGCAGAACGAGGCAATCGTGTTAATAAGCGCCATTGCATTTACATCGTGGCGGTAAATATATTTGTCGAACAATTCAGTGATTTATAATAAAGAAGGACGAACGTGGGGGGGGGGGATTTCAATGCGTCGTAATGCATGTTGAATGTGCAACGAGAAAGTTTGCTTACAATCTAATATCGCTGGATGAACAGTCGAGGCGACTATAAAGAGATTGGCCCTTCAATTCGAAATGGAACGGGAACTCGAGCAATGAGCGACCAGCAAATCGACTTCGTCTATTGCGAATTTTATTCGTATCCGTAAATCTGTAAAGTTCAATTTTGTTAACAAACCGATGGAGATGAATAGAAATGCGAGTCTGTTGCCCCGTCCATAGCTCGAGTTCCCATGACTTTTCGATGTAGGAAGGGTCGCCCCTCCATTTAGATTTGGACGTAAGCCACGTCTGAATTTGACAAAATGCGACCATTCGTTCGATCAATTGTTAAATCAGGCGACAATACGCTGGCAATTCATTGGAGATGTAGCGAACGCTCATCGATCGAACATTTGATCGACCCAATTTTCATTGATTCCGGTATTTACTACAGCACCCGGTGTGCAGCTATAGAGCTACATAATAATTCATCACTGGCGCACTTTCCAATAATTAGTCAATCTAAGATCTTCGTCGCATTTTCTGAACGACATAATGATTAAGTCCGAATTTGTATCTCGAACGTGATTTCACGTATCCTATATAGTTTAGAGTATAATAAGCCCCCACCTATATCAATATATAATATTGAGGGAGAGCGAACAAATCGCTCCAATTTATGCCTCGTATTAGATGCTAAATTATAGAGTATATATATATGTACATAATAACGACGATACCGTCGAAGAAGCAGCATCGTGCCACATTTTTAATGAGTCATCAATCTCCTGGGATATCCGTTCTCTTAAGCCCATAATTTTGGAAGAATATTTATACAATAGATCCTCCCGTATTATTAGGCATTTATCAAAGTCGCACACACATGTGCACGCATATATATATATAACGTTTCGTGAGCAAATTCGAATCATTGAGTTTGAGCTTTCGAGATGCACAGCCGCAGGGGGAGGAGCATTGATCGCATACAGTATATGTATTGGATGTAGCAACATGTCTGTATATATATATTACGTAGTCGCGTAAGGGCCGCGGGGCAGGAAGCCAAGAGGGGGGGGTGAGATTCGAGCTAGTTCAAGTCTCCATCCCCTCTCCCCCGTGGCCGGGTCGAAATTTGGGGACGGTCGAGCCTTTGCGAAATGAAGGCTTTTTTGTTTCATCTTATCAGGTTACGAGCACGATGGGCCTAATTAAGTAAAGTCTAGAAAATATAATGATAGTATAGATTTTGCAAGACTAGAAAATTGATATCGATGTGTATATATATATATATATATATATATATATATATATATATATATATAATGTGTGTGTGTGTGTGTGTGTGTGTGTGTGTGTGTACTTTCAGCTGACAAGGAGAGTCCGTTAATTTTGGGTCACGGATTATCTGTAAATAAATTTGAGCTTTACTCGTGCACGTCCAAACAGTATGGAATTTTAACGTTCCAAGTTGCCTTTGTAATTCGGCCTTTTTTTGGATTCCCACCGTTTCCAATGACATTGTAATCCATTGTTATAGGGTCTTCGACTGGCTTTCCCTTTACACCTCGTGAATAGCACGAGCATTGGGTCGAAATTTTCTGTTATTTAAAATAGTTTGCATTCAACTCCTACAAAAATAACGATGCTAATAAGCTACTGTAAAGTTTAACGAGCAATTAAGTACGGACTAATCGCAGAGCTAAAATTAGGTGTTTTTATCGACTAATCGCGTTATACACAAATTTGATACCATTGCTTTCGCTGCATTTCGTCCGCGTCTGTTTAGTCCGCGCAGAAACTCAGTCAATATCTCAGAACGGTGGATAAATGCATTTGAGTGAGATGGAAAACGTAGACAATCGGCATTAGGAAATTTTGAGCGTTATAGGATTAACTACTCTGCAAACGATCTATTTAGACGACGAGGTAGCGATGCTGATTTCTTGCCTGCTAAAAGCTCGTCGAAGTGTATTACGCGTTAGATTTTGATATATAATGGCGAGATGTCAGCTAGTGATGATGACTGACTATATTAATACGGGTGAAATTTCAAAGACAAGGAGTAATCGAAAGGTCACTCAGAACGCTCCGAACGTGTTCTTTGAGGGGGGGGGGGGTATAGATTAATTCGGAAAGCGCAATGATTCAGTATCGTTTAATAAACGCGTGATTATGTTCATTATTTACGAAATATTATGCCGTGGACTTTACACGGTAGTGAAATGTTAAAAATTTACTATACATTTTTCATGTTGGAAATTAATTTATAGTTATACATAAGAGATTATAAAATAATAGAACACTGATATTATTAGTATCGCATTCCTGGCCACTGCCCGATGTGCAACTCATTATCTATGCCTTGCGATACGCAGAAGTTGCGAAAAAAATATTGGTGCTACCTTAATTATTTATCCAATGTACAAAGTGCGTGCCCCAAAGAATCAAATCCGATATAAAGGCACACGTATTGTTCGTGCGTTCGTTTTTTAACCCCCTTTCAGACGAAGGATGGAAGCGATTTCCTGCCGTTTGACTGTTCCGCCGCGTTATCAAAACTGCATCGTTTCCAGAAAAGGATCGGCGACGCAGCCTCGTTCGCGATAAACGCGCGAAAGTGCTTCTTCCTTTCTTTCTGCCCCATTCTTTCTCTCTCTCTCTCTCTCTCTCTCTCTTTCTCTCTCTCTCTTTCTCTTTTTCTTCCTCTCTTGCTGTTCTATTTCAACAGATAGCGGAAAAAATTCTCCTCCCGCCTTCCAACATGGATGCAGAGGAATAGAAATATACATCCGCCTGATTGTACGATTAGAGCGATAATATATCGCTATCTATCTATCTATATATCTATCTATCTATCTATATATATATATATATATATATATATATATATATATATATATATACATATATTGCGTAAAAGTTTTCCGCTATAGAGACATATCCTGGAAACTGAGTAGGATTTTCAAGGAGAGGCGGAGGGAGTTGGGCAATTTCAAAAGACGATAGGGTTATGGCGCAACGCTGCGGCATTCTCGGGCGCTGCCGCGTTTTCTCGTTTCCGCGAGCTGGAAAGGGAAGCGAAATCGTTTATACGACAAGCTCGTTGGAAGAAACAAAAAGTCGATTTTCCTACACACATACACGCACGCACGCACGCACGCACACATACCCACACCCACCCACCCACACACACACACACACACACACACACACACACACACACACACACACACACACACACATATATATATGTATATATATATATATGTATATATGTATTATGTCGATCGTATACGGAGAATCGCGCGGTATTTTTCAGCAAATGCGCGTTAGAGTGACACGTAATTTTATCCCTGTCCAGATATTTATATTTATTTTATAATAACGAAAGGTAAATTGGTGTAGGATTGATTGAGTTCGGAATGCATTATTTGATACCCGTATAGAATTGTAAAATGTACGGAGATACACGAATTTTTAATTTGTCCATTTCCAAATATTTCGCTTCTTAATTGATTATTCTGATAATTGCGAAATAACAGCTCGTAAAAGGATATCGCTGGATGCATATTTTTTTGTTACATACTTTTTTTTTTTAATAACTGCAATGGAAATCTGGGATAAGTATTGTATATCTAGTTATTATATGAGATCGGTTTAGCGTACGTTTATTGTAATTCGCCTGAAAAAATAGATTAGTTTACAATTAAATTAAAATTTCGATTTTTCCAAATGTAGATGTTATATAAATTTTTTGTATTGTTGATAAAATATTCAAAGAGTTTATTAAAGAATCATCGCGTAAACTTGATTAAACACAATTCCATAAATAACAAACAATTAATATCTGATATCTTCGTGTATTTTGCGATGAAAAATTTCAATTACAGGAATTAGTAGATCTAAATTTTGAAAACAAAAAAAAAATCTGTTTTTAATCAACGAAATATTAACATTTAAATATTTATGAGCCCGATATGTTACGTTACGCATTCCGAAATCATTATTTTATTATTAAACACGAACGCGCCTCGGGGAAGAGCGGCAAATTTTCCATGTCCTCATATCCCACCCCCCAATGCTGACTTTAAAATCACTCTGAATATTAGAAAACCCACGCGTGTTATAAAGAGACGCGCGCCAGCGTAAGCGCGTTGCCCTTTAAGAGGAGCCGGGTGGGAGGATGAGGAGTGGGAGGCGAAGGTAGAGAAATATGAGCCGATCTCGTCAACTTCTTTTTCTTCTCACCACCGAACCCCCTCGTGACACTAATCCCGTAATATATATATATATATATATATATATATATATATATATATATATATATATTGCCACTGGAGACGTCGGGCGACTCTCGCAACGGCCTCTGGCGATAATTGCGGTGGCGGGCCGATGGCGGGGGATGGGGTGTAAGCAGGTGGCCAATACAGCGCACGAACGCGGACGTCTTCGCGAGGCGAATAACCGGAAGTCTTAGAAAGCCAGTGCTTCGCGGCTCTCCGCCTCTTTCATGCCTGTGCATATAGATATTCAAAAGTTACTGGGTTATGTCACTCTCTCTCTCTCTCTCTCTCTCTCTCTCTCTCGCTCTTCCTGTTTCTGTGTCATTCTAAGTATGCTTTTGTTGCCAGGCCGGTATCTTTGTTTCACATTATCACCGCTGTTGGTAAAATTATGATATTACAATAAGTTTATGGAATAGTGACAGAAGATTTTTTAAAAGAAATTCATTGTCCACGGCTCGGTAGCATACGATAGATGTAATAATTCCGAATAGTAGTATCTGATCACAGAAAAAGTGTTATAATTATAAATCGGGTAGTTAAATTATCCCAGCTATCCGAGGTAGTTTGAACTGAAAATAAATCTATAAAATAGGTTTTGGAACTTAAACACCGACGTTGCGGGCTATTTTATTAAAAGCTTTGTTTCAAGGTAGAAAAGAAACTTTATAATCAATCGAAGTTCTTGAGGTTTTATTTTTATCAACCACCTTGGACAGCTGGACCAATTTTATCTAGTCTATTTATGATTTGCGCTTAGTATCTAAAAGAAAAGTACATCATTTTGCAACGAATTCTTCATTGTTCCTTATATCCACCCACCTCGATTCTGTACGCATTTCGAGAATGAATGATCCCGAGATTCTTCCGTGAATTTCGAATGTCCATTTCATTTATACTTAGCGATTCGAGGCTCCGGTGTATCATTCGTGTGTCATTCTCGTTGCAAAGAAGCTCAATCTTGACCAAATGACGCTTTCTCGACAGCCTACACCATGACCTTTTCCGTGTCGTTAATAACGAGACGATGTATAGTATCCATCCGATGCCGGCACTTCATACAGCTGCGTTAATCGCTTGTATGTTATGCGCATGTATAGGTGAATACACGCTGCTGCGGACTTGGCAATTGCCCGGCGACCAAGTTTAGAATTCCCTTCCCACCCTGGCGCATCCCATCCTGTTCAATTAGGAACTTCTAAATTAGCCGTGGGCTTGGGAAATACGTGGGCGGCGCCGGTATGTAACCCCTCCAATCCTGCCCCTCCCTCCTCGGCCAGTGATAAATAAAATTATAACTGCGTCGAAATAATATACACGCGTATTTATATAGTATTATATACGATTCATTGGTGTTATTCACAAAAGCCTCTTAAAACTAATACATTAATAAATCTATAAAATACCATCAATTTGCGATATTCTATCTGTATCAAACTTTGTTTTTTCTGATTATGTAAAAAAAATTTTCAAAAAAAAAAAAACTCATAGCCCCTTAATTTAAAACTCATAAACTATAATATAATTATACAAAAAAATCATATAATCTTAGTAGTTTTTTGGAGATCACGAATACTCCAAGAGAATTTAAAAAAAAAAAAAATTGTCGAAGATTGTGCGCACGTCTCAGTCTCCGGACCGCGGGAGACGGGGCGACACGAGCTGAAGATTTCACGGATTTTATGCCACTTCGGATATTTGAAAGATTTTTAAGGTCGGTTTATCCCTTCGTTTTGTGAGAATACCTATATATAGATTCGATATACTCGAAACTTTTAAGGAGCCTGTTATGGCATTGGTGGGAGTATGGGCCAATATATATATTTTAATCGGTGGAAGGTTGAGGACAGCAGTATTGATGTCGTCCAGGATCAGAAGACTCTCGAGTTTAACGTGTCAGATTTTACGACGATTGGCTGTTCATGGAAGAGTAAGATAATTATATGGTTAGGATTTGACAAGTACACATGGTTATATATATATATATATATATATATATATATATATATATATTTTTGTATAGATATTTTTTAGACATATAACGCCGATCAATGGCAGTGAATACTGTTGTTCTCCGATTTTCCTCTGCGGTATGTTTAAATTTAAGTACCATACTGTAATATTTAAAAAGCTAAGTCGTTGAAAGAAAAAATGAATAGACCAATTTCATAGAAAACGAAAGGTAATGTTCGAATATCTGATAGGAAATTTGAATTAAGATCTAGTTTTAATTATGAAAGTCCTCCTTTTTCGTTGAATATTTGAATTCTGTGATTAAAAACGTGACTAGACATGTGTAAAGCTTCTTTATTCAGCACCTAACTGCAGACACATTCATCTAGTCGCTTAAATTGCCTGAAAGATATATTTATGGATTTTTTTATTGAATTTCTTAGCGTTCGAATAAAAGTTATTTTCAATACTCATCGTCATTTTAAAAACGCGAATGGACGTAAACGCGGTGCTTAAAACAGGCATATTTTTAACTGTAAAATTTAAATCTGTCACAGAAAGATAGACTTTTTCTCAATTTCAAGTCGCTTAATTGCCGAGATATTCGACACTGGATATTAAATTCTGACAACCTTATATAGAGACACCTCCAATCTAAATCCTTGAGTACTATCAAGCAATGCTCAGCAGAAGCGGGCTAATAATACAAGCTTACTACTTTGTGTTTGTTAATTATAGGTACTGTGCACTGTAATTTTTCTTCTAATGTTAATATCAAGTCAAGTTGGAGCAAGCCATTGATTTTCAGATTGAACCCTAAAAGAAACTTCTGAAATACATCAAAATCCCCGTTTGAATACGAAAAATAGGCCAGAGCTTGATATTCAAAATATAATCACTTCATCTGTTTTGATTGCTAAATAATTTCTAGTAACCGATGAAGCTGATTCTCGTTCCGCTTATCGAAACGGTAATTTAGTTACATTTTTATTTTATTCAAAACGCTCAGCGCTCGTTATTTTCGGCTTTATGGTATACGCGAAGAGGGAAAAATTGTTCCGGGATTGGATGGGCGCAAATTACGTATGCGGACGCCTATAGCAAACAAAGGATAACAAAAAAATAATTTATGAATAGGAAGGCAATGAGAGGAAGGGGGACAGGCCGAACAACATCGTCCAACTGTAATACGTTATTTAAAATTTGAACGAGGATCGCCGCGAAATTCAGTTTTTACCCTTCTATGAAGTAATATTAATTAAATAAGAACAATAGCTCTCCGCGAATATTTAGACAGAAATGCCATTTATAATTTGTACATTATTCATTTGTGAAAATACAAAATTTTCAAATAAACAATGTTACGTAATTATTATTGACAAAAACACAAAAGAAAACAAAAAGAAAAACAAACAAGCATGGAAATTCCAAACGACAATTTTATTTATTTTGAGATAATTGTTATGTACGAGCAACCAATTCGATCGTAATATTGCAGTTATAATATGAAAATACGTACATATAACTGCGTTAGAGTAAATCAGTACAACTTCTATGTTCAGGTATGAAAACTAATTATTTGAGAATAATACACATAAATGAATTAAAGGCACTAAATTCCACATTGATAAAGCTGACGTTGATAAAAATACCAGCAAAAAAGTGACGAATATTTATTTTAAATCAAAAAAATGATTTATACATAATAAATTTTAGATTTAAATTATTCAAAATCATTACTTAAGGTCTAAACGAATACTATTAGTTTGTATTTTTACGCCGTATTCACTAATTTCTATTTTAGCTATGATTCTTTAGAGAATCAATCTAGACGGTTGTTTTGCTTAACGAAAGTTTATATTTTCATTAAAGTATCTCTTCGGTATTAACTTGCGCCTAATTTCATAAAAAAGTTTCTATCCCATATGAAATAATGAGGATGTAACTAAATGCCAATCTTGATAGAGATAACACTGTATATGGAAAAATGACAGGTGGACTAATGAGAGGGAGACGAAATATGTATCTTTTCCATCTCCTTCGCACACGCGGCTGATTACTACGCGTGAAGGGAATAGAAAAGTTTGTCTGCGCTAAAACTTGCCACAAGTTTCTGATGTAGCCGTCGGCTCCATCAGTATTATATGCTTCAAGGGACCCACAGGATTTTCCTACGTCATTTCTAACTTTTGTGCAATTTTGCGAAAGCGGAAACTTGTGCGTGCAATGAACTTTGTTCCGAGCTTGATGAGTATATACGGAAACATGTGTATACGTTCCTGTAAAACATTCGAAACTTCACGGAAAAATCCTGTTGCTCTTATCCATACGATTATTATTTGCTCTGTACGAGCGTTGAATATATATATTATCTATGCTGGCTCATCTTGTTTTCATGATCATTATTATGCTAATTATTACCATTATTATCGTGATAATACTCATCATCGTAATCATCGCCAATACTGCATTTTCCAAATCGGGTTAGTACTCTCTGAATGCTCAAATAACTGCCTCCTTAAACGAAATCGAGACAGACAGTGGCTCTGTTTTATCAGCCCTCTATATCTGGAATAAAACCGCAGTCAAGAACATTGGCAAGAAAATCGCCCTTCACGCCCCTACCCTGTCCGGCAAAAGAAACAATTTTCCCACCGATCGAGCTGTACACAACATCTATCGTATATAGGCACATCGGTACGATTCCCTCGCGCTAGGCGGCTTTAACGGCGTTTTCGCGTGAGACCCCGCAGGCAGGTCCGCCCGATTCCGGACGAGGAGCGTAAAAGACCGTCGGTCCGAGATACATAAAAGAAACGAGAGAAAGAAGAGAAAAGGGAAAGACAGAAGGGGAGGAGTGAAATAACAGAGAAGAAATCGAGTCCGACGCCGAGAACTTATCCGGAGGGATTGTCAGAATCGTGTGTGTCTGTGCGCGCGCGCGCGCGCGTGTGTGTGTATCGGCGACATAGGTAAGAACACGGAGGAATGGCAGAGACGACGCCAACGATAGCGTTAACGACGAAAGTTCATCAAGGCCGGTGTGGGAAAAAATGCTCGATGCGAGACGCGACTGAGTTGGGAAAGGGAGGGAGGGGGGATGAAATCCTTAACTTTACAATACGAGAGTTTTATCGTTCGCTCATCCGGCGAGAGTTCGTCGACGACTCTAATGCGACATAATAGAGTCGGTCTGCGCTTATAAACGCGCATCGGCGGCGCGAGAGAATCGATTAACGAGTGCAGCCGTCCCCGCTCCCCTCGCCATTGCCTAGTTGCTACCGATTTATTTGCCCTCCTCCCTCTGCTGAGATTGGTTGAAAGCCCCGCTGAATGAGGGGGAGCTTTTATTGTCGTCGGCGCCGTTGAACCGTTCCACGGAGTCTCGGGATTTCCGATATATATATATATATATATATATGTGTGTGTGTGTGTGTGTGTGTGTGTGTGTACGGGATTTTTTAATGCTTAAGAGTCTAGAAAGGGATGGAGAGGCATTAGCTCGAAATTCGATATTAAGGATAAGTGGGAGATAGGTGGTGAAAGGAGAGGTTTGGATTTATTTCTTTATTTCGTTCCGAAAATGATCTTCTGCAGATTATTCCATTTGATATCTTGAGACTAGTGTAGTTATTGACGGACTAATAGATGTTCAATATCAGTGCTTCACTTTATTTAATATTGGCTATTTTTTACTAAATTACATTTGTCTACGGACGTCAGTGGAATCGTGGATGGACGAAGAAAATTTTTATATAACTTTAATGCGTTAAATAAAGTAATTTTTTTGAATTTCAAGTACCAGTACAAAGTGAGTCTGGATTGTTTTATTATTCTAGAGTTCATACATAAATAAAACTTTTAATGGCAGTATATTTTATCCCTATACGGTAGTACGATACTCTCTCTTTTGTTTTCGCATGGAAATTACAGCCGGGTCCGATGTGACATGTATAAAATGAAATTTTTGGTAATAAAGAATCTTATAAACGAATATAAGAGTTTCAAAACCACGAAAGGTCAAGAAAATGCGAAAAAACTTTTTCATCTAAGGTTTTCTCCATTGTGATATTCTAAATATGAACCTATTTTAAATTTTAATTGATTGTATCTTTACTAAGTATTGGCAGCTGTTTTACATTATTAAAGTCATTATCAAATCGAGTCATTAAGCTTTGTAACGAAACTGTTTTTTTCTCGACCGATCTAAACTTAATTATCGGATTTTTTTCAAAGTTGGCAGAGCCATAAATTTTTTTAATATAGGAAAAATTTGTTCTGACGCGATTCAACTGTTAAAAAAATTAATCTATTTTGTAGAATATCAGTTACGAATTATATTTTACCACGTCTATGTTGGATTTCATCTTCATTGTTATGAAGCTATAATTTTAACTGATAAGTCAAAATTAGTTTAGCTGATTTTAAGCTAATTTTGACTGATTAGTTAAAATTAGATTAGGTAAAATTAAGTTAAGATAATGTATTAACAACGATGATACTAATTCATTATTATCATCTGATTTTTATCTATTCGCTATATCATTCTACAAAAATTGATCTTTCTTTCTTAATTGATATGTTATACATTTTATATAGATAAAGCCATAAATGTGGCGGGCGCCTCTCGATTTATAGACACATAGCGCTAATCCGAAAATAGCGCTGTTTTGCTTATTCCAGAATAATAATCAATTATGTTCGAGCGTTGAGATTATACAGTATATAATCTGGCTGATTTAACTATTATGAAGATTGCACAAATCACTGCCAATTAAGCGGGAGAGGGAGAGACGATAGCCGTAGAGAGAGAGAGAGAGAGAGAGAGAGAGAGAAGATAGACACAGAAAGAGGGGGAGATAGGGAAGAGAAGCATAGGGAGCGAGAGGGGGAGGCGTACGAGGGATTAATATGCGGGGGTGTGTATTCTTGAGGTAGCGCTCAAGTTATAGTCGCTGCAGCTGTTCAAATAGCATCAATCACGTTTTGGAATTAATTTCCTGAGCCAGCTTATATATAGCTAAGGAGTACTATGCAACAATGCACGCGCAATAATTCTTAACTATTGCCGACACGCGTTCGCGAAAGTGCAAGAAAAGCTTATTTTAATTATCTAGAGTATTTGGTGGCAGGTTCCCTTATCGATCTATTATGAAGTTATTGTATCGTTGCGATTTGATAAAATATAACTATGGATAGATATTTTATGATAATAAAACTATAATTAGAATCATCATTTAATTGTAGATCGGCCAATGATTTCTCAGTGTAGATGGTTTATTTCCAGTCGTATGATGAAAACTAAAAAATTTTATTATTCGGAATGAAAGAGGTATGCTAAGAAAAATGACTTGGAAAAATTAATTTTATACACTTCTATTCAATCGAATAAGAATAACTTTATTGCGAAAAAAAAAAGTTTCTTCTACAACCAATAGCGGAAAAAGCTTTTTTACACCGTCATATTCGTGGAGTAAAATACGACTTTATTCAACAGTGCGCTTAGAATCTTATTTTACATCCTTCCAGAGTAAATTACAATATGCAGTACACCGTTTCAAATGGTAAAATTTGAATTCTTAAAAATGGGATTTGTAAAATGACAATCTACGCCTACTGTTTTAAAAGAATAACATGCGAATCGTGCGTTCTAGCCCCTTATTGTACTCTACGGTTCTTTATCATGTTCGTTTTCTTAATTTTTCTCATTCTGGCTCATAGAGGAAATAATTATAACGTATTAAATCTACTTGATACATTCTCGAATTTTCCTCGTGTGGCTCGGAATAATGGAGCACCCTAGCAGAATACAAAACAAAGAACAAAGAACCGTTACCTCTGGATTTGCACAGTCTCTACCTACGCCTATTACCGTAGCCAGGGCTGTCTAGCCGTATTCTGGCGCCCCTGCCGCCCCTCCCCCACTCCATATCACAAAAAAGCAGCGCAATTCTATCCGGCTATACGTACGCGCGGATTTCGACGAACGGCAGGGAAGCGGACGCGCTCCGTGACGGCGCGAGGCGCGCGGGTAACAGCCGTGCCGCGAATAAATAAGACGTAATGCGCGCCCCCGTATAGTACGAGGAAGCTTGAGTTTGGCTTTGCGGGATGAGGTTAATATATAAGAAATCGATGCGCGCGCGCGCATACATGAGTATACGCGTACGTGTATGGGTGTGCGTGCTTGCGCCCCGTCTGCATAAATAAGAAATCGAGGAGAACGCGAGGGGTGAGGGGAGGGCGGCGCTTTTATCGGCTCTTCTCGACAAACGCGAGGGGTCGGGGGTGCCGAGCAATCCCCTTCCCTCATTGGCCCCCGCAAACTCGCTCGCGCGACTGCTGATATACGCGAGCCCCCGTGGGATAGGGATCGTTTTACGGCGGAAGAGCGGCGGGAAAATCCTGGGGGCTGGCGGCGGGAGGGCCGGGGTGAGAAACGGCGGCTGGAACTGCGGCGCGGGCTGCGCGGCGCCTAATTGACCAAATTGAAACACACACACACACACACACACACACACACACACACGGTTGATACTAAAGGAGTCGTCGTACTTCCCCGCCCCACTTCCTCCTCCTTACCATCAGTGCTTATTTAGCGGGGCAAACTTGTTTCAGAAACTGTTATTCGCAGCTGCTACGGATTATCGACGCCTCGCCCGCGCCGAGCGCGCGGTTGCGCAATTTACGCGTTTCCTCCTCGCACGTGGCACGGATCGGGGAAACGACGTATATGATGCGCTTCGCTGCACCCCTGGGCTTTCGTTTTCTTCTCTTATGTTTTCGTCCAGCAATCGCTGTCGCCCCGTTCGAGAATCGCTGGTTATACGGCCCGGCTGTAGGCGACTGTAATTCCCTTTCAAATGCAGCGCGGGAAAGGGATCGCGATCGCGGGACGAAAAGGACAGGGCCGTTCGGGGGGGGGGGTTAGCGGTGGATTACGCTTTCTTGCGCCCGAACGATTTCGCATAACTGCATTGTCAGCCGAATGAATTAGAAGGGAAAGCCGAACGATTCTTTTGTGGAAAATGCGACCGTCTCCGTTCTTTTACGAAGGTAACATTTCCAATGATATAAGATAATCTTCGATAGTAGGCAAAAAATTCCTTTGTCGTATAGAAGATAGATTTTTCCGTCAAGAATGTTTTCCCTTATTTCAAAAAAATCTTTATTTGTTTCTTCGCGAATAAGGATTTATTTAATCGTGATTTACTTTTTTATTATTGTTTATTATGTTTATTTATAATTTATTACATAGACGCAAATATTAATCAATATTGATGAATTGCTTTTGGAGTAGGTAAACCTTAGATTTGAGCTAAAATAGCCAGATTAATGAAGCACTTGATAGATGAATTTTAAAGCTTATGAGAAATCAATTTTTTGTATTAACGAATGACGCGAGTCTGGGTGTCGATCATCCCATCTATTAGATCAATCTATAAAGAAACTTTATTTTCTTCATCAGGAATTTATTGTACTTTCATTCGGTAAGAACACTAAATTAATTCATTATTTGCACATTCACGGTTATGCTATGTCACTCTATGTACAATTGTTGTTATGGGTTGGGAAACACGCTATAAATAATAGAAAAACACTTCATATTTTTTCCGCACATATTACAAATTCCTCATAATACAAAAATTTCCGAAGGACGTACGTTATTTTTTTTTTTTCACCGACACTCTCAATACTTACAACCCTTGCTTTAATGCGCAATCATCTATCTTTTGATCGATTTTCAACGTATAAGCGTCAAGCCCTCCGATCTATTTATAGTCACCGTGACGCACTATTTGAAATCGGATTGTTTAGCCGCACATGAAATTTTAATATTTGCAGCGAAGCGGTCGCGTATTAAGTCAGACGTGAGCCTACGCTCATTTACATTCACAAATCCGCCATTTATTTTCCCATCATTGGTCGCTTCGTCGCGCAAAGCCGAATCCAGTTCGATTCTCTTGCACGCCTTAAGAGGTCATCAGGAGACATTTATTAGGAGAAAATTAGGGGGAATAATTCGAGTCTTCCCTGTGCATAAAATAAAGTGGCAATCTCGCAGGTATAGTTCCTATGTAAAATTTTAACGATTCCAATGGCGAAGCGCGCGCAACGAAATTCCATCGAAAACTTCGCAGCCAATGATTCTTCGGGATTTACGCAGACGACAGATAATTATAACTCTTGATTCTCCTAAGGAAATTTACCCGGCTGCGAATTTTAATCTAGAATTTCCCATTGCACCGAGCTTCTAAGTAACTATTATTATAGCTTGCGCACCAGAATTGTAAATCATCTTCGTAGATGATTTCATTCGCTGATGCCCAATTCAAATCACTGGGACTGAATTTCGCGCACTCTAATTGCCCGAACCGAAAGAGCGGTTTCTATATATATATATATATATATATATATATATATATATATATATATGAATGCGAATTACATCCAAGATACTTCCTCGGCCGTTTCCTGCCCTCCTCGCGTGCATCTGCGAATAACCGCTGCGGGCGACCGTTTCGTGACTGCGCGTCCATTAATTACCCGCGACGTCCCCACCCCACCACCCCTCCCCCTCTCCGTGCGGCCGAAACTGCGGCCAATAAAATCTCGTCTCTTCCGTGGCCGCGCGAAACAATATGCTAGCAGTCCCCGTCCTCGCGGTACGAGGACAATGGGCGCTGCTGAGCGGGTACGTGAGCTCGTACGTCTCGCATTGTTCGCTCGTCTTTTCCGTCCCTCCCCCCTCCTCCTAAACTCCTGACTGGACGAAACGCGCCGTTTTCTTGGTCATCCGACGTCTCTCCCTCCCTCCCTCCCACTCTTTCTATACGTCTTTCCATCGAACTAAGACACCCCTTGAGCCTCTTTATCTTAATAATGCGCGTCGAGAGTATCGCTTACATACAATGCAGAATTAAAATTATCATATTTCACATTACATTCTAAAAATCTAGATATTGTTATCTTGACGAGTCACTCTTACAGAGTAATTTTTCATTATTTGTTATTATTGGCATATTTTAACAGCCTTTCTCCAATAATAAATCACTCCTAACGGCAGGAACACGCTGGCTCTGACCCTTGCGACAGGTTTTTGTATGTTTGATTTTGAAATAGCACATACGCGTTATTTATAATAACAAGTAATTTCTGCTGTTTTTGTTTGGTGATGGCGTGTTCTTACTGTATTTAATAGAAAAAGAAAGCATGTCCAAAATGGGTTATTCAGCACCTGATGGCAAATTTACGTCTCTCCTGAATATATGATCATTTGCTATCCTAATTTTTATCGATTACGCGATGCAATGAATCCTCATTACATTCAGAAAAACTAAGTAGTCGAAAGGGCTTTATCAAAGAGATTTCGGCGATTATAAACGAAAAGGATATAAATGCACGTGAGTGGCGCGCGCGCGTCGTCTTTTCCCGCCGTTCTTTTATTTGAGACCGATTCAAATCGTGCTTTACGAGAGAGCGGGATTTTCGAAACTCACGAGGTCGAGGCTGACATTGAACTAATGTTTCTCGATCGTTGCGCAGGGAGGAGTAAATACGACACCCAGCTCCCGGGGTTTCACGAAGAACAAATCATTATCAGATATGGGATTACGGTAGACCGTAGTCGGGAAAATTTGAGAATATCGCCGCTGTGCGCGCGCACGGCTGAAGTGTCTTGAACGCGCGGATGAATCGTCTGAGTTTAATTGTCGCCTCCTTACCCGTCCTCTCCGCCCCCCCCGACCCTCTCGCCACGCCGCTGTTTATCACTCTCGAGAGCGTGCGCGCGCGCGCGCTCGCGTGGGCGCCTATTATTGCGAAATTTAATGCGCGGAGAGCGAACAAATGGGAGAATTCTCGAGAGCGGGTCCTCCCCGGAGTTATGAATTTAATGGAGAGGCCGTTCGTCGGCGGAGCGCGTCGGATTTAATTTTGATTTCGAGGCCGGGAGAGCGATAAATATAAGGTAGAGCGGGCGAATTGGCTTTTGTTGATTAATAATTCGTCGTTATCGATAGTTTTTTTTTGATGAAATTACCACAAATTTTGCAACATCTTTAGCCCTAATTATATTACACGTATTACAGGTACTGAATAAATGTCATCTGTTGTTTTAAATTTAATAGCGATTTCACTTCAAATGAATGAGAATTATTTTTACGTTAAGACCTAAATTTCAAGAAACGTGTTTTAATAATATATTATTTAAATATACTATTATATAATATATAATTAATGTACAGCAATCAAAAGCCTTTTCCAATAATTAATAATTTATAAGATGAACAGTAATTTATTTAAACCTGAAGGGCAGTATAGCGATTGATATTATATTGTTATACTTATAAATATTATTATGACATTAAAATTCTCAAATTTTAGTACTATTATGAAGAAAAGCACGCGCATAAATATCGCCGGTACGCGCTGACGTACAAAAAGTTGCCGTCTCATAATTATAATTAATTAACTACCAGTACATAATAATGTCAGAGCTGCGCGCGATTTCAAAGATGGACAAATTGTAATTAATAAACGCTCAATTCCGCATTGTGCAGCTCGAATTCGGTTGGACTACATTATTAAGCTGCTGTTGCGGGATAATCCATACCGTTGCGCAACGAATTCACGAAAAATTTCCCTTATAATTACACCGATTTTTCCATATTTGACGCTCGGCATCAATTTTTTTGGGGGGGGGGCGAATACGAACACACGCCTAATCTGACTTTGAGGAGGAGAAATTTGGAACGAAATTCTCATTTATTGTATATCGAGTGTAGCGAAAGTTATTATTGTACTAATGAGTACTGGTACTACTCAATACCTGCCGTCCGTTGGGCCGCGACTCAAAAGTGACGGCACATTTTTCCATTCCATTTCGATTCTACACCAATCATTTGACGATCGAAGCGCTCGGCGTGCCGGTACGTCGCGATGCCCGGGTGCGAGTATTCCTCTCTGCCCCCTCACCGCGCCGTCGGTTTTACAGTCGAACCGCGCGAGGCCACGCGATCTCGAGCTCTTGTTATTTAAAAATCCCAAACACGCCCGATCGCTCAGTCCATTTGGAGCGAACCAACGATATCGATTTACGGGTCCTTTACTTTTCCGGCGATGAGCGTGTGCGCGCGTCTATATATATAGTTATAGGTACACCTTCGAAGATAATAGGAATTCGACCAATTTCGCCCTGTTTGTACACTTATCCTATACGTTTGTCGAGCGCACTACTTGCGCACCATCAATGTTTCCATTTTTCAACAAGTTTATTATTATCGTCTCTACGAGAACTCAAATGTGCTAGTATATATATATATATATATTAACTTACTTTCTATAGGTAAATAGGAGTCGTAAACATAATTTGTTGTTATTATTTTGTATTTTAATTTCATTTCTTAACATATACAAATCAAGATAGACAAACAATACAGTATAACGTAGTCGCTATTCCAAGAAAGCCATCAGTTTTTATCACAAATTGGAAATATCAGCGGATTTTCATTGAATTTCAGGGACCTGGTATGAAGAAAATCATCAAGAAATGACGATCCACTGTAAAGCGAATTCGCTCAGTTTCTCCATTTTCATAATATTAATTTTCTCCTTTGCTCCCGGTGTGACCTGATTTGCCGCGTAGATATTTCATTGCGAGACTTTATATAAAAGATGGAGAAATACGGAAATAGACAAAGAAAGTGATATAGAGTGGAATAGAGCGCAAGGGAGAGAAATTGGGGATGAAGGAGAGAGATAGAGTGAGAGAGGTGGGGGGGGGGGCTCGGAAACAGCTTGCGTGAAGTTTCGTCAAGGTCGAAGAGAGTTTTCGATTTACTCAAGGTTCGCGAAATTACATTGAGATTATGGTCGTGTGTTTCAAGAAAGCTAAACGAACGACTAATTTTGATGTTATTTTGAGAAAGTATTTTCGTTCAGTATCAATTACGAAGAAGATATACTTTTATTCGAATTCAAATCGTGCCTTGAATTATAAGCTATTATGCATCCAAATTCTGTAGCCAATTTAATTATTTGATTTAATATTATTACAATAAATAAATAAGCATAAATTAATAACATTTTTATTAATTTAAGATATGCTGCGTCTCATTGGTATAATTATTTTGATCACTGTGCAGATGGGCAACTTTTACAGTCGTGACTCATAGACTCAAGAGTGACCGAAAAAAGGTAAGAAAGGCAGGTAAGTTGCGTTAACCAACATCATCTGATTATCGTACTGCTGCTGAAGCTATTGTAAATTTATATATACTGCACAAAATTTTTGACAAAAAAAATCGGCTCAATGTCTACTTGGAAAAAAAATTAAAAAGTTGACGATTAAATACGTAAGCTTTCTACTAGACGTAAATTAAAATTTTTTTTCTATTTTTGGCTAAAACTATGTTTTTATTTTTCACATTGTTTTTTAAGAAATTCCTGTACTTGCCCTTAATATTTAGTATATAATCATAAAGTTGAATGAATATGAAATAAATACTGAATTGCATGTATTAAATATTAAAATCTATGCTTTGTCATAAATATTAAATATATTGTATGCGAATGTAAATATTGAATCAGGTGATTGTTGAATTACTATAGAGGTACTAGGATACTTATAAATAGGGCACTTCGTTATTTATATATCTATATAAGTTTTTACTATCGTAATCAACTGCTTTATAGACCTGTTAATTAATGCCCGGCTTTATCCTACACAGTAGTCCTACATCTACCAAAGTTTGCATGAAATCCAGAGAATTTGTTTTACCGACTTTAACAATTATTTCATCTATTTTGCACGGATAATTGGATTAGAAAACAAATTATGGCTTGAATTTACCTTGCTGTTCAGATTTGAGAGATTGCTGTACGATCATTTTCGACAAGTTATCGAAAGAGCCTTATTAATTTAATTTTAATTCGGATACTTTGCTAAATTAATTTCATAGGTTTATAGAGTTTTATAACTAAATTAATTTTAGTGTAATTAGTGGACATTATATATATACCGGAAAGTTCGTTAAATTCAATTTTTTGCCTATTGAATTTGAAAAGTTCTACATAAATACCATTTGGACACTACGAAATGATTTTTAAATTTTTCTTACTCAAACTATTTTTAAGCCATTCAAAATTAATAAATATGGACAGGGTTATACATTTACAAGCCTACTAATCTTCTACATACCAGATTCGTAGAAATAAAGAAAGAAGAAATGCAGCCCACTCGTTTTTCAAAATTCCTTCAAAATACCGAAGCTCGAAAAATTCGAATTTAATAAACCGCGTACAAAAAGTCGTATGATGTAAAGCAACGACGTCATAAAACTCTTTTAACCTGCAACAGACGCTTTATTAAACAGATTTATGCCGTTTCGTTTACTTATACAAATATTTTTGCCGTGCGCATTATCGGAATGTTTCGCTATTGATTTGGGATTTCTTGAATGCTTTCTATACAAGGCATTTTGTAAATTCGACGTTTCACATAGCCTAAAATGTGTTCTTTCCTTAGAAAAAAGAAATTTCGGCGTTTTTATGAAACTAAAAGTGGAACATTGTAAATTTAAAGATGTGTCTGTATTTTTGCTAGAAACTGCTCAGTGCAGCGAATATATATATATATATATATATATATATATATATATATATATATATATATATATATATTGAATATAATAGCACATATAATTTTCTGTCTTTGCTCTTTTAAACTTTCTCCCCACTTAATCCTTCATTTTATAAGCTGTGTAATCCAAGACAGAAATATAGTATTAAGAGATACCATTTATCTTGCCTAATCAAAGAGAGAGACTCTTTTTATCCAAAAAAATATACAAATTTAAATAATAAAATTTATGATTTATATATACTGTTATTAAAAATAGTAGAATTTTTATAACAGAATAATTAAGACTTTTCTCAAACAGTAAAGTTTACTGTCAATTTCTCTGTTATTTTATTGATTATTAAGATTATTCCATTTCTTTTAGATTTATATACTTTCCGTATTTTATAATTAGATAAAAATGTATAAAATGCAGAAAGATTATTATATTATATATTATATATTTCGATAAATTATATTGAAAATAAAGCAATATACTTATAGAGATACTATCAAACTAAACACAAATACATGCATAAAAATACCTAATTTTCACAGTATTACAATGAACAGCATCTACACATAAATACTCGCAAATAATTAAAAGCTTCGATTTACATTTTTAATGCAAAGCATTTCAACTAACATTGGCGTTACTAAATGCCACTTTTCCAATACGAAGGATACGTGGCTTCACTATAAACTCGGGATTAAATATGCCACCATAAATCCCAAAAAGAGAATATAAAATTATCAGATTTTTCAGTAGTCCTCAGGCTCCTCGACTCTCGTGAAAACTCCCACGGGAAAGCCCGCGCCAAATCTTCTGGGATTTTCTACTTTATACGAGTGAGTGTATTTGTACCATGACCCTACCACAGATTTTTTCGACAGCGTCCCATTTTCCCCCCTTGTGAAACGTACAGCTAATAATTTTTTCTGTTTTTGAGGGGGGGGGGCGAAGTGTATTATAGTCGTCAAATTCGTTTGTTTTTTTTTTACGGACAACTCGCCGGCCGTAACAGTGAATGTCCTGGGTCCGCGCGCTAAGAAAAAAAAAGCAATGGAAAATTGAATTTTTGAAAAACAGTTCGTAAAAACGAATTTGACAGTCATATATAATCAGAAAATAAAAATCATGCTCGAAACACGGCCGTCAGGCGTTTTACGCCCGCGTTAACACGAGCAAAAACTATGGACAGATAAGGCAATAAAAATAGAAAAAAGCCTTCTATTATTTGAAAAGTCTTAAACTTTTGTAATACATTGTCGGACGTTACTTGAGCAAGCGTAAATGGATTTAGTTTGTGTATTTACAAAATTTGCAATGGCTTGTCATATTGGAAACAGTTCAAAAATTTTCACATGATAATGACAAACCATAACCATTGAACTGAAATACACAAACTGAGCACATTATCTATTACCAAAAGATAGAGAAACGGCTAACGTTTGACTGCATACTCGATGTATTATACAAAAAGAAGTACGTTTCGAATGTATATCGAGGCCTCCGTTTCTTAGATACAACATTGTTACATTTTATTCCTCCCGATTTACTTTTTTTTGTCCGTCGTTAATTTTCACTTAAGTTAATTTGAAGGTAATTTTCGTTAAGTTCGGTTTATTTAGAGAAAAAATAACTATTTTTTTTTAAATTACCACACGTATATATATATATGTATGAATATTGTAAAATCGCTTTGATATCTATTTATATATATTTGTACTATATATATAAGAATTGTTTTCGTCAGTATGCACAGTGTGCTGTTGCCTGCACAACTTGTGTGTGTGTGTGTGTGTGTGTGTGTGTGTGCGTGCGCGTGTCAGAGTCTGCGTGCGTGTGTCCGTGCCGTACGCCCGGCTCTGTTCCCCCATGTCATTGTCTCGTGGTCGTACGTGCGTTTCTGGCCGTACCTTGCGTGCCTGGCGGTCTTTCTCGTCTCAGGTGGCGTGGTCGGGCGGGTCGTGGGCCCGGTAGCCGCCGCTGGTCGAGGCGGCCCCGAGCAGTGGGGCCCCGGGCCTCCTCGGGTAGTGCTCGTCGTCCTCGGCGGCGAGGCAGAGGACGCAGGCCCGATTGTTGCAGCGGCCCTCGTGGTCGCCCCAGAGCGTGCGCACCACCGAGATCGAGAGCCTGCGCAGCCGCTCCTCGCCCTCGCCGCTGTCGAGCTCGCTGCGCGTCATCCTGGACGACCCTTCTTACTCTGTCTCTCTCTCTCTCTCTCTCTCTCTCTCTCTCCCTCTGTTCTTATTGTTAATGGCGTTGCTACCGTTATTATTGTTTTTCACAGTTTGTCTTATTTATCTCTCTCTCTCTGTCTCGGAATTGTCACGAGCGATAACGCGGCTACTCTATTGAATGTCACTCGTCGTATCTCATGGCTCCTGAGCGGGCAGCACTGGAAGATTTCTGCAAGAGGATGCGAGATTCATTGGAGTAGGGGGCTTAGTTAGGATCGACCCTGCGGTCGTGATTTTCTGTATAAAAAAGGTTATACAAAAGAAAAGGTTACCCCCCCCCCCCTCATCACCCGAGGCTTGGCTTTTTTTGGACTCGCGAGTATTTCGTCGTTAAGTTTGTCAGAATCGACAGATTCACGTTCATAGAACCATAGAGAATATCGTTGTTGTCTCAGTTATTGAATTATCGTTATTTTATCAAGCGCTGTCGCATACGCAGGTGGATTCAAAAGTACGTAATTGATTCAAACTTACTAATCGGATGATCGAGACCAACTTTTATATACGATTGATCATTCATACGAATTAAGATTGTCGCGTGAGAGGTCCGTAGATTCCCTCGTGTAAGATAAGCGAATGGTATCAAAGTTTTTCCCTTGTTTTACAAGTGCTAACTGTTTCAATTTCATAGATCAATATTCGAGCGGATGTAATCTTTTTGATAATTCGTCGCTTTCTATAGTACTACTTTTATATAATTTTATATAATTTTAAGTTATATAATTTTCAATTTTATAAGAACTTTTATATAATTTTATGTTATATGAAGTTATATAATTTTCATTTTTAGACAACACAATAGAAGTTTTTTGATTCTACATCAAGCAGTTAATCACCACATGATACATCGAAAACTCAGAAATATTCTATATACTTATCACGCTTTCAATTCCCGCCCTCTCTTTTTTTTCTTTGTATTTTTATTTGATCAAACTAAAAAAGTAAGACAGTAAACGGTCGCGCAACTCTGCGCCTGATCCCTTGTAAATCCCGGTCGACCTAAAATCCTCTCTCCTGCCCCTCTTTCTTCTACGATCGGGGCGGAGTATAAAAATTTCGTAGACCCCTCGCGGTTCGTGCATTTATGCGCATTTATTGCCCCAGTGCTCGTGCGCCCGTTCGCCTTCCGCAAACGAAAAGGCTTAACGACAGAGGACCGCGGTCCAGTTCAAGGAGTGTCATATGAATGTATGTATATATGTACATATATATATATATATATATATATATATATATATATATATAACATACGTTACACGATGCTCAACTCGGCGAAAAAGGGAATACGAATGTCCGCAGGGCGTAGGGATTTATTCGAGCACGCCTCCCTCCCCCCCGGACGTTTCGTTTGTTCGCGAAAGCCGTTCGCGGTTTTGTTTCCAAAAGCCTTTGTGTCTTGACCTCTGTCTCTACCACCATCCCCGACCCCTTACCCGCCGTTCTCGGGCTAAACGGAAAGGATGACGTGTAAAGGGGGCGATGGGGGTTGGGCGGGGCAAGTCGCGAGCGATTCCTCTCCACCCCTGGCCTATCGTTACCGGGCTCGCTTTACGCGCCACGTAATCTTTTTAAGGGATTTATATACACAACGTAGGTCGACCGACTTTTTATGCACCTCCCCCGCGGCGCGGGAGCGATTTTTTTGTGCCCACCTCGCGGGGCATCTCTGCCGTTCGATCGGAATTTCGTTCTTTCGCCTCTGCCTGCCCCTCCCAATTTTCCTCGCTCACTCGCGCCTGCCCGGGCCGCTCTCTTTTTATAGATGAAATAAACCAGTGCGTTGGTAGCGCGGGGAGTAGAAACAATTTGCCCTATTTGATCGATTGCCACGAAGTTTTTCGGCTTCTGCACCGAGTATTATGAAATTCTGGACGATTCGTTCGTTCATGCTGAATGCTGGGCTCGATGAATTGTTTCGAATCTGTTCAACGCTCGTTTAATCGGCGCTCATGGAATTAGAAACCCTTGGGCGAGATAGGGACTTCCCTTAAAGCTTTCTTAAACCTGCGAGGGTCGCGTTGAGTTTAGCCGGGGATTTTCAGCAAGGATTGGCGGAGGAACATTTTTTTTCTCTCGCTAATCACGAATCCGACGTGGAATACTTGGTTACGACAATTGTCGGTGATTTCAATTTCGAATGTTTACAGTGCCTTATATATTGCTCATCTCTTTTTTGTCGAAGATTGTTAGACGTGCTAAAAACGAATCGATTCTAACGCTATCCCCAAAACACTGAATTATCAACTATCGAAAACTTTCATTAAAGGAATTTATCGATATGGCTTGGGACAATGTAGATTCGAAGATATTCCAGAGAGATTATTAAGTAAACTAAAGACTATTGAAATTTACACCACACTCTGTTCGTCATTTTTGTTGCTGTAATAATTGTTCATTAACAATTCTGCATTTTTTAAAATTGTTTATTTCAAAAGTTCAACTAAAAAATAATCTTGCGTTTGTGCATAGCATGCATTCACTGTCAGATTTTTAACGGGACCATTAGGTTATTTTTGCGAAATTAACGAAATTATTACGGCTAATTAATGGATGATTAATTTGCTTTGCAGTCTGAGGAGCCTCCCCGCCCACCCTGAAACTTCATTATCGCGAAACATCGAGCAAGAAGCACGCCGGCTCGAAGTTTAAAAGGGTTACGCCTCTGACGGGAGCGTCGCTCAGCCTCTCGAAACATCCGAACTCCGGGCGGAGACGGCAGAGTCAATGACACGCGTCGCGCGCGCGCTTTAGTTTCGTAAAGGACACCCCCGGGGGGAACGGGGATAGCGATAAAAACGCCGCTCTGTCGTCGGCTCAATTAAGGCTGAGGCACGGGGGGTCGCTCGTACACGTTGACTAAGCGTAAGAAAAACAATTCAAGCTAAACCTTTTAATTGTTTGAATGTTTGAATTTCGGCTTTAATTTCGAAATCTTCATCGTCGTTCGCAAGAAATTACATATTTCTCATTGGCTCTCAGAATATTGATTATTATAAAAAATTTTTTCGAATCACGAGTACGTGAAATACTAAGATTTTTATCAAAATGTGACTGATACTAACTTACAATTTTTAATTTACAACTTCATTGATATAAAGTAGACAATTGACCACTAGCCTCTATTCTTTTCTTTTTGTACATGTTTTCAAGCCAAATGATCCATATAAATTTCACGTTATAATTCCAAAAGAGCCCTAGTCGTACGAAAAGCTTATCTGACTCGAGCCATCTTCGGGCGATCGGACGAAGTGTGGGAGAAGCTTACGACCGATGAAGGAGCGCGAAGCTCGCTAATTTCACCGCTTCGCATATAGGCTATATATACGCATATATAAGTGCTTCCCCCCTCCCATTTTTTCACATTCTCCTTTCCTCCTTCTCCTCCACCTCTTCCTCCATTTTTATTCGAGAGAGACTTCCGCGCGAAAGATACTTCGTCTCTCTCTCTATCTCTCTCTCTCTCTCTCTCTATCTCTGTATATATCCGCCCCACCCCTGCGCCTCGAGACCCCCCCTTGTTTATGCATGCACTTAGTGCATCGAGCTGAGAGAGACTCGTAAATGGAAATATCCCGGCGGATTACGCGCGTGTATCCGTACCCCCTCCCTCCCTCTGCCCTCGACTACCCCGCCCACCCTTAGCGAAGTCGACGGTAGTAAGGAGCGCCTTCGCGGCACGTTCTCGCGCTCGCTCGCGTACACTATATACAGATCTCTTCGTGCTTTTTCTACTCTCGCGATTGGATTAAAAAGTTACTGTGGCAGAGGACACTTCTATCTGACCCCCCGACCACCTCCTCTTATCTTCGCCGCGGGTGAGCTTTTTTTCTTGTCTACCTTTTTCTCGTCTCTCCCCTTCTCTGTCTATCTCTTTCTCTCTCTCTCTCTCTCTCTCTCTCTCTCTCTCTCTGACAGCAGCTTTTTTAGATGCAAACGAAGACTTCGGGCCGGGCGGCAGAGGAGACGAGGCGGGGATAATTTTTGCGGGCAATAGTTACGGGCCTGTGGGTAATTTGTTTTACGTGAGAGGAGTAGGCATGTATTGAATATTGATTATGGGAAGAAGAGGGAAAGTTTTGTTAAGATTTCGGGCTGTGGTATTGAATAACCCCCCCCCCATCCCGTTTCTCTGTCGTTGACTTCATCTCAGCACTCCGGATAAGATTGTATAGCAAACTTTCCTACCCTCGAGGCTTTCAGGCATTAGTGTGGTAAGGAAGCTTGATCATAATTTGTGTATGTATATATATAATATATATATATATATATATATATTTATATATATATATATTTATATATATATATATATATATATATATATATATTTATATATATATATATATATATATATAGTTGAATTTTTCTATCTAACCATTTTTTAAGTTAATTATATCCAAATTAAGCTGTATTTTCAAAGACATTAGAACTGATAGTCGACTCTTGAAGAAATTAAAGCACCGACGCTTCATACGTTTCAAACAGCGCGAAAAGACTGGAGAGTTTGTCTGAATCGATGGTTTCCGAAACATCATTATCTAGGTCATTGTCCTCAAAAAGAACTTCACAATTGTTCAAAATCTTCTTCAAAACACCTACGTGAAAGATAAAAAAAATCCGCGCCCTCTATTTACCGTGCACGTCAGTTTACTTTTTGAGCGGTTCAGCGGGGCTAGAATTTTTGGAATTAATAGATTATAAGGCTGAAGAAAATTGCAGCTTAGTAACCCATACAGAGTAGATGGCCTATTTATATGCCAATAACATCTACATAATTATCTAAAGCCGGTGAAACTGTCAAAACGAATTATAATCCTTTGAGTTCGCTTTTCTAGAATTAGGGACTATTGCGAAATTGCAGGATAAAGAATTTTTGCATTTGTTTTCTTCTTTCGATTCCATTCGACAAGAGGAACTTTTTCGATTGCATTTCGCGGTGTAATAAGGGTTAGGAATTTTGGATTAATTACAAAGTTTCTGTTTTACGAGCGCTTTTTAACGTATTTTATCCTTTCGAAAGCAGTTTTTGAGTTCAATTACCTTTCGTTTTGTTTGAGGACTTGTTTTACCAAATACTTATTACCCTAAGTAATGTAATGCGAATAATTAAAAATTTTATTATTCAAACACCTTGCCATCAGCAATTGCAATTATTGTACATATACTGAGTCAGTTTACAAAAAAAGAGTTGAAAAATATTCTTTTTATTTCGGAATGACGTTCATCAAATACTCGACTATTTAATTAAATGTATTACGGGAACAAAAAAAAATTGTTAAATCCAAGCTCTCTAATTACCGACACTCTGGCTCAACGCCATCGAGCGGATTTTCATAAATCTATACATCTGTATAACTTCGATAATTTTAATAATGAAATTCTGTAACAATAATCGTCCGTTTATAACGAGTAGAACGACGAGGAGGCGTTGTCCGTCTTTCATCTTGTTCCTCTGAACACCTTGACATGCAGAAGGCTTCAATATTTTCCCCGCCCCACCACCCCCGCAGCCTTATAAACCCGCGGAACTTATAAATCACCTGCACGTCCAATCGCAGACTCGTCGCGTCACAAAGCGAATATTCCCGTCCGTTCGGCTGGTCAGCGGTACCTTGAACCCCCCCCCGCCCCCTCTCGCCGCGGTCCAATAACAGTAAAAGACCGTGACATCGAACGCAGTTTGCCATTTTGCAGTGAGGGCGCCGCCCGATGCGCGGCCGCGCCTCGCTTCCATAATTATCCTACTACGTGCAGCCCGACCGACGCGAGCGACTCGCGCCGAGTTCGTCGCTGTTTCTGATTACGCTGCGATTAATCTAGCGCCAAGTTTCAAACCGGCACTGTCGAGAGATAGGATACACGTATGCGCGCCACGTGCGTAATGTCGGTCGGCCGCATTAAACTTGTCCGATGCCATTTCTATATATAACTCATGTCCGAGGTTTCGAACGTAGATGGGCTGTGGCGGGGTGGGGCGGGTTAAGAGCTTCGATTCTTAATAATTCAGGGCGAATTTTTATTATATCGACATACTGAATAAGAATGTAGATAGCGTATACGGGCGCGTGATGGACTTTACAGGGATATCCGGCTGAAATTAACCGCGCTTATGGTGTTCGTTCAATTTCGAGATTTGCGCTTGGTTCGTTTGGCTCGATTCCGTGGGTATCGATCGGCATTCCCGCCCGTATGTTTGCATGCGCGCACTTACAGTGGCATATTTGCCAACGCCATGTACGCCGGCGTCATTGGGCTGCGAGGTTTGAGTAATAGACAAGCGCGAGAGTATCGAAGAGCGCAGTTTGTATCGTAATAAAATGTAATTCGGTAGGTCGGATTTAAATTACAATTGTACAGCAAGGAAATTACTTAGGGGTACGCTCGTCCCTGTGGTTAGAAACTTCGTAATTATTATTACAATATCATAAAAATAATTCTAGTAATTATGTTAGATTACGTGTCGTTCGTTCCTTAAAAAAGAAATCATATGATTGCAGTGAGAAAGTGATGCAACATAACATTCTGATAGAGAAATAGAAACTTCATCCAGAAAGCCAAAAGAAAGGATCCATCCTGCATTTGGCAGAAGCCTACTCGTTATGGCTATTGTAAAATAAGGAAAGGTAGTAGGGAAAGTTAGTTGCGTATTTATAGCTCCCAAGAAGAGGATGATAGTTACTACGAATGATAAATTACTCTGACGTATATCGGCTAATTTATGACGATTTGCAAATGTACTCTGACAAAATCCCACTATTTAGTGATAGGAGGTCCATTCAAGCCGATTCGAAGCTCAATATAGAAAAGTAATATGTAAAGCGTATCAAAGTTACCCGGATTTTTTAAGGAA